>JAMXBB010000004.1:107183268-107211433 GCA_024138015.1 Lumnitzera littorea | reverse complement strand
CAAGTAACACCTTGGGGGGGGGGGGGGGGGGGGGGGGGGGTGGGGGGGAAGATTCTAATATCTATTATAATGTATACTCTATATGTTAGTTGTTAAATTCAATATTGTATAAAAACTTTTAACATAGGAAACATTTCAAAGAAGAAGAAGAGAAATTTTTCATAAACTCTTCTAGTAAGAGCTATGTAATACAACTTATTTATGTGTGTCTCTGTGTAAATGGGAATTGAAAGTGACATGAGGCTCAATATTTATAGATAAAGATTGTTGAGTTCATCTTTATTCAACTTTTGTTTTTTTTTTTTAGGCATGTAACATGCCCATATGAATCAATAGTATATTTATTTTCCAAGATTTATTTAGTTAATATACTTATTATTTTAGGTTAAACAAGTTAATGAGATCCCTCTTTCTTATAGTGACATGGGTTGAAAACAAGAAAGAAGTGATGGGGTTTTCTTTGTTCTTAAAATAGTAATAGGCTTCCCATTTCCCCTTATGGAAAACTCATACCATAAGCTGGTACTTTATCAATAGAGCTTACATCCTTACTAATTTATCATTGCAACTCCAAACCATGTGATACCCTTATTTATGTAGTAGAGCAAAGTGTTCCTCTCCATGAGAGAGAAAATCCTTTCATTTCTTAAAGCGTTTCACACTTGCATGTGCCTTAGGTTTGTTGGAAATATTCCCTCACACTTTTCCTTTTCAACATCCATTGCTTTTTCTTGATAACTGTATAATCATTACATACCATCATTAAAATCAAAATGGAATCAATATATTACATATTTTTTGAATTTTCAAAACTACTATAATAAATTAAATAAACATTTTAATTTCTTTATGCAACTAATTGAGTCTAGGATCAATGTACTAAGATCAAAAGGTATGAATTTGCTTTCTTATGTTTTGATTCCTATATTTAAACCCGTCTTTGTTCCTTCCTTTGCTATCAAACAGTTAATAAATTCATCTGCATTTGTTTGCTTTGAACATCCGCTTAGCGATTCCTATTTACCTTTGCTGTTTTTGCCATCTTCTTGATAAGCTACATTTCTCTTAACCCTATTTTCAATCCTGTTGGTCAAGCTTGTCTCTTTCATTTTTCTCCATCTTTTAACTGCAACTTGTAATCACATTCTAAATTTTACTTATCTGTAGAACAAATCTAAAATGGCTAGCTTAAACATGGTAAAGAGCCACTAGTGTACCATGAACTAGGTAGTAAGGAAGAAGACAACTTAGTTCTGGAAATTGCCCCAAATGATTTGGAAGTTAAAAGCTATCCAATGAACAAGAAAGTCATTGTAGACAAGGCGATTAACTAAGCAAGACACTATGAAATCTGTTATGGAGGAAGGTTTATAGGCAATGCTTAGCCACATTCTAGTGTTAGAGGAGTGGAAAAGTGATTGCAACATTGAAGAAATTTGCTTGGATGATGTAGCTTTTTAGGTTCAAGTGCATAGTTTAAAATTGGACCAAATGACGAATACAAATGCAAGAACAATTGTTGCATCATTGGGGAAGGTGTTAGAGTATGAACTAATGAAGGTAAATAACAGAATACGAAGGAGTTTTCTCTGTATAAGAGTAAAGATCAATGTTATTAAGCCGCTGAAAGCAAAAACATAGATTTATAGAAATGAAAGAAAGCTTTACAAAATTACTTATAAGTATGAAAGACTATTTGCTTTCTGTTTAACCTACGAAAGACTGGGTCATCTGACCAAGTAGTGTGCTGTTCAAACTAGTAGCAATAATATGTATGGGCCATCATTGAGGACTTCTCTAATTTATGACAAATTTTGGTAAGGTTATTGAAACTTAGGAATTGTTAATGCTAAATCTTAAAGAAAAGTACAAGGGCTAAATCAAACAATGCATACTTCTATACCCACACTACAAGCCCACGATTCATCTCTCTTGAAGAACAACAACTAAACTACCCCTCTAAACCAAACACAAAACCACCCTGCACCACAAACCATAACATTACCCTTCCTGAATTGCTAAGCTTCACTCCCATTCAAAACTTGCTTTGTAAGGAACCCATAAAAACCAACTTTGATATAAATCTAGCGTTCATTACTGAAAGCCAAACTCTAAATTCCTAACTAACCTCAAACTAGCCATATGAACCACTTCTTAATTCACCCTCATGTGATGATACAATGAACCACTCTACAATGACCAACTCACCCTCTACCCCACCAACTAGACCAATTGAGGTCAGATCATCGTCAATCTATTTTATTAAAGTCTCACCTGATGAACCTAAGAGTGACCTAGTTGTATAAAATGCTGCAATAAAAACAACATTCATCAATACTAAAGAAATCAGTACAACTAAAGCTTGCTTAGATATGGTACCAATAAAAGAGTTCCAAATGTTAGATCTCAAAAGAGGACAGAAGGAAGAAAACTTAGTAGGAAAGAAGAAGATGTACATTGAACAAAATACATTTCAATCAAGGCTGCTACTGAAATCCTACGAAGGATAGAAAGGGGAAAGTGAGCATGGGGCTGGGTAGAAAAGAAGAAGAAAGTTAAAAACAAATAGTCTGGAAGCAAAACTATCCTCAATGGACATTGATGAGCAGAATCTAATTGAATTATGTATGAAGAGCCTTAATGAAGTGAAAGAGAAGCAAATGAATCTTACTGTTATCAAAGGCAGTTGTGGCTAGCCTTCAACAGCCACATTAGGGCCATAAAGCTCTTAAGTTGGAATTGTTAAGGTTTTGGTCTAACGTTGATAGTCACAAATCTATTGCAACTTATTAATAAGCACAATTCAGGTATCGTCTATCTTATGGAAACAAAAAAAAAATGAATATGTGGACTCAATAAGGAGAAGATAGTGTTTTTTAAGTTGCTTTTATGTTCCTCCTATAAGGTTAACAGGAGGACTTACCCTTTTGTGAACTCACAATGTGATAGTGACTGTCATTAAAGCTTTAAAGAATTGGTTGGTAACTAAAACAAAGCTTAGGGATGGATCTTTCTTTGCTTACATGACCTAGATTTATTCCCCATCAGATTTAAAATGCAAGAGGCGTCTGTAGAAGGATAATGTATAGCTTTTAGATGTATTAAGTGGTCAACAGCTTTGCATGGGTAACTTTAATGAAATCATGGGTGACCATGAAAAGAGTGGGGTACAAACTAGAAGTTTGAGGCAAATGGAAGAATTTAGAAATATGGCAAATGAAGCTAATTTAATTGATTTAAGATTTCAAGGCTAAAGATTTACATGGCTTAACAAAAGATTTTCTAAGATCTTTTTCAAAGGAAAGAATTGATAGAGGTTTTAGAACTTTAAAATGGTTGGAGTCTTTTCCTAAATCACGTATTGACCATTGCACCGTGATTAGATCTAAGCATATAGCTTCAGTGCTAAACACGAGTTCTTTAGAAGTAAAGGGTAGATAGAAATTTAGGTTTGAGAACTCTTGGAGATGTTGGGAAGATTGTAAAGAAGTTATTAAGAGAAGCTCATCTCAAGTTAAAAATGATGATTTTGCTAATTTAATGTTAAATCTGGAACAAGGTTAAATCAATCTCATGGATTGGAGCAAAAAGAGCTAGAGAAGCTGTTTAAAAAGCTTTTAATCTTGCAAGATAGTGAAGTGGATAGTAGGTTAGAAGAAGAAGAAGAAGAAGAAGATGTAATGAATCAAATAAATGAGCTATAGGGAAGAGAGGAGTCGTATAGGCATCAAAGATCCATGATAAATTGGTTAAATTATCGAGATCGTGATATTGCATTCTTTCACCACACAACTTTAAAAAGATGCCAAAGAAATAAGGTTTTCCACATTAAAAATCTAGATAGTGGGTGGTTAGAAAAGGAAAATGACATTACGGAAGCATTTATGTTGTTTTTTTTATCAATTATACAAAGAAGTAGGAAGATGCGGGGTTGAAGACTATCTTAAGTAGGTGGGTACAATATTTTCAAGAGAAGATATTGTTTGGCTGGAGATAGAAATTACAAAGGAAGAAATAAAGGAAGCCACTTTCCAACTAAGGACTTTGAAAGCACCATTGGCTCTTTTGTTATGAAAGCGGTTAAATAGTTTTTTTCTTCAAGTAAGTTTCCCTCTTCATTGAATGGTATTGATATGGTTTTAATTCTAAAAGTCCTTAAACCATAGTCTATTAACTAGTTTAGACCTATTACCCTTTGCAACTTTCTCTATAGAATCATTTCTAGAGTAATTATGAATAGGTTAAAGCCTTTCTTATATGAATTTATATTTGAAAATCAAAGTGCATTTATCTCAAGACGCTTATCTAAGATAATATATTAGTTATGCATGAAATGTTTTAACTTATGAAAAACAAAGTAGCTAGTAAGAACTACAGGGTACTTTAAAGATTGATATGATGGGATTTTCTTTGAGTTGTACTAGAGAGATTAGGGCTTTGTACTAAATGGGTTCATTAGATAATGGAATGCATAACAACAGTTGAATATAATGTTCTGGTAAATGGAAGATTTGTAGGATGTATCAAACTAATGAGGGGTCTTAGGCAACGAGACCCCTTGTCACATTATTTGTTCATTATCATTGCACATGTCTTATTTAAGGGGTTTAGGAGACAAGTGGGTTAAGAGTACCTAAAGGGTTTGAAACTAAAAAAGGGTTGTCCTGCAATCTCACATCTTAGGTTTGCTAATGACTTGTTATTTTTTTCTTGATGCTACAAATCAAAATTTGATAAGATTGAAGAGGATACTAGCTAACTACTATAGGAACCAAGCTAGGAGGTGAATTTTGCAAATTAAGTATATATTTTAGCTAAAACACACCACGGGAGATAAGACAGTAGTTAGCTAAGCTATTAAAAGTGATAAATTCTACAGATTTAGGACTTTATTTAGGATTATCAACTATTTTGGGGAGATTAAAAGTAGAAGCTCTAAAGTTTATGAAGACAAGATAATGGGAAAGTTATAAGGATGGAAACAAAATTTGTTAAGCAAAGTAGGCAGGGAAATGCTTATCAAGTTAGTAGCTACGGTAATTCCCACTTATTCCATAGGATGCTTTAAATTTCCAAGAGCAAGTGTAATGAAGTAGAGAGTATGATAGTTAGATTCTTTTAGGGTCAAAAGAAATAAAAAAGATAGGTGCATTGGATTAGATTGCAAAAACTTACAACCTTAAAGTGTAGGGGAGGACTAAGTTTCAAAGATCTACACTTTTTTAACCTTATAGTCTTGATAAAATTAGCTTAGTATGTATACAAAAGAACCCAAATGCTCTTAGGTTCTAAGTTTTAAAAGGTTCGTACTTTGCAAATGAAGATTTTTGTTTTGCAAATAAGGGGAATAGGCATCCTGGGCTTGGTCAAATATACTAGAAAGGAGAGACGCACTATTCAGAAGGGCTATTTAGAGGGTAGGATCGAGTGAGAAAATATCATTTTGGAGTAATAGATGGTTACTTAAACTCCCCAATTGTTGCTTAAGCTATACAAATGCTATAGACCTACCAAACATCAAAGTTAGTTCATTAATCAATAGCCAAGATAGAAGTTAAAACTTGTTTGTTATCAATAATTTCATCACCAATGAAGAAAGAAGAGCTATAAAGAATATTTACTTACCTATTCGCATGAGGAACGATAATCTAGTGTGGCCTTTTGATAAATTTGGTGAAGTCATAGTTAAATTGACTTACAAGTTCCTAACTTTACAAGTAGATGATGTGGATCAAGATTGAGCGTCTATGTTTGAAAGCATATAAAAGAAGGAGTAATATGAAATCTAGCATATTGATGCACAACTAAAGGTACAACATTTCATATAGAGAGTAGTGACAAACTCCTTACATGCGATGTTAAATTTGCAAAAGAGAGAGATCATGCAAAAATCTAATTATCCCTTTTACAGTGAAGAAGAAAGCATTGAACATTAATGTTGTTGTGTCCATAGGTAGAGAGAGTGTGATTCAGTGCTCTTGGATGGTGTTTTGAGAAAGAAAAAGTTAGATCTTTTTAGCAATGGATGGAGGAAATGATCAAACCTTCGAGACAAGAAGGGAATAAAGAAAAGAAACAAAGGATAAGGTAGTAGTTGTTGCGTGGGTAATTTGGAAAATGAGATGCAAAATCCTGTAGGAGAAAGTGGAAAAAAACCTTACAGCATATGTCAAGATCATTGAGGTTTCTTAGGAACAATAAGGAAGATGGAAAAAGAAAATAGATGGAACAAGACAAAGGCTCTCAAGTTAGTTTATCGAAGACAAGTCATGATTTTGTTAACACCATATGCCGATATGATCAAATGTAATGTGGACGGCTCTTATGATAACTTAAGCTTAACAAGTGGAATAGGGGGTATCTACAAAAATAACAAAGGAGAGGTAGGAGGGGGTTTTGCAGAAAAGGCTAAGGGAGGTGGTGCTGAAACCCTAGAGTGCTTAGCTATCAAGCATAGTTTAGAGGTACACCAAGAGAACGGATGAACTGATCTGATCATGGAATCTAATGTAGGAAACATTGTTGACTCTTTGATTGGTCTTAAGAAATTGGTTCATTTGAGCAATTGCTAATTAATTGAGGATATTAAAGTGCTAGCTTCTTTTTTCCATAGTGTTTCTTTTGTAAAAGTTCCTAAAAATGCCAATCGATGTACAAATTGGTTAGCGATCAACATAAGGAAAGGGATGTATCCTTTAAATTGATGTTTAAACACCCCATCCTAGCTTCTTCAATTGCTTTTGGAGGATCTTTTTTCTTCTTATTTTGTTTTTGTATCTATCTGTGAAGAAGTAACTTAAATCTTAAAGAATTTCCTTTTTGGAAAAAGAAAAAAATCCAACCTATGTGGATTGTTTAATGAGCCCTCACCAATGCTTGACTCCAAATATTAGATCCTTAGAGGTACATTAACATTGGATATGGCATAATGAAAAGGTAGAAAATGATAATTTAATAGAAAAATGTAATTTATAGATGTGAGCAAATATACTTATTAATGGAAAAAAAACATATGCATATAAATTTCTCAAAGATATAAAATAAATTAAAATTAATTAATATAGTAAAATATGTATACTAAAGTGCTGTTTTATTTGCTAAAACTTTCCTAGTTGAGTAGTATGAATATTTTCTTAATAGGCTGGATTTAATTTAAATCTCCACAGGCAATAACCATGATAAATATAGTGGTTGGAGGAACCAAAAGGGGTATTAATTATCAATAATGTCATCATGGTAATTACATCATTGGGTAAACTTGTGATCGTGTTAGTGGTCCAAAAAAGTACCCTTTTCCCTGGGTAGAAAACAAAAATTACTTGAGAGTGGCATTGGATAGAATGTTTTATATATTTGGTTGACGATGTCACAGCTCGAGGTCATGGAGACTGAGATTTAGAGAGAGAGAGAGATTCCATTCTCTATTGTGAAGTTTCTTCTACTTTTTAGCATCCCCTGCTTTAATGGTTGGTGTCCCCTCCCCAGGAATGTCTTTGATTATTACTAATTTATTTATTCATGTTCATTAAATTACACCACCAGATTTGTACTAAATTAGGATGTCAGCATCCCTTTATTATTATGTTCAGAACTTGGCATTTGGCAAGGTTCAAGATCTCACTTAAAATGGATTATGTTATCCAGATTCTGAAATATTATAATACGTGGCCTTGTCAAAACTTTAGGTTGCTTTTTTCATAAGACTGGTGCTGGTGTCCATTCGGTGCTGTTTTATCCATATAATATCTCAAGTTGATCGATGCTATAGATATATCCTTTTTTTTTTTTTTTTTCCCGTGGAAGAGAAATAAAATGTGTAAGTTATATTGGGTTTATTAGTCAGCTTTAATGGTTGATCGTATATCTGTCTTCTCCTGTGGCTTGCTCGGAGCTCCTGGAATACGCAACGTTTGACTGTTTGGTATATTATGGTTGGCAAATCTTGCATGGGGTTGTTACAAATGGAAAGCTGGTCAATTGGGATGTAGTTTAAATAGATTTGGGCCAACTCAGCCGTAAGAACCACAGTCCGAACAGAGAAGAGATTTAATAGTATAATACCTAATATGAATGAATTAATGAATTATGTGTAAATATTAATAATATTTAAACAAACCATAATAAAAGAATATACTTTTTTAATAAAATATTGATTATATTTATACGTGATAAAATTTTATTAATAATTATAAATCATTTGTGGATTCTTGTATTGTGTTAATATCGTTAAAATCTTTTTAATGAAAAAAACCATTTCAATTATTGACCTAAATTGCATAAGGTTTTTCAACATTTTGGATTATGCACTAATGAGAATATAGTACAAGGTATTATACATAATCCAACCAATTAAGAGATATTAAAGTTCAAATTTCAATGTTCTAAATAGCAAAATAACATTTTTACCCGTAGGACAAATATTATATAAACTTATGATGAGAGTATTAGATATCTTTACTTAACGGTATTGTAGAGTGATGGGTGTTTATGTCGATCATTAACCCAACCATACAAGGTATTGCAATTAAAGCGCAAATCTTTCCTACGACTTGCTTGTTAGATCCTCATTTCGATCCGATCGTATATCTCATAAAACTTGACCCTTACGGACGGTTGTAAAGGGGAAAAATTTTGTGTCGAGCTTTATAAATAAGTACTACGAAGCCTCACTTAATCAACATTATAATACAAAAATATAATTTTGAAAATTCTCCTCCGTCAGAGCTTATAGCCTTTTCATTCTTTTTTTTTTTTTTTTGGAAACTATATATTATATGATCTGTTATAGTTATTAAAATCGCGATTTTATTCGTGTGATTATATGAGTTTAGGATTTTAAATGGCTCTTTTAAGTTAATTTGGGTGTAAAATATTTTTTCTATAAAATTTTATATTTTTAATTAAGTTTATATATAAATTCGGTAGAAATTTACACTTTTTTACCAAGTTTACCAATTTTATATATCTGTGTATATATATTAGGTAGACACTCATATTTTTTTTTATTAAGTTTGCTAATTCTATATATTTGTGATGAATGGACTAAAAAATTAAAAAAAAATTACAACTAATTTTTTATAAGCTATCAACTATTAAGACATTACATTTATCCTATTTTATTCTAATTTTTTTTCTTTTTCTTTCTCTCCCAATTTTTTATTTTATATTCATAGCCTTTATTCAATTTTTAGCTCTAATAACAAAGTTTACTATGAAAACTATATACTTTTTTAATATCATCCATAACTTAAAACAAGTTAAAATATTTGTTTTTTTTAATTTATAGTTTTTTTTTTTAATAAGAAGTTTAGTTTCAACTCTATTTCTTTTTTTTTTAGCATATGTTATATTATATATTAAGAATTTTTATGAAAAAAAAAACTTAATTTCTTGATTTTTTTATTTTTATTATGTATTTTAAGTTTTGAATAATTATTATAGGTATATTCATAATTTTTTAAAACTATTTTACATAAATTGTAGAAATTTACGTTTTTACACTTTGATTTTATGTTTCGATTTTACGTTTCGATTTTACAGACTTTTTAGGGATTCTAAGTAAAATTGCGAATTTGACAACATATTGATAAATTGCTTATTTTCTTACTAATTAAATGAGGCAAGTGTAATAAGAGCAACATATTATCACTATTAACTGTTAACTAGTATATTGAAGTTTTTATGTCTTTTATCTAAACTAAAAGAAGTTAGTTCCAATGTTAAAATAACCACTTAAACTTTGTGTACTTTTTCAATTTGAAATCCCAAATATCATACAAAATTGAACTTTTACATATCAAAATTTATACTTGAAGTTTGAATTTACTAAACAACATGTCTTATTGAACATTTAGTTATCAAATGTATTATCTTCACAAGATGAAGGGACAAATACATATTAGTAAAATTGTATAACCTAGAAATAACAAATATGTAGCAAATTTGATAAATAAAAGCCTAATTGAATATAATATTTAGCAACTTTTAACTTAGCATATGAAATTAGGGAAAAAAAAAAACCTAAAAGGCACATTCTTAGCTCAATCTATATTGTTTTTTTTTTTTTTTGGTGTGTCACCTTGGGTTATCATGATTTACTTCTAGAGCAGTAATGAAATAAGCAATGTAACGGGTAAATTATATATCTACCAAACTTAAAAAAAATTATAAAAATATAAATTATACGAAAATAATTATGGAAATACCATCACTAAGTCACATCTACAAAGTAATTTACAAAGATATTATATTTAGTAGATGCGATTTCATGTTTGATATATCATGATTTTTTTACATTTAGAAAATACGATATAAGGCATCTAAGTTTATCGATTGGTTGGTAGTTTTCTTACCGATTGGTAGAAAAACTACCGATGAATCGATAGTATAATTAAAGCATTAATGTGCGATATACATACATAAAATTATATAACATCTATGTTGCTTTTAGTAAGTGTAATATATGATTAATACTTTTGTAATTATTTTTTATGCAGTTGATACTTGTGTAATATTTATTTAATTTGATTGTAAATAAGTAAAAATCTTGCAATGTGAATCCTGCTTTCTTTTTCCGATAAGTTACTTCTTTGACTTATGTACACAACACAGCATTTAAGCAGTATAAAAATCTAGCAATGGAGTCCGTCCACTACGATGTGAGAGACGAAACGCTTTCATATATAAAAAAATATCATGTAACTAGAAATATTTATTCTTATTTTTTAAGAAAATATAAGTTGAACTGATATAGTGACCAACTCATTAGTGTCTCTTCAAAACGACCAAGCAAAGTCTGATAAGTTATTAGACAAAAATGGAATATTCACAATAATTCTTAATAAAAAGACCTTCTTGTAAAGGTTCGTAATCTAACATCATGTTTAGAATGGAGGAAAGATTAGGAGGAGAGGATTTAGAAGTGAAATAATTAATTTTCCCTTATTTGAGTTGTGATGGTAAGTTGATGGAATGTATTTGAGAGAGATTATTTTTCCTTGAATTCCTCAAAAATAATTCTTTTCATACTTCGAGAGAATAGGATGGAAAATGAATAAAATTACTAAAATATTCTTTAAATAGAAAAACTATTTCAAATTTCAATAACTTTTTTGGTATTTTAGTAAATTTAAAAATATTTATTCCTTTCAATTCTTCTCTTTCCCTTCCTTTTTTGCCCAAACAAAAATTTTCCGCCTACTTTCTTTCCTCCTAACTCTTTTCTCTTATCTCTTTCTAAACACGTAAATTTTTGTACCGAGACTAAGACATTAGGATAAAAGTGGTTTAACAAAGCCTTAATGCGGAAAAGCTGGGTGCGTGATGCGATTAACTCCGGTGGTACCTTTTTGGTTTAAGAGAATACGGAAAAGTATACAAGAATAGAACGATCTTGTAGTGATACGCAACCAGAACCGGATGCCTGAACCCGAAGGCACATGATTCGATCAGGCAAGGAGTCACTAGGGCCCTCTCTCTCTCTCTCTCTCTCTCCCTCCCACCTTTAAACTTTTAGCCCTTTTATTGAGAAAAAAATTAAAAGTAGCAGCATTTTGAATAGAGCCCCATCTCACAAAGCGTCCCCCTTTTCCTAAGACCCTTTTTTATTCTTCAGTCTATGCACACCATCTTTTTATCTACTAACTTCCGTATTCTTCTTATTAATATTTGAGATAAAAAAAAAAAACCTCCCTACTCTTCAAACATTTTCTTCTATCAACGACATCATTATATTTTAGTAGATAGAATATTAATCTTGAATGAAATGGATAATATTTGAATTCTATCTCACTTTTATAATCATTAGGAAAAAAAAAAAATTGCTTTTACCTTTTCCAACTTTGCATTAGTGTTACTCTGATCCATATTCTATGGAAAAAGCGGAAGTTGTCACATTTTTATTTTAATTATGCATCTAATTATTTTTGTATTAATAATATTTTTAAATAATTATGCTAAGATTGTCAAAATAAATCTCAAATTTTATTCTTTCTATTAGTTAAACCCTCATTTGGAGTATGTGGTCCGACTCGGATAAAAATATCAATAAAATTGTTTAAATTGACATTAAATATAAATATCTTCAAATGTTAAATATCCTTATATTGCTCTTCTCTGTGAGTAATAATATTGGGGCCGATGATTTACGCGGAAATTTCAGCACCTACAAACATAAAGTAAAGCTATTTAGGAGAGATTAGATTACAACTGACTTGTTGGCATTTTGTCATTTTCCTTTGTTCTTCCTTCAACTCCACCAAAAAAAAAAAAAAAAGGTAAAAACACATGACAAATGTATATTTTTCTGTGACGAAGTTAAGTTATATCTCTAATTAGCCTTAGGTTCTTGTATTACCATTTTGCTCGTAAATGTTAGTTTCTTTAATTTAATATTTAACTCAACTATAAAATAGTAAAATTATGGTCTAAATGCAGTTTTTATAAAGATTTGGAGCTTAAACCACAATTTTAAAGATAAAAGGCTAAATGTCCAGAAAATAAATAAAACACCGTTTTGATATGAATCAAATGAGGTCAAGGAAAATGAATGAAAGAGAACTCTGGAAGTTTATGTTTGGTAATTTAAAAAAGAGGTAAAAATCTAGTGAAATGAGTGGAAAATGATAGAAAGTTTCCATTTTTCAAGTCAATATGCTTCTCTCCAATTTTGGAGAGAATGTGATGGAAATAGGTAGATATTAGTTTGAAATTAAAAAACACCCCAACTATCTAAGTTTACTAAATGAAAATAAGATTAATATAATCTATTAAACAACTCATTTTCTATCATCTACCTTATGTAATGGAAACTAAATATTGGAAATAGAAAATTTTCATTCTATTTTCTTCTTAAATATTCAAATACAAAAAGGAAATCACTTTTTTTTTTCCTTTCTTTTAATTTCCATTCAGTTCTACTTATTTCATCTCCGTAAAAGTTTGCCAAACACAGTGTAAGAAAGTGTCTTTGCAATTTAGCAAAATAAAAGTATAGTTGTAAGCAGTTTTTTTTTTTTCCAAAAAAGTTCGTCAATTGTGATTGCAACAACTTATCTTGGATTGTACTATTGAACAAAAATTATAAATGGTTTAACTCCAGGTTTAATTGGAAATTCACAATGTTTGAAAACATTGAGCATACTTCTAGATTTAACCCTAAGTGGGCACTTTTGAGGATTTTGTTTTCGCCATGCTGTCTGCTCTTTATAATTTATATCTACTGTATTTAGAGGATTTGTATTGGAGGATTTTTTTCACTTTTTATTTATATTAGATTTATTTTGGTGCTAAAAAGATATAATGTTAAATATTTATCACAAACAATTTGGGGATATTAATAACTGTACCCTTGAAACCGTTATGCATAGATAAATTTCCTAAGCTCATAGAATGTGGCTTCCCTTTCTTAAAGCTTCTGAAAATACGTACATATCATAATGAAAATAAATGCACTAAAGTGCTTTAAATAAAATTATAAACTTAATGATTGAGATTATCTTATTTCTTAAAAATATTTTATGTCAGTAATCTTTTTTCTTCTTCTCAACCATTGATTATAAATTGGAGTATCTCAAGGAGATAACTGTAAGACATTTTGAAGAAAGTAACTTTAAAAATTCAAAACCTATCATGTTACTAAATCCTGGCATTGTTGGTAAGAGAACCATACAGTAGACGTTTTGGAGCTTTGATAGCAATTTGGGACATCTATACATATTTTATTATAAGTAATGAAGATGAGAAATCACATTTTAAAAGCATATTGGTCCTTTCATATCCGATGAATAGTTTTCAATATAATCAATTGTTTTAAAAATCATGTTATTTTTTTTTATTTATTCTTTAGTTGAAGTGGCTTGATGTTTTTTAATCTTTTAATTCTATGGTGACGCTTCTAACCGTATCATTTATATTTGTGTTGGGTCATCATATGATATCGTCACCCGCATTATGTTAAATGATGAAATATGTACCAAGAATTGGGGATGTGTGTGTATAGAATGGATAGATATGACATCTTAATCTAACTCTACTCTATAGGTATGAATTCTAAACTTTTGACACTGGAACCACCTTATCGCATAAAAGAACTATCATGAAAGTTGTGATATTTGAGATCTATAGGGTACAAGGTATATTGTAAAATATATAAAAAAATTTATTGTATTTTTATAATATAAATTTTAAATTTCCTAAGAAGTTGTTAATTTTTTTCATTTATTTGTAATAACTACATTCATCAATTATGCTAATATTCAACAATTTGATCACGAATAATTTCAAACAGTTTATTACATAATACTATCTCAAAATTAAAATCCATTATACGATTTGAGTTCACTAATATAAAATCAGTAATGGTATGGAATTTTGGAATTGGAACCTACTCCATAGCATGTAAGAAACATCCTGAACCTATGGCATTTAAAACCTATAATATACAAGATACATAGTAGAATATGTAAATTTTTTCTATTACATTTTGTAATAATAAAATTTTTGAGGTAAATTGCCTAACAATTGGTTTTTTTTTTTTTTCATGTACTTGTAGTTACTACATTCGTTAATTTGGTAATCTTTAACAATTTAATCATTTATATTTTTCAAGAAGATGTACCTAATAGTATAAAATCAAACATTTTATCATGAAATGCTATCTCAAAACTAAAGTCCATTATAAAATCTAGATTCACTTGTTTAAAATGAATAAGAGTTCTGAATCCTTTACTATGTTTTTACAATAAAAGAATATCTGATGAAAAAAATAAAATAGCAAAATGAAACAATTTCGACTTCAACACAATCACTCTACTCCAATGGGCAAGTGACTTAAGTCTTGAACTTGTGTTAAGTTAAAGGGTATTATATTTTGTTACCTTTGATATTATTGACTAAGAATTTTCATTTGATGGGTACACGTTATCCTCAAAACCTTGCTCTATGTATCTTAGAATACAAGTTACAATGTAGTTATTAGTATGGAAATCCTAAACCCTATATCTTAGCTTATGAGAATAAATTCTAAAAAATAAAAATAAAACCTATTATGTAATTTTTAATGTTTATCCAAAACCTATTCAACCATGTAAAATAGAATTAGGTTAGAATTATCCACTCATTCATATTACAAACTCACCAACATATAAAGGGGGAAAAATCAAAAGAGTGAAAAATATCCCAGTTACAACTTTGTTTTGATGTAGGACCTTTGGAAATGTAAGCTTTTCGGCACACATCCCCAAGAAGCTTCTCCATCCCACTTCATCTTCTAGCTCCAAGTTGTTCCATATCTCTTTTGTGTGTCATGGTCGTGGTCGTAGCTTTGCTTTTAGAGAATCAGATCCTTTAAGATAAAGAGTGATTCTCAAACTCACTAAAGGTATTGTCTTAGTAAGCATATTTTGATTATCCCATTCAATTGCAGCATGGGATCTGTGTAAAAGATTGGTTGGAGGGTGGAGAATGTCAGCCTAAACAGGTAATGCTAGTAAGGGAATAAAAGAGGACGTGTCGTAACTTTTGTAAGATATTCTTTGAAATATTTTTGTTCGGAAATATCTAAATACAATAAGTTAGTTTTGGATAATTATAACCATACCTTTAGACTAGTGGTTAGGGGTGTGGATAATTACTTCAATTTTAAAAAATATATAAATATTGCAAATTATTATTAAAATACGAAAACTATCATTAAAATTACTATACATAATAATGGTTTTGGAGACTTAAGCAATGATTATATTTAAAAATTATGGAGAAGTGAGGAAGCCTTTGAGAGTATAGAGGTCTATCCACTTTGTCAATATTTCAAAAATATATTTGCAATCCCCAGATTCGGAAACATGGCAAAAATTATTCAGTCATATATGTACCAGCGCATGGTTTCCATTTGTCTATATGGAGGGAGGTCTTTTTTTTTTTTTTTTTTTTCAATTTTATTGTTATTATGGAGAGAGAACCTTGTAGCTAAGGTCTTACTTACGCTACTTATGAAGTTGGTATAACTTTCATATGTTCGGTTGCAGTTGATGCTATTACTGTTATATTTAACCATCCAAAATGTTGATAAAACTGTTCTAATCTTATCATCATCCTCTTTCAGTAACAAGAAAGAAGACAGGGAAATAAAGGCATTGAATGAGAAAGGAGGATTCCACTTTTGTGCACAATTTCTTGTCGACTGGACAACTTTAAATGTCAAAAAAAGACCAACCAAAGATAACTATGTTAGCTCTTTTTATTCGGTGCATTCATAATTAAATCATATACCCCCAAAAACTTTTTGGTTGATATAGATAAGTTCATTAAACTTTCAAACTATTTGGATCTTCTAAAAGTTGTTATTTTCTGAAGTTTCTTAAAATTATAAAAGTACCTTTAAAAATTTTAAAAATTATCATAATGATATCATAAAATATTTCAAAAATCTAAATAATATTAATTATTACTTTTATAACTTTAGAAAATAAAAATTTTAGAAAATTACTTTCCACTTTCACAATGTTTGTTTTTCCTCTCTTTACTTTTAAAACTATATATATGGATCCCACTCATACTTGTTGCTTCAATTTGATAAAAATGGGAAAAAATGATATTGATAGAAATTGAAGTAAATTATATGAATTGAAAGATAGAAATTGAAATAGACGAATGTTGACAGGCCATCTTGGATGTGACCCCAAGCTCAATCCCCCGATTTGTTAACTTGGCTAAAATTATTCATAGTCATCTGTGTACGAGCACATGCTTTCTTCTTTTTTTTCTTTCTTTTTTCTTTTTTTGTTTTTTCAAATGGAGGGAGTTTTTTCCTTTTCAACTTGGCTAAAATTATTCATAGTCATCTATGTACGAGCACAGGCTTTCTAATTTTTTTTTAAACGGAGGGAGTTTTTTCTTCTTTTTTCTTCTCCTCCTCCTTCTTCTTATTATTGTTATTGTATGGAGAGCCTAGTAGCTAAGCTCTCACTCACACTACTCACTAAGTCGGTATAACTTTCATATGTTCGGATGTAGTTGGTGCAATTATGGGTAGATTTAACAATGCAAAAAAAGTTGATGAAATTGTCTTAATCTTACCATCGTCCTCTTTTAGCAGCAAAAAAGAAGAGGGGGGAATCAAAGGCATTGAATGAGGAAGGAGGGGTTCCACTTATGCGTAATTTGTTGTCGTGTTAAAAAAAAAAAGGACCACCAAAGATAATTATATTTAATCCTTACAAGGTCGGGTCGAACCATTTGGTCGAAGAAGGAATTCATTGTTTTCATAGTAGCGGCCATCCTATTGGAGGAATATCATCTGTTTGTGTAGATGGCAAAATGAGAGAAAGCTTTGGAGCTCATTGTCAATCAAATTTACAGAACTTCAAACTATCAAATTCCTTTGGTGACAATGCCTGCTGCTTTTTGGCTTCAAAAGGATCTGACAAGACCTTTGCTGTTCACGAACAGAGAGGACAGCATGCCATTAATGGATACCGAGAAAACGTCGATTGATTTCGTGCTAGAGATCCAAACAACTCTTTCGAACACATAAGAAGTTATCTGTTATAACATTATGGCGACACAGCAAAGAGGAAATCTACATCAAACAATGCCTAGACCTGTTCGAATAATTGCCTGGAATGTTAAAAGGACTAAATGCACCAAGAAAACAAGATGCTGTGCTGCAAGCCCTTGAGAAATATATGTCTGATATGATGGCTTTATTAGAAACCAAAATGGATTCAACATCAACATATAACTTCTACTATGTCACTCAGCTTGACGGTTATTTGTGTATTAAGTCACAAGAACTCGATGGTGGTATTATACTACTTTGGAACACAAATCTTTTTGAGGTAGAAATGGTGACTCAAACTATGCAGAATGTCCATCTCATGGTTAAGGTTAGGAATCAAAACTTTTCCTAGTTTATCTCTTTTATATATGCCTGCCTAGATTGGAATTTAGACAAATGCTCTTAGATGATTTGTTGAATGTTGCTGCTATAATTAACAATAAACCATGGCACATATTGGGTGATTTTAATGATGCAATAAACGAACATGACTGCTGGGAAGAAGGACCTTTCCCTGTTAATAGAGCATTTAAATATGCATCATGCATGCAAAACTGTGGACTATTAGATATAGGTTATGTTGGGACTAAGTATACTTTGGTCAAACAAACATTCTATCACTACTTTAATCCTAAGAAGACTTGATAGGGCTTATTGTATTTTAACTAGGCATTTACTTTATCCAAAGGCCAAGGTTTTTCATCTACCAAAATGGCCATTAGACCCCTGTCTCATCCAAATCAAACTTATCCTTTCACATATAATCTAAGGAAAAATCATTCATTAAGCTTTCAGTCGGTATAGTTTTCTAATAAAACTTGCATCCCCTTAATGAAAAATAATTCATTAAGTATTATATACCACGTGTTATATATGTATAGTATACAATATCAATAAAATATTGACATAAATATTAATGGAAAATAGTTTTCAAATCACTTATCACGCATAATTTTCAAATAGCATGTATATCAACATTTTATTGATATTTACATACTATATATGCATAAAACTTAACATATATTACCCACTAAATCCTTTCTCCCGCTTAATACATGCTATTTAGAGTAATCTTAAGGGAGATATTTTAGCTATATTGGAGGAGTTGTAAAAAAAAAAATCTAAGAGAATGGAATTATATTATATTTGATATAATTTAATCTCAAAGAGGAAACTCCCTAAAAGATTAAATGTCAATGATAAGGCTTTATCTATAGCCCTTTCAAAGTTTTTAGTAGATATAAAAAAGACCCTAAAATTTGACTTAAATACCATTTTAGATAAAGAAGAATGATTACAAAAGATAAAAGTTGGAGCGAAATGGATAAGAGATGGGGGTTAACACCTCCTATTATGATTCCTTAGTACAAGTAAGGAGGTCAAAAAATAGAATACTATACTTCAGGATAATGCTAGGAATTGGAGCTATGATTTAAGTGTAATACAAGAACAAATAAATAGATATTTTTAGAATATTTTTAAGAAATCAAAATTGCAAGAAAGTTTGGTGAATCTAATCTCTCATAATTTTAGATATGGTTTATCTCATCCAAGTAGAGAAGTATTGGAAAAACCTTTAGAGAGAGGAGAGGTCCTTCAAGCTTTATAATCTATTGGATCATGGAAAGCTCCAGGAAAAGATGGCTTTCATGCTTTCATTTTTAAGAAGTTTTTTCTCTTTTATAGGACTTTGATTATTGATTTCATCCTTAAAATATATTTCAAAGGAAACCACCTAATGTTTAAAATCAAACACAATTAGTCCTTCTTCTGAAGCAACCTAATGCAAATCATATCAAACTCTTTCATCCAATTAGTCTATGTACAACCTTATATAAGTTTATCACTAAAATTTTAGTGAATTGTCTTCAACCTTTTCTAGATTCTATAATTCATCTATGTAAGCTAGATTCATGCCCAATAGGAAAGTTGCAAATAATATAATATTGGTAAATGAAATACTTAATAGTTTCAGAAGAAGGAATCATAGAAAAGAATGTATGATAATCAAATTAGATCTTGAGAAAGTGTATGATACTTGTTGAGTAGTTTTATGGATATCATAACATTATTGAAAGCATCCTATTTTATGGGTTATGTATAGATATTCTTTGTGTATATGTATATACATATGTTTTTTAGGGTTTCACAATGTACATACAATATCAATAATTCTCAAAGGAATAATAGTTCTTTTTCTTGCTAAAACTCTCTTCTTTAATTTTTCTTACAATTTATTTTGCCATCCAATACAACAATCGATATCAAAGCCTAATGTTTTTTGTTGCAAGCTAAGTAAGATTTCCTTGCTAATTAAAGATGTCGTCCCATAAGTTTGAAATTGAGAAATTTAATGCATCAAATGATTTCACTCTGTGGAAGTTGAACATAAAGGTTATTCTTGCTCAGCAGAGTTGTATGACAACACAAGAAGGAGAAGAAAAATTGCTTGAGAGTTCAAAGGCATAAGAAAAGGCTAAGGTTCTTACAAAGGCTCATATTGCAATTTTACTGAGTTTGACTAATAAAGTCCGAAGAGAGGTTATTGATGAAACAACCGCCGCTTTGTTATGGAAAAAACTTAATAGTAAGTACTAGAAGAAATCCCTAACAAATTGTTTATATAAAAAGTAACATTTGTATGCCTTAAGGATTATTAAAAATACAACAATAAAAGATCATGTTGATAATTTTAACCAAATCATTCTAGATTTACAAGGTTAAAATTGAAGATGAAGATCAAGCTATTATCCTTTTATGTTCCTTGCCTAATTCATATGAGAATTTTGTTGATACCCTATTATATGGTGGAGAGACCATCTCGGTTAGTGATGTGAAAGATGTTATTTTGTTTAAGGAATAGAAGAGAAAAGTCTCTAGCTCTAATAAAGATGGATTAGATTTAGGTTTAGTTGTAAGTAGGGGTAGCAATAAGGAAAATGATGGTACAAAGAAGGGCAAGTTATGCTTAAAATCATGGTCTAAAGGGCTTCGATGCTATCAATGTAAAGAAAAATGACACGTTAGGAAAAACTGCCAAAAATGAAAGAAGGAGATTGATAGGAAGGAATCAAATGATAAAGTAAGTGCAATTGTAGTACTGGATACTTCTAATGAAGGTGAAGGCAATGATGTTTTGGTAATTAGTACATTAGGTTCTACAAATGCTTGGGTCATGGATACTAGTGCATCTTATCACATGACTTTTTTAAAAGATCTATTTACTTCATTTAAGGAATTGAATAGCAGTGTGAAACAAGGTGATGATGGGGAGCTTAATGTTAATGGCAATAATTCTATGCAGATTAAGATGTATATTAGAATGGTTAGAACATTCAATGCTTGGTATGTTCTTGATCTATGCAAAAAATTGATTTCTTTAGGTACTCTTGATAAATGAGAGTATTGTTTCCCTAGTCAAGATGGGTAGATTGAATTTTCAAAGGGTACTCTTTCATTGATGAAGGTTAAACTACAGCATAGAGTCTATGTCTTGATGAGTAATTTAGTAATTGGAATAGTGGCAGTTTCTTACTCTATAGAGTAACATGATGATTGTATAGAATTGTGGCATCGTAGATTGGGGCATATGAATGAGAAAGCGCTTGCAATATTGAGAAAATAAGAATTTTCAAATGCGGTGCAAATAGAAAAACTGAAATTACATGAGACTTATGTTACAGCAAGCAACGCAAAGTCAAATTCAGTTATGGTAAGCATACTTCTAAGGGTATCCATGAGTATATTCATTCAAATCTATAGGGCCCTTCTCCAATGAATCCCATGGTAGATGCAAAAACTTTGTTACTTTCATCAATGATTACTTTAGAAAAGTTTGGGTACATTTTCTATTGACAAAGGACAAGGTGTTTGGATGGTTCAACGAGTGAAAGACCATGGTGGAAAAACGTATAAAAAAAGATGCTAAGACACTTAGAACAAATAATGATTTAGAGTTTTGCAATGCACCATTTGATGAGTTTTGTATAAAAGAAGGTATAGTGAAGCACCATACCTTATGACATACACTACAGCAAAATAGAGTGCAAAACGTATGAACCAAACTTTCTTCTAGAATGTTCGATGCATGTGATTAAATGCTAGACTTTCAAAACAATTTTAGGCTAGGGTAATTAATACTATTTGTTATTTGGTGAATAAATCTCCATTGACTGCAGTTGACTCCCTAAGAGGTATGATATGGTACTCCTTATAATTATTTTGGCTTGTGTATATTTGGTTGCTCGACTTATGCTCATGTTAATGGTAAACTTGAGGTAAGGGCAATGAAGTACATATTTCTTAGACGTTCTACCAGTGTTAAAGGGTATAGATTATGCTGCATTGAAAAAGACAAAACTCTAAAATTTATTATTAGCAGATATGTTGCTTTTGATGAATCTGCTATGTTTACCTAGAGAGAGGAAATTGATAATCTTATAGGTAACAATGATCAGGGTATTAGCCAAAAGGTGGAATTTAAGATTAAAACTTTAAAGTGGATAACTACCAATGCTATACAATAGCTTAGTGATGTGTAGGGAGAACAATCACAAAGTCTAGTAATAAGAAAAACAAGAAGAGAAATCAAAAGACCTTCAAGGTATGTATATTGTGTTGGTTTTATTAATACTATTTCTATTGCATATGCATTGGCAATAGCAAAGAGTATCAATTGTGATAAGTTATGATAATATAAAGAGGTAGTACAGAGTAAAGAAGTGTCAGAATCTTTGATTGCCATGAATGAAGAGATACAATCTCTTTCAAAGAACAAAACATGGGAGCTATTATAATTGCCAAAATGTGTAAAGATGGAGTGATACATCACGAGGACCAAGAGGTCATCAAAGCATAATATGCAGCTCATACAAAACCTAAACAGGTGTTTAAGGTTCAATGGAATTTAAGACGTAGCAAGTAGAAAGGGGTTGGAATGTGAATATGAGTGGATATTACATACCAAAACCAAAACACAAACAGGGGGTTGAGTTGGAAATAATGTTTGATATAACTCATGAACACTAAATCAACACTCGGGTTCAAATGAAAGATAGATGCAACTCACTAACTCTCTTAAATAAAAGGTTTACTACATTCTTTTGAAAAAGATTGATAAGAACGTAGGGGATTAAAAAGTAATGATAACACTCAATAACTAGTAAGTAAGCTCACGACTCATAAGAAACTTCTCTGAAAATAAAATTATTCTCCATATTGATGATGATGATGCTACTACTTACAAATATTGTTATTTATAGTAAATCCTAAAACCTTAGTAATAAAATTGTAAATAATTACAAGGCCTTAAACCCTAAATATTAAGTTATGATTAAAAATAAAGAAAATATATACAAGTGTACAAAACTATGCGTTTAAGTAAGGAGGTTGGCATGCGAGTCTTTCGAGCTATCTTAAGATTAGTTGGATCTGGACCGGGTGAGGTCAATAGTTAGATGTCTTAGCTCGGGGTAAGGTAATTGGAATCTTATCATACTTAGCCGAGCTACTAGTTATTTTAGAAAATTGAAGTCATAATGTTCTAATAATAATTTATAAACTCTGACCAATACAGCTATTGAATCAAAAGAGGAGATGATGGATGCTCTAAAATTGGGCTTCCACCTCCTAATGGTTAGGAAATGAAATAACATAAAACCCTATCACAAGGTTAATCATAGAGAAGTCTGAAGCAAAGCTCTACAAAACTTTCAAGTTTTTGTTAAAAGAACTTAAATCCTAGGGCTAATTCATACAATTTACTTTTTATCCATTTCTTTCATTTGGCCCTAATTCTCTTTTTTCAATAAAAGGAATGCTTACCATTTTGATAAGAACGTTGATTTCCATCAATGCCTTCTATGGAACCATAAGTTGGCTTATCCTCACTTTATTAATCAAGCTTCCAATGTAATATACTTTTTCATTAAAATTTCCTCTTAACAATTTTCCAGCTCTGGGTGCTCTTAGAACTATTCTTCTAGACGAAGATTTAAACAACAAGAAGAAGAGCTACATGTTTAAAAGCAAATATTCAAAATTTTTTATAATAAGGACCTTTTCTTAATTTTTTGCCCAACAATTTGTATTAAATGGGCTGATATATCCTCGAAGATTTAGCAGTACTTAGATTGAGTTTGCTCTCAAGCTAGTGGTCTGAACTGTAAATTGAGAAAGGTGATTGATCCCATTGCATGTTTCCGCTCATTAGGAATTTGAAGAACGATAAAAATGCTTTAGTCACCATATTGAAACTTTTACTTCAATTGCATTTGTCTTTTTAGAAAAAAGAATTAGCTTAAGAATCTTTTAAAATACTTTAGATAAAATTATAAATCCAATTATTGAGATTATCTAAATTTTTTTGATATCTTGTGAGATCATTGTGATATCATATTCTTTCTTTTACTCTCAACCACTTATTACAAATTAAGAATAATTTTAGGAAACATTAAAGAAGATAACTTTAGAGAATTCATTAAGGAGAACAAACAGCAATTGGTACTCTTTGTATTGCAATAATGTCTCATTCATGGCCATTCATAATAAGACAATTGAAATATGTTTATAATAAAATTGTTTCTTCAATCGAAATTAAGAATATATAATTCTCCTCTTTAATTGTAAATTACATTTGCATATTTGATTTGTGTCATTCAATGAAGAAAATTAGGGTGAATTGCTAATACACCTTCTTATATTTGTTTTAGATTCACTTAATCCCCTATCTTTAGGTTTAAAAGAAAAAATTTAACAAATCATGTATTTAGACCCTATTTTACTATGTTGCTAAAAAAAAAAACACTAAAATTGAAAAACTGCATAAAATTAAGGGTAAAAGTCTTATGTGAGTATTTGAATATACTTTTGCTAAAGATTAGGCTCTAAATGGACAATTTTAATGATGGGAGATAGGCTTAAACCCAAAAGAAATAAAAATAAGGAGGATATATTTGTAGTTAATGTACATCTCATGCTTATAATATCTCTAATCTCAACACAATAATCTTATATAATAAAGAAGTGACAAGAATTTTATTACGGAAATTACAGCCTTTCAAAAATGTTAGTCATCTAGCTATTTGCAATTCTCCACCAATCAATAATTTATCATCATGAATCACACTAATCACCCATACATATAACGTGTTAGTATCATCAAATCATTTTTCCATCGTCAATCAACCTATCCTCAATCGCAATGGAATGCTATATCTTGTTTCAAGACTTGTCTCATGAAGTAGACCGATCTCTATTTTCACATGGCGATGTAGCTGCACTCCTGGGGCCAGAAAATGGCAATGCTGGTGGCAAAAAAGTTAGACTTCCAGGTTGAGAACTCGTTGCACTTGATTTGTTCAAGTAATTTGAGGCACATCCATTCACTTGCTGCGCATTCGCTACTGGGAAAGACTCATTGCTACACCTTAACTTCTGCCCTAAGTTATCTCCATTTCCACCGCTACCACCAACTTGATTTCCTGATGCACCAACGTTATTTCCGTTGTTGCTAATTATGGACTTGAGAGCAGCTGCCAAAACCGTTTGGAAGTTCGGGTCAGTGGTGATCGCCTTTGTAGCAGCAGCTATAGTATCAGGGAGAGCTTCTTGAGGGGAAGTGGCATTAGGGTTTTTGTTCCTATTGAAGTAGGATTGATAAAACCCTTCTTGGGGTATTTTCCTTCCAATGTCCATCAATGTCGGTACATTTTGGTTCTTGTTGCAAAGTGCTTGGCTGCTTCCATAATTAAGAACCCCATTATTGCTCCAAGAGATTGGCAAGGTAGTGGATGCATCCGAACAATTGAAGCTCAGACTTGTTGAAGCATTCATCGAGTATATTGAAGGATATGTGGAGGAGAATCTACTACAACTCGACGATGTCGGATATGAGAACGAGTTTGAAGTTAGGTCAAGAGTGATTGTAGGGCAGGAAGGCAATGGTGAAATAGATGATGAGTTAGGTAAGTAGAATTGCCTTGTCTTTGATGCATCGGAGAGGTAAAAGTTCAATCCATGTAAACTTGAAGCATTATTGGCTACGACGGAGGAACCCAAACTCGGCTGTGAGCTCGATGAGCCCGATAGTAGCATGGAGGCTGCAGCGGAGGTTGTCGATGCCATGGCGGTGGCGGACATGGGTAGTGGATGGTTGTGTGTCCCTTCGTATGTTGTTATTAAAATAGACATGTCGTCGGCACACCTTTGCACCTGAAAAATATTTTGCTTCTCCACTTATTAGATTGAACGAAAATATAGTGTAAAATTGACTTTTGTTTAGTAGAACTAGTAAATGGAATGTTTGATATATCGGGAGTAACATTTTTTCACCTTATGATTTATTTTCCTTACAGAAAAGTTAAACATCCAAAAGTTTGATAGTTAAAAATAAAGAGTGAATCCTTAAATTATTGATTCCAAACCTATATAAATCTTAAATTTCTCCTTATAATTCTTAAAAATTTGCAAGTACACTCTAAACCATCACTAAATCCTTAATATAATAGTTTCCACAATAATATAGAGGTTATTTATTCCTATTTTTAAAAGTTATAGGACCATAAAATCATATTTTTAGAATATGTTGCATCTAATCAATAATTTCCGAGTTGTATATGCAATTATTCCAATTCCCAAAAAGAAATAAAGGTTGATGTATAAATGACCAAGTAAATACCTGTTTTCTCACTGGACAAGATGGTGCAACTGTACAGCGATAATACGCTCGAGGACATGGATTTCCTTTAGCAATTTTTTGTCCATATTTCCTCCATTGACAACCATCATTCATCTGAAAATAATAAAAAAATCCATATGAATATATATTATTATCAACTTCATAGCTAGTTAACTCTAATTATATTAAATTCAAGATTAATATCATACGAGCTAGACAACATAGTGTTAGAGAATTACCGTTGGAGTATCACATCTAACCGTAACGGAAACCCTAGCTTTCTTGATAGGGTTTTGTTGGGAAACTTCATCGTCTCCACTAGAACCGCTCTTCACTGTCTTAAGCACTTTACTAGGTGGCCATGTCTCACCAGCATCCCCCTTGTGGTCTTCCCCAACACTGTCTGTCGGACTAGCCCGTTTCGGCGGCAACGGCATTGATTCCGTGGTGCCAGAGGATTTCGACGGCTCAAACTTGTAATCCAATGAAAGTGCCAACTCCTCTTTATCCAATATCTTCTCACCACCACTTCCTAGTTTCAGTTTATCATCACAGGATGTGATTGGTTTATTTTTGTGAAGATCATCCTTTTGTGATGAGCGAGTACTTGAGACACGTCCAAGACTAAGACAAACGAGGTCGGATTCATCAACAATAACTTTTGTCCCTTGGTTTACATCGTTATTGTTGCTTAATAATGAAGTATTATGATCTGAATTAAGATTGTTGTTCTTGTTGATTTGGTCTTGTTGGACAATGTTGTCAAATTGCATTTGGAGGGTCTTGTAGTCTTTCATAATACGGTCCAAATACATCTTTAGCCTTTGATTTTCTTCTCTCACCTCACCCATTTCAGCTTTGGCTGATTCAAGATGGTTATCATCCTGTATACATAATTAAATTAAAAAAAAAAAAAGAAAAAGAAAGTCAATTTTAATTTAAAATTCTCTTAAACCGACCCTTGCAAGCTATTAAGAGACACAAGAGAGAGAGAGAGAGTTTTTTTTCTTTTCTTGTTGGTTTTGACCATTATGTATGTGTTATTAATTTCATCCAGAGAAGCACAGCATATTAGCGTATATCCATATCGAAATATATATATAGCTCAGATTCACAGAGAATATCATATATAAGTAATTCAGTATTAAATGATAAGCTATAATGAGAATCTTTACGCTAAATGCATGTGCTCGGGACTATATTATATATGTAACATATAAAATATGGACAGATGTCTTTAAACTTAATTACAAGCTACATGAGATATACTTACCACATATCGGATTGGCGAATCCTTATACACCACACCGGTCCGACTAGGATTTCCTCCCTCTTTGTGAATTATCTTTTTAAAAATCCATCGGTATGCGGTTTTTTTTTTTTATGTATAGATTTATAGAAAGATAAGATTCCATATTAAATTGGATCGTTTTATTATTCCATACATGCTGCTTTATTTAATCATACTGTAGACTTCATGAATTCGTAGGAAAAGAATAGCATAAGCGAATATAGTTGTAAGGTAGCGAGAGGAATGTGCTAATACCAAATTTATAACCAACAAGCTACGATAACTAATTATGTATAGGGTAAATTATATGGATAAATATATAAAAATATGAACCATTACTAATAAGTTTTTTATTTGTATATAACTTTTTAAAAATTAATAGTATAATTTATACTTGTACGCTATTCATTCAAACATGCTAAATTTTTTTTTTTATAAATTGGGGTCTTTCATTCTAATAAGTGTAGTGTAAAAAAAAATAAAGAAAAAGAAAAAAAGGGTGCCTTTCTAGCTTGAAAATTTTCAAAGTAATTCATGTTACTCTTATAAATACCCAACGGGTAATTTGCTCGTAACATTAACTTTACACCCACCGCCCTCCCCGCCACCAAACCACTCCCCCATCCAACCCCACCCCCAC
>JAMXBB010000004.1:106923122-107182942 GCA_024138015.1 Lumnitzera littorea | reverse complement strand
AAACCCCCCCCACCCCAACTAATGCACATATTATCGATCGTAATTTTTGTTGCAGCAAAAAAAAAGATAAAGAAGATTTCCAAAAATCCAAAGAAGCAGCAGACTAAAAGTAGACAACCTACATAATCGTTTTGACTTATTTGTACTATTAGTGAAGAAAACCCTAAGATATGTGCTCAGTTTTTATTTATAATAAAAACGTTACTAACGTCTATGGATGGGTAACAAGATAATATATATATTGAATTACTGAAATACGAGTAATGACTCAATTACGTCTCTATATAATTACATAATAACTGATACCAGGACAAAAGAATCCGAATCCATTATCATTACAACAGTGAAGATGTAGTTTTCTAATTAACACTTTATGCCATATTTTTATGCATTTTTTTTATGTAAACTCTAGCCATATGAAATATATATCTATATAGATAAATCTCATATGTTAAAAATTATTATCTTAGATTTTTTTTTTTGGTTTTCCCGAGTTACCTGCTTAGGGCTTGTGGTCTTGCACTGAGGAGAACTCAGCTTTGAACTAATTCCATCTTTCTCATGTGAAGGTCTACCATTTTCTACCTTTAAAAAATTAAATCAGATGCAACTTATCAGATGGAGAGAAATGAGGCCGGAAAATGAAGGCAATTTTGCTTTATTTCTATTTTTCTTTCTTTTTTTTTTTTTTTTTTGCATGGAATAAATCATCTTATATATACACCAAAATGGTAATAATAGATGCAATAATAATTCACGTCGCATGAAATATACGTTCATATTTACGAATTTTCTAGCTGCTTAATTATAATAAAAGAAATAGGTTTTGATTTATTTAACGCACCTCAACTATCACTGCTTCTTCTTCCTCCGTGCTACGCCGCGGTCGTCCACCGTCAAACGACGATGATCTCTCTCTTTTCTTTTCTCTGACCTCCATGGCAACTCTTCTCTTTTCTTTTCTTTTCTTTCTTTCTCTCTCTCTATATTATTTTTACCTCTAATGTACGAATGTCGCATGCTCACAACTACAATTATATAGACTAGAGCCTGCTGTATTTGACCAAACTTTTGTTTAGAATAAGAGAGAAAAAAAAAATACAATGATAATATAAAAATGGAATTCAAACATTCACATCTTATGTCACCCATATAATAGCCCCTCAAACACTCTCTCAAAATGTCAACACCTCAACCCAATTGCAGGCTGAGAAAACGCTCCCGACCCAGCTCTCTCTGTTTATTATTTAAGGGTAAATTACTTCGATCTCCAAGTCTTGAAATGATAGAAACATCCCGAGATGAAAATACAACACCATACCCCTATTGATATTAGGGTAGGATTAAAATAATATATTTAAATGATAATTACGCTAATGAATAAGGTTTCATAACTATCAGAGGTGCAATGTTACATTTTTTGGTGTCTTTATCATTTCAGTACTTTTCAATAAATATAGGTACAGTAGTTTACTCCTACTTTAATTATGCAAATTATTAAGTTAACTCCACGGTTGTTTTTTATATTATATTTTTAAAATTAATCGCGATAAAAGTATATAGAAAACGTAGATAATTATTACTTTAGTGAAAATTTTTCTATAACCAATTTTCGCATATTCCAACTGCCACAAATTGAATGGTTAAAAGTTTTCACTGTTTTCTTTATTTCCAAACACGTGTATCGCGAGTACATGCCTCTGTTGTTTAATTTGGATAGCTGGAATCAATCGCAACTATTATTTAAATATATTAATCCGTGGAAGAATTCAACTTCAACGCATGGCTTATGAATTACAATTGTCAAGGCAGAGGATAGAGAGGTTCAAGCCGCAATATTAGGACCCACCTAAAGCCTACTAACTTAGCTACTATCTTCGAAATTTCGCTTTTTACATATATATATATATATATATATATCGTGTTATATTTTGTTATATATTCTGCATATTACAAAAGTCGTCACATGGTATGGGATGCATTATATTGGTCCACGGTCAAGTTTTTTAGCACCGTCCTCTCTGCCCTTCTTTCTCTCGCATCAATTACCTTTGGTAACCGGAGATTTCAATTTCAATTTCAACTTTTTAAATTATATGACTTTTGTTGCTTTTGTAATTTTCTTAGGTTAGCAATCCAATGCATGTTTTATAAATGTAAAAGGGAAATATATAGTCACGCCCGTAACCGTAACATTAGGGTCAAACATGAGTTTGATAAAGGTTACTCAAGTTGTCCATGGCGTTGACCCATTTTTGAGTACTTCTATTATCAGAGTGGAATTTGGATCTAGAGTGGACCTGTGGGGTTTCCTTATTTATATAATAGAGAAATTAGAAGTACTAGAGAATTTAGATCAAATTCTCATACATCATTGATGTGTATATACATTTTATATATATATATATATATATGTATATAAATATATATGTGCGCTTGCGCAACAAATACACCAATAACTTTGAGATTTTACAGTCGTAACTTTTACAGCCATAAGACCATTTAACCGTTCACAGTGGTCCATTAGCTAGATGCTCCTTCGGGGGATGAATACGGAACCTTTACAATAAGGTTGAACTTTTCTCTATTAAATCCATGTTGGAATTAATGATGTATACTATTACGTGCATTGGAGAGTGGATAAGATAGGAGAAAAATGTGTAGACAAATTAAGTGCTTTTAAATTGTGAGAGAATCACGATAAAATAATGTTGTTATACTATAATGGATCAATTCGGACTTATCCATAAATATGTACTTTAGAGACTTCTTTTTCCGTAAACTCTGTGTTCTTATTTCTTTCTTTACATTGTCATATCTCTTATATAGTTGTGTATTATGTGATTCACAACTAAAATTCAGATCCTATCTCCACATACAAATATATGAGTAAAAGAATGTGAATTATTGCATATGAAATACCCTTGAGTAATCACATGTCACGTGGATTCAAGTAGCAACATATAAGTATTCATAAAAATTTTATTTATAGCAATTTTTGCTAAATTGGAATGGAAACTTTATAAAATTTATCCTTCTATCATGTTCTAGTATAAGAATATTATTATCTTTATATGCTAAAGTATATTATTTATATTTGTTTACTACCTCATATATATATATATATATATATATATATATATGATGTGTAAGCACCGATAAATTCTCTTCCTTAAATTTAATTTGAAATATGCTTTCTTTATTAAGAAATAGTAGGAATTCATAAGTGACTCTACAATTAATCTTATGCGATAGGAATTGACCAATCAAACCCCTGACTTGAGTTTGAGCCCATTAGTTAGAAAACATGGCTCAAAGGACTCTTACCCTCTGTTACCTTGGAAGAATCTGATCTCTTACTCATTCTCAAGCTTCTTCACTTCTTCGCATGTCCTAAATGTTACATAGTGCTAAAGACTAAGGAACTAATAAGATGCTAACCTATATGACCCTAAGTAGTTCCAACATTAGCATGATAAACCTAACCTAATGATCAGTTGATGTGATCCCAAGGCAGTCTTGCTAAGAGCCAAGCTGTTCAATTTCTTATTGACTTATTCCTAACTACTAACCTACTCAAAGGAACTATCCATAGGAAGTAACAACTAAACTTTTAATGCTAAGTCATTTGGAAGCTTTAGCTCAATTTCTTCAAAACTCCAACTCGACCAAATTATTAAGGGACTTACGCCTACTCAAATGAAAATATGTGTCCTTTGACAAGTATACCAATATGGACGAAGTTAGAAGCCTAATGTGTATACTTAAATAGAATAAGTGAGTACTCAAACCCACATCATAAGTTAGTATAGCTTCTAGCTATTCGAGACCTGGTGGGAATTTGATACATTAATTGACATGTATATTACTCGTTGATCCTTCGAGAATCCCTATTTACTATTCAATAGGGCACAAATCAAAACTTAAGGGTCCTAATAGCAATTAGTTGACCTTTTGAAAGATAAAGATCGTAAATAGTCTACCTATGTTAGCATTGTGTATGTTCTTCTTAGTACTCTTTCCATTTTAGGTAAAGTGACCATTTTAGTAATTTATCCTAATGTAATAGTTGTCTTAGTATTTTGAGTATAAATACTCATGTAACTTGTAAGCCACATCAAATTATCATTAATAGAATTTTGTTTTTCCTACTATAGTATGTTCTTGCCCATTGTAAGTTCAACTTACCTTTAACTCTTATTAATCCCTTTAACTCTTATTATAACCAACAACCATAATTTATTACTTTGTGCATCATATCAGAGTAATAGTTTAGCCATATAGTATTTAGTTTATGTGTCATATCTAATTAAATAGATTGCGAATTTGTTAAAACCCATTGACTCCCTTTTACACTTCATTCTTTTGGTAAGTTCAAACCTATCCTGATATTACCACCCTTTTCAATTCTTAGTGCAACATATCGTTATGCTTCTTATATTCAACTCTCAAAACATCCCTACATCAATTAACCAAACATAAATTTGTCTTATTCTAAAGAATGGACATGCAAATAACGTTACAAATTTCAAGCCAATTACTCTCTACACTACATGTACAAATTTTTAACAAAAATGTTAGTAAGTCAATTAAGGCCTCTTTTAAATAATTTACTTCATCTAATGTGAGCCAATTTTATAACTGGTCATAAAGATGCTAATGATATGCTTCTTATTAACAAAGAATTGCGCAATTGTCATAGAAAGAAGAGGAGTCAAGGATGGTGTATCAATTGAATTTGTTTTTTAGGTATTGAAAAGCTTAAACTTCCTACAATGGTAGACCAAATTTATAGTAAGTTGTATTTCCTCTTAAACCTCTGGAGTCATTATAAATGGCAAAGCTTTGCTTGCTCTTCGTCCAAGTAGAGGAATTTGTCTAAGTGACCCCATTCTCTCTACCTCTTCATCCTATGCATTAAATCTTAAAGAGAATACATTGAGAAGTCATCTAAGAGGGAAACTGTAGACTCTTGCAAAGATAAGGGTTCAAATGTGTCGATCTCCAATGTTGTTTTCATCAATGACGTTACTTTATGTGCAAAAGCAAATATGAGAAATGATGAGACAATTTTAAAAACACTAAATCTTTTCTCTTCCCTACTAGGCTTCAAGTGAATAAGCAAAAGTTTGGTATCTTATTCTCTAGAAACTTATCATCCAATTTAAAGCAAGATTTATCTTCTCTTATGTGAATGAAAATTATGAATTCTTTTGGGATATATCTAGGTTACCCTCTTGATAAAGTTTTAAAACCTAACTTTACTTAACTGAATTTCATTATTGAAAAAATACAAAAGAAATTGAGTAGCTGGAAGGTGAGAAGCTTAAGTATGGTAGGCAAAATAGTTTTTACAAAGTCCACTTTATAATCTCTAGCTGCATTCTATATGCATATGGTTAAATTTCCTAAAAATATTATTTCTAAATTAACATAGGTGATAAAAACTTCATGTGGACCAATAGCTCAAATAGTAGGGAGATGCATTGGGTGAGTTGGGAAAAGGTCTCTAAACTAGAGGAGGAGAGAGGCTTAGGACTCTTAAACCTGAATGTCAAGATCCAAGCTTGCTTCTTCTAGATATTTTGAACTAAAATCAAGGAAAGTTTATTATGTGAGCTTAATTAAAGAAAAGTATAAGGGGAAGCTCAATGAAGGGCATGCAAGTATTGCCAAGGAGCTACATGAAAGTAGTTCTATGGTTCACGACTCTAAGCATATAATAATAGGTAATGGTTTAGAAAACTAGTTATTAGCATGATTTTTTATGTAAAGCTTACCTTGTTTGATCTTCAATTCAAGGCCCTCTACAGCCCATTATTCATGATTGTTGGATATCAAAAGTTAAATAAGATGATTGTAAAGTACAATTTCACATATCCAAACTCCTGCTTAAAGGAATTAGGCCTCTAATGTTGGACAGATATGTAAAATATTAAAAAGTCATGAATAATAACTCGAGGTGTAATCCCTTTATTAAAGATATTGACAATGTTCTCTTACATCCCACTTCTTCCAAACTTAAGTAGTCTTAGATTCGAAAATCTATTTTTCCACCCAAGTTTAAAATCTTCCTTTAGAGAGTAATGCATTCCTCCTTTCCAACTTCCTCGAGATCAGTTAAGAGGGGAGTATTGTAACATGGTAAATGTCTTAGATTTGGTGACAATAGTAAAACAATCCACCACATTGTGGTAAACTTCCTATATATCAAGCACATTATAAGGATTTAGCAAACAAGAGAACTTAATGACTTCCTCATTGATACTGACTTCTTGGCTTAGCTTAAAGAAAATTACTCTCTAAAGAAAAAACTTCTGAATAATGTACACAATCAATTTACTTTTGGTATTATGTTAGAAAATTTAGCAGTAGAGAAACCACAAGTTCAACAACACAAATATTAAAGTAGGAAACTTATGTCAAGCCATCAAAATTTCTATTCCCAAATATTTGGCACATATCGCGAAGTCAAGGCAAGTCTATAAGATTAAGCATATGTATCTTTTTTTGATCCCTTTTTCCCTTAAGTAAAGTTAATGGTCTAGTCATTTGTCAAAGCTGCCATTAGGGGTGTTCTTAAGGATCATAATGATAGATGGATCTTTGGTTTTGTAAGGAAGATTGACTGCTCAAACATCCTAACACCTAAATTATAGGTACAATATTAGAAGTTATCCTATTGTATAAAAATGAGTTTGTTATCTATTTAAAAATGTACTAACTCTATTGCAGCTTATTACTTATCGCATGATAAATCTAATCATAAGTTGCCCTATCACAATGTGTTTATGGCTTGTAGGGCAAAGCTCTTTACTTGAGGCTTTGGAAGCTTGAAGCTACACTAAGAGAAGTAAACTTCATTGCAAATGTTCTTGCTTATTGATCCATAAAGAAGATATGAATTCAACTAAATTTTTCTCTTCGCTCATGTTCTCTTTAAATTTACTTAAGCAAGACATTTTATCATATAAATTGTATAGGGAGATGAAGACTCTTAGTCTAATTGTGGATTTAAAGCCCTTATTTTGTTATCTCGCACTTAAATTTTCTTAGGTAAGCAATGGAGCACAAAGCTCCTCAATTGATGAGCCAAACTCCTCTAAGAGCACCAAGCTCAAAATTTGTCTAATGTAGTAGACTACTTCTTTTGTTGTAAAACCTAAAATAAGGGAAAAAAAATATAAAGAATAAAATAAAAGAAAACAAATATAATAAAAGCATTTTTTGTTAAGGGCTTAAGCGAAATAATAAGGTTTATATAAGACATTTCGAGTATGGAAAAAGTTCCATGAACCTAAGTATAAAAACCCCCCTATAAGGTTTAGAAAACCCTTTTTTGCAACTCTTAAACTCACATATCTCCTTGTGTGCTAAGGTTTCAATGAGCATTTTGAACCAAGGAAGATTTAGCGCATTTTAATATAGATCAACCCTAAGAGGGTAACGATACGTCACATGGATCTCTTTTCTTATTGAATTTTTCAATCAAAGGATATTAAAATTTCATTTTTCTAGCTAGGATAGTAAGAAAAATGAATTTGTGAAGGTCTAACTAACATTCTACACCAAGTCTTTAGTGGTGAAATAAAGGTTAAGGTGGTAGATCTTAAGGTAAGGTCGATTGGATAGGTTCTTTTGGGTTCTTGATTAAATCCATTAAGAATTTTGTTTAGATCCATAGGATACCATGAAAAGCAAGCCTAAGGTAGTCCTATGCGTCTCCTACAACACGCTTTTGATGGTAGAAGTGCAGATTTTGGATTTCTAAAGGTAAGTATTATTAAAGATTTATGTGTTTTTGTTTTTGAGTTACGTTAACATGAATTGTGATTATTGATATGAGTTTTAGTAGTAGAAGTATGTTTAAGGGCTGTTTAGAGTGGTGTGGAAGTGTATTATTGATGGGTAATTGAGTTAGAAGTGGAGGTTTTTGAAAACAATGAAAGAGGGTTAAAGGTTAGGGGATGAAATGTCACTACAATCTGTAGAAAATTGTAGATTATAGCCTAGCATCTAGACACCATCCCCCTTAGCGTCCAGAGGGGCAAACTACTCATTTTCAACTATAGCATTTGGACACCACTTAAAATAGCATTTGGATGCCATGACCTTTGTTTCTTACGGCAAGGTTTCTTTGGGTTTTTCAATTTTTTCGAGCATATCTTCTTATCCTAAACACTTTCCCAATCTTTTCCAAACACAAATCTTCACTCAGAACATCTTACATGTCAACTTCTCCTTATAGCAATCCTAGAACCTTAAAGTGACAGTTGCAAGTGAGGGAGTCTTCAATTTTTGAGTTAAAAGATAGTGTTAGATGAACTTAGAAACTAAGTAAGTGTGTTATTCTTATATGAACAGGTTGTGAGACGCTTAATTCGAATTATGAGCAAACACTTCAGTCAAGTATGAGATTGATATGCCGCTTGTGTAAATGTAGGCTTAGTATGGTTAAAATAAATCTAACACATATTTAGCTTAAATTATTCGTGTTGCGTGTGCTTGACTGGGCCAAAGGAACTAAGAGGATTAAACCTTCAAGTTGCACCCCAATAATCTTAGTGTAATGGTATCCTGATTGAAGCCTTACTTTGAAATGATCTCGATAGAATAGATGTTCCCTAGTTCCTAGGTTATAGCGAAGAACTAAATACCAATACTTATTTATATGTATATATATAAATTATGTACTGAAGTCATAAGTTACTCCAAGTTTCAAGATGCAAAACTATGTTGCTTGATGAACCTAATAAAAGATAATAAATTGTGGTTATTGCATATAGTTATTTGAATCGACTAATGTGTATGCTTGTGGATTTATTGTATGTTCATTTGTATATGATTGTACCTTGTACACCTCCTTGAGAATTCTTGTTTTTAGGTGCAAGTACAAGTTATAGGGATTACGAAGACCCTTTTTAGCAAGTACAATTACTATTATTGCAATGTTGTAAACTTCTACGATTATTATTTCGATGATGGAAATGGATCTATGTAGTTAAGTAAGGTTATGGGAATTGTTGAAAAGAGTTGTTAGACTTTGTTTTTATTTTTACATTGTTACTTGGATCTTAAGAAATCATCTAAGACTTCTCTAGTCAGTGTCATTAGCAATGTGCTGTTTATCAAGTTTAGCAGTTATGAGATGTTAAGTTTTGTTACCTTAGTTTATTGAGACAACTATTCATGTATTATGTTAAACTTGTTTTATTGAATAAAATGAAGTGAGGAGTTGATCTTTTAATTTATTCATGGGTTAAGGATGTTATAAACATCCATGTTATATTGTAAAGATACTGCAGATTAGATGACTTATATTTATGATGAGATACTAGCAGGTTGAATTTCTATGTCTAATGTGTCAATATATTATAAGCACATATAGCAAGGTGTAGTTCCCTAGAATCTGAGGCATTACATTTATATATATGAATATCAATATAAATTGCTCTAACAAAAAAGGAAAAGCTATTTTTTAATACATTCTAGTGAACATCTTATAAGTGGAAGTTATACAAAGAGAGAGGAGGGGGAGAGGGTGGGATCATGAAATTACTAGCCAAATAAAATTTTTCATATATATAATTTCCATAAGGTGGCCAAAATATATGTAAACATATATACAATAATAGAATCACTATTATACAACACGTAGGTATAGATTGTAGATGGATTAAAAAATTAAAAAATCTATTTGCAAATCTAAAATGTGGCAGCTACACGACCCAAATAACAAACATAACATATTTATCTTGGGATTGAGGCCGTTGACATGCATTATTTACCCTTAATAAGTTAATGATCATTTACTATATAAAAGAAATGTTAATAATAATCCGTGCTTTACTCTTTATAGATCACAAAAACAATGACCAAATAAAAAAATGTGAAAACATTTCGCCAAATCTAAGTTTAGTAGTTTTTCTTTCTTTTCTGGCGCCAAAGATTTTCGAGACTATTTGAAACTTAATTTCACAAACGAAACAAGCATAGGCTTGTTGGTCGCAACAACTTTTCTGTTCCTAGTCTTATTTTTATTTTTCTTTTTCGTCTATCTGTTTGTCGAAATTAGATATTAATAAGATATAAATACGAATATGACACTTGTAAAATGTTACAATGTACATCAAATTTTCATAAGACTGGGGTACAGAACTCGTGATGAAGCATGAACCAAGATAAACTAGGACCGAATGTGCGAATCAATCTCATTTGGTCAACCGACAAATAAACATGTGGTCAGAAAAATTAGATATGTATATGGACGTTTCAATAAATATAAACTTCAATTTCTTTTTAGTACTTTGTTAGACTAAAATAATTTCTTCAATTATAAGTAAAATGGTAATTTACTTTTTTTTTAACCATTTGGTTTGGCTTTTTCAACTTTATTTGATTTATCAACTTTAAATTAATCATAAATTTTAAGTTTTGTTCCAAGTGGAATTGTTTCAGATCAAATTGATATTTTTGGTTTAATTTAATTCAGTTTGCGATTTGGTGGTTGCTTTTTTTTTTTTGTTCTTTCCACCCCTACCTTAAGAGTAATATACAAGTATAGCGGCTTAGGATAATTGGTGCTGTGGAAAAAGAGAGCCCAGCCCACATTTTCGAACAAACTATGTAGGTATAAATATTAGGACTGATGATTTGTGTTATCGTATCGTGTCGCATCTCGTTTTTATGTTTAAATGGGTTCATCTTTGAAAAACCTAAACCCGTAACTCAACTCGTTTAATAAACATATATGAAAATTTAAACTCATGACCCAGCGTGTCTTGTGTTTGAGTTCAACCCATTTATATTAGGACTTATAATTCATACTATTATGTCGTATCTTATTTATATTAAGTTTAGTACTATTTATCAATTAAAAAGTTATAAGTAAATCTATAAAATATATATAAATGTAACAGAAAAATAACAATAATAATATTTAAATTTTATAAAAACAAACGATATGCTATCTTCACACTTAATAAAATGTTACATCTCAAACATAACTTTTTAGTAAAGCAAAATTTTACAGAATATAGAAAATCCAAGGTACATAACATCACTATATTAAGTGGAATTATGGATTAAATATATATTTATATTACTTTGATTTCTAAATTTATCACATTACTTTTTATATTTTTAACGAAGACAATCAAGAATACAGAAATGAGTTTATAATTTTATACCCATTTAAACTACGATATAATAATAAGAATATATAACAAAAAATATCCTATATCTTTAATTGAGGTATCTGACTTTAACAAAAATTATTTATGCTACAAAATGCAAATATAAAAGAATATATAGCATGTCTCATGTCTTGTGTTTCATGTTTAGGTTTGGAAGCTTAACCCAAATGCAGAAATAAATTTAATCGTATTTAAACGAGTTTGACCCATTTGTGTCTCGTGTCAAATTTTTCTATATACTAACCCGTTTAAATCTTATTGTATCTATATCCATCATGTCCAAGTTCCAAATTGCTAGCCCTAGTAAACATGACCTTCATATAAAAGCAACTATGATACAGGTTAGATCCATGGACAACTCAACCAGTATTGAGTGAGAGAGATAAAGAGATGTAATGACTGTGGCTCCAATCTAATGTCTAGGGATGAAATTAGAGTGGATTCAAGACAGGTTTTATAAAACTCAAATCCATCCTTAAGACGCAGCGTTTTTCAAAACCTTATAAAAACTTTATAGAGTTTTTACTTCTATTACCAAAACCTAACACTATAGAGTATTAAGTTTTCCAAAACCTTATATGGTCTTTTCTATCATCTACAGTCTATGGCTACGTGGCTTAAACTAGTTTCTCACTTGTTATAGTTTATAATTATTTATAAGTAATAGGCCCCTCATTTGATGAGCCAAGCTCTTCTAAAGAGCTAGGCTCTTGGCTTAAATTTTGTCTAACGTAATGAACTATCTCTTTTGTATATGTGAATATAGATGTATTTTGTTGTATAGGAGAGAAAAAAAAAAAGACAATAATTTGCAAAAAGGAATACTTCCAATGAGCATTTTATAAGTGGAAGTTATACATCATCAAGAAAAAAGATTTATTAAGTATTACATATCATTTATTATATATACATTGTCTATAAACATTAATAAATATTAATATAAATAATAATAGAAGGGATTATTTCCTAATTAATTACTACTTGTGATTTATATATATCATATATATTAATATTTTATTGGTGCAAAAAAAATAACGAATATTACCCATTCATCGTTTCTCGTCAAGGTAGCACTACATCAAATAAAATTTCTCATAAAATATATAATGTCCATGAGGTGGCCAAGATATATGTAATCATATATAATAACAGAATTACTATTATAAAACACGTAGCCATAGACTGTAGATAGGTGAAAAAAAAAATTAAAATATCTATTTGCAAACCTAAAAAGACAGCTATGTGACCCAAATAACAAACAACATATTTACCTTGGGATTGAGACCGTGGACATGTATTATCTACCCTTAATAAATTAATGATCATTTAATACATATAAGTAATATTAATCTCAATGTAGAATCCATGCTTTACTCATTATAGATCACAAAAGTTAGGACCAAATAAAAAAATGTGAAACCTTTTCTCCAAATCTAAGTTTACTAGGTGTTTTCTTTCTGTTTTTGGCGCCAAAGATTTTTCAGACTATTTGAAACTTAAAATTACAAACGAAACAAGCAAAGGCTTGTTGGTAGCAATAACTTTTTCCTGTTCCTAGTCTTACTATTATTTTTTCTTCTTTTCATCTAACTATTTGAATGATAGGGATGGCAACTGGGTAGGTCTAGAATAGGTCATAAGATCTTAGATTCTATCCCACCGTCCTAATAGGGTTTTTAGATTTGTACCAAAAGTCTAATAGGTTTTTAACCTTGTTTTCAAATCCCTTCCTAGTACCCTAATAGGATACACATTTGTTGACCCACGAACTCGTTTACATTTTTATTTTTTAGCTAAAGGATTATTTTTTACTTGAACAAATTATTCCATTTGTGTTATTATTTTGATGAAAAAGTAATTCATGCTCAAAATTTATAAAATAACAACATACATGATAATAACGTAAAATTTTCCAACATACTAAAAGATATAAACTGTCAAATAACAACAGTGATAGCAATATATATGACAAGAACAACTAAAAAATTATAGAATAAAATAAAGTCTTACTTATCCTTACTTATATATAAAGGTGAAAATTTTTTAAGTATATTATTCCTTTAATGGATATTTTATTGAATATTATATTATTAATTTATTATTTTTATCATGTAATGGGTTCACTATTGATTTTTTACACATCTCAAAACCTATCTTAAAATCCTAATAGATTTTTAGTCATTATCCAAAACCCTTCACAAAATCTATTAAGGTAGTATTCTATTGAATTTTTAGCCATACAAATGGATTGAATACCCTATTATAACTCTGCAGGTACCATCCTTATTAAGTAAGAGAGAGAAGGAGATGTGATGACTGTAGCTCTGATCCAGTGCACACATCTTTGACGTCCTAAAATTATTTAAAGGTCATTGGAACTAGTTTCTTACTTGTTTTAGTTTATAATCATTTAAAAAATAGTTTCTGTACTCCTTTTAAACTCATCATACTACGTCAATTTCTTTACTAAGACCAATGGTTTTAAAGTCTTAAATCCTTCTTAAAACTGCAGTTATCAACTGGGATCCAGCCGATTTTCTATATCTTATTAAGCATTGTTTAATGGTGTATGAAATAAATTGGTGTGTAATGTAGCACTGTTGTATCGGATTAGCGTAGATTCATTTGCATTTTAAATTGATTGCTTCTTGAGGTAGGGTTTCTTAAAGTCAAGTTGGTTCTTTTAAAATTGAGTTTTGGTCAACGATCCTGATCAAAGCATTCAATTTGATTAATTAATTGAAAATTCACATAAGGACTGAGATTTGGTTTCACATACGAAAATTGAATAATAGAAGCTGTGAAGTTGATGGTTCATGAGCAATTGCTACGTTACCAATTTATATTAGTAAACAATTTTTACCAAGTATTCATTATAACATTTTTTTGAACTTCTTAAAATTTACAATATAAGAACCGCACAAATTATATATCGTTGTTGTAGTATGCCATCACTTTTAAATCATTAATAGGTAATGACGGTTTACAAGTGTTGTTAGGTATTTTAAAATAGCAAAATGGATCTCATGAAGGTTAATTTATAATATAAATTTTAAAAAGGTGCTCATAATGTAAAAGTTACCGATACAATAAAATCAACTTACAAAAAATAGAATTACTATTATAAATTAGTAGATATGAATTGTTCATAAATCATCGCTAATTTATAATCCCTATTGCTCATTTATTTTAGTAGTATTCATGTGCTTTTTAATTATTACTCAGTAAAAGTTCCCAGCTGTTCCTAAATGTTGTGAAAAAATGAAATTTTGCAAAATATAATGTACGGATACCTTAGGCAATTAGTTGCCCCGATATTATTAGCCAGCCAATCTTCATTTTTCTTTCGTTCTGTTCATATCTATGGGAGGCATCGTGTGGGGAAGGCCTATAAAGAAAATCAATCCATAACTCCAGGTCCACACTTGTAGCCTAACACCGACCCATGCATTTTTCTTGGAGACGACAGGCGGTCAACGTCATATCATAGCCTAACTTAGCGTGACAAAATCATTTATGCTAGTTATTATTAGGCTAAATATTGGCACTTGTATAATCATTCAATTTACGTTCCTTCAATTTTATATATTAATTAATGAGATTTTTTTAATTTTTTGAATATTTTACGATGTTATTATAATATTATCATTTTTTTATAATTTTAACTGTTAATTAAATATAACAATATTTTAGATGATAAATTAAGAAAAATTAAAAAAAATAGAGATGATTTTTTTTTTCATATGTATCTTATATATGATTATGTTTATACAATGTAATATGATGAAAACGATACTGCTCAGTTAAGTGAAATTATGTGAATAAAGTACCTTCATTACCCTTTCCTATATACTGCTTACAAGCAAATGGATAATTATTGTTATAAACATCACAAGGTATATATAAAGTTATGTTAAAGGATAAGCGGCAAAATTTAAATAATATTGCATAAGGTAAAACAACGAATAAAAGATAAGAGGTGTGTGAAAAACAGATGAACTCAAATATTTTATGTGAAAAACCTTAATGTGAGACAAAAAGTAGTCGGGAAAAAAAAAATGTGCAATATTCACTAATAGTCATAATCATAAGAGAATATAAAAGAGTGGAATACAAAATGTAGACGATTTCGCTTGTAGAGATAAGGATCAAATCCACTTGCTAAAGTCTACGTAAAATTACAAAAATAATATTTATATCTCTCGATGAACCCCAAAAATCAATCTAAGACAAGTACTTACGTGCTCATGAAATTCTATGGGGAAAAGCCCATGAGCCAACTTTAAATTAAACCCTCTATTTTGTGATCTCCATTGAATCAAGGGACAAGTACATACAACAGGAAATAAAACAAAACGGGAAAGTAAAGATCACATTTGGATGGTCATACTCAAATGCTACCAAGACCTAATCAAAGTGTTGGATGGGGATTCGATTGACTATCCTTATAACCAGTTAACTACCCTACTTAAAAGAAAAAAAAAATACTGAGAATCCTTCTTCTCATCTGGAAATTGCATCGATTGCTCCCGTTCCATAATGAGTTTCACCAACATGAAGGAATTTTGAGCAAATATTAAAAATAATCTTCGCATTTGCCATAAATGCCCAATCTATCAGGATGTCCAAAACAAACTCTCCCTCCACAAGTCTTGGTACAATTTAGAAAGCTAAAACTCCATATTCCCCATAACACCCTACCACAAACACTAAAATGGAAAGCATGTGCAACTGCAGCAAAAACTCAATCCCACCATCTTCTCGATGGCAAATTAGTTGCAGTTAACAAAACAGCTAATGTGATATATCAACAAAGAGACCCTATGATGAAACCTTTATAGAGTTGCTTTGAGCTAAAACATCTAGAAATGAAAATCTTAGCTTTGGTTCCAAATTGTTAAGTTACTTAGTGAGAGAAACAAATACTCATTCCAGCAAAATAAATAATTAAAGACGAGAGAAAAGAGATAAAGGGATAATGTAAAACCCAGGAATAATAATAATAATAATAAGGGAGTTAAAAGAGAAGGGCCAATAGCTAATCTATTTATTTTAAAAAGGGGGAAATAAGGAAATTAATTAGGAAAAAAACCTAGACCCTAAGGATATAAATATATCCTTTTCTCTCTTAACCAATGTTTTCTTTTCCTCTCCCTATAACACATTCCATTGCATTCTTTAGGTAGTTAACAATCTCACTCACCAAACCGGTGTTGGGAATAACATTTCCTCTCAATTGTGCTAATATGTTCCAAAATAAGATCTTGCAATCTTAGGGAGTTTAAATATACTTTGTGCCACAAAACATTAATCTAAGGAATTGATTGTTGGATTTCTATAAGTGGTGTAAGTGTGGTGTGTCTTATTCATGATTACTAAGTCCTCTTTTTTTACCTTAAATTCATTGATAAATGGTTTTGGATTAAAAATGATTATAGTATTGATTAGATGAATAATAAAGGTTGAATCTAGTTGGTGTGAGAGATTGTAGTTGCCATTTAAACATGCAGAAAAGTGATGTTAATGTTGAAAAAGGGTGCTTTGTTGAAGAAATGGGGGATTCCGCTAAGGAAGTGAGGATCACAACCGAGGATCGCTATCAAAAATCACAATGAAGAATCACAACCATGATCTTAATTGTGATGTCTATGTAATGAAAAAATAAAGTTTTCACATGTATATAAGCAACACGTAAGGAGACAAGGGGCCTACGGTTGGGAATCATGATTATGCTTCACCCTATAAATAAGTGGCATTAAGATCAATAGGGTTCACAATTGAGATCATGGGTATGATCCTAACCATGATCTTTTTGAGGGAAACACAACCTAGATCATACCATAATCCTTATCAATGAACTTGTTTAGGCCTTATTCTTCCTTCTTTTGATGAATTTTTTCTCAATCTAATTCGTTATTACTCTAAATGATCCTATGTTAGCCAGTTAATGAGATTAGATGATTAATAACAATATTACTAAGATTAGTATAATTCTTATGCATTAACATATTCGAAAATTGTTTCTAGTATAATTCTTGAGCATTAATAGACTCTAGTGTAATTTTATTATATGTACATGTTAGGATAGAAACATAAAACAAACTAATTAAATATCTGACTACAAAAGATTTTGCTGCTTCTATTTGGTTCATCCTAGGTGCTGGAGGTAGCAAATCTAGAGGGGGCATCTTGATAATCCATGTGACACAATGTTCGAAGTAGAGTCTTGAATAGAAAGCATCTATGGTAGATATAGGGGCATTGGGGTTAGAGTTGGCAATTCCGATATCATTTAGATAAAGCCTACAGTAGTAGTTCTAACCTAGGATTCATAAGGCTAATAGTTATAGTTCGTAGGTGTACTATATGTATATATATTATACTATTATGTGAGTGAGGTCATGAGTATCCTTGTGTTGGTTGAAGGACTAAATTAAAGTACAAATAATTAACTATGTATTATACTTGTTGCATTAAATGTATATCTGTGTTGATTTCCATGTCCGAGGAATATACATGTGCTTGGTGTTACAAAATCAACTTTAGCTCATCCCTTTATTTTACAACTATAGGAAATTATAATGATTATGAAGATTTGGTTACTTTAATGTTATTGGCAATTAATGCAGATGAATTTAAAGATTTCAAAATAGCAAATAGAGCCTTAACATATCATTAGATATTAGAAATACGTAACGGGTTATAAAGTCCTAAATCTGAGGCGTTACAAATAAACACAAATATTTTACATGGAAAACTCTATTGCATAATACCAACTAATGGTTAAAGATGGAGTTATATTCACTAATAATGACATGATATAACTATAATACAATAAATTCAATTTAGAAATCAAACCAAATCCACACACTAGAGCCTATGTAAAATTGAAGAGATAACAGATGTAATCCCATCAAACTACAAAAGTCAATTCCTAACTAAAATTAACATACTTTCCCAAATTTGTTAGGTAAAAGCCTTGGAGTCAAGCCAACTTTCACAAGGCTAAGCTGACTCTAATTTAAATTTTAGTTACCTATTTATAGCTTAGTAGAGTTTGGAACAAGTAAATAAACTAAGTAACTTTAAAACAAGAATGAAATTAAAAAAAAAAAAAAAAGGATATTGCATCTACTAATCACAATTGAATGTTGTGAAACCCAATCAATTGTAGTTTAACTAGAGTATGGCCCACCTAAGCACCCTTACTCATTTGATAGCCCTTGTTCAAAGTGATTGACCATCATTCCTCTCATCTTAAAATTGCATCAAACTTCCTTTATTCCAAAACAAATCTCATTAACACCTAAGAATTCTAATCATACTCAACAACTTAAGTAAATCATCCCATCATAAACATAAATATTAGTAGTTTTAGAAATACGTAGCATACCTCACTTAAAAGAGATAACATATGTATTTCTTTCAACCCAGTACCTATAAAATTATTACACAAGATAGCTTAAAGCTCATTTTACACAAAATAAATATTGAAAAGCATCATCTCTCTAAAGTGTGAAAATTGCCATCAGTAACGAGAAAGGAAGATGTCGGTATATGTGAGAGATATCAATATTTATTATTTTGTACACATAGATTTGTGAATATAAGTGAGAGCTAGTTATAGTTAGCTAGGATTAACAACCTCATATAAATAGCTCTTATACATAATAGTTTTAGGACAATAATACAGAATACCATTTTCTCTTGAACAAATCTCTTTGTCTCCTCTGTTTCGAGTACAATAAATGGTAGGAAGTCAATTTCAAATGGTATCAAAGCAGTGTTTGATTTCATATCTGATTACTTTTCCTTTTCCAATCATTTTGAATTCTATAGTTCGAATCTTAGAAACAAAAATGAATAATCTTAGAGATCAAGGTCGAATTGAAATCTCGAATGTAGATCCTCTATACATATCAAATTTGGATAATCCAAGAATGGTATAGGTAATATAATATTCAATGGAAATAATTTCTTAGCATGAAGTTGTCAATTAGACTAGCATTAGGAGCAAAGCTTAAGCTAAGGTTTATGGATGGATCTCTTGTAAAACCTAAAGAAAACATAGATGATTTTGTTAAATGGTTGTGTTATGATTACATGGTGAGTTGTTAGATCCTCAATTCCATGGTTAGCGAATTATCTCAAAGTTTCTTCTATGTTTAATCTACGTCAAAATTATAGAACGAAATCGTTGAGCAATTTAGACAATCGAATGGTCAATTAATATTTCAGTTGTAGCATGAGTTATCAAACATCAAACAAGGAAATTTAACAGTAGCAGCATATTATAATAGACTTAAGAGATGCTGGGAAGAGTTACAAACCTTAAATCCATATCCTACGTATAATTGTGGAAGGATGAATCAGTGTACATGTGGCCTAAAAGATAGATTGATCGAATTTGACCATTAAAATAAGTTGATTCAATTTTTGATGGATCTATTTGATTTGTATGAAGCCATGCGAAATTAGATACTTTTAATTGATCCTCGACCTACCGTGAACAAGGCATATTACCTTGTTCAACAAGTGGAGAAGCAAAGACAAGTATCTACTTCCTTATTTGTCGATGATGAAGTTTCTGCATATAGTGTGAAGAAAGGAACTTTAATTCATGCTTTGGAGATAAAGAAGGATGGTAGAAAAAGTATGCTTCAGTTTAAGCATTACAAAGGAACAGGTCACTCAATGGAAACTTGTTTTGAAATAGTTGGGTATGCCAAGTGGTTTAAATGGAAGAAAAATCGTATAAGCAATAAAGTAGCTCAATGTGGCAAGATTGATCATTATAGTGACATACCTTTGGATACTACACCTAATTTTAATGATTCTAACATCACTTCTAGTGCAACCGCGTTTGATTCACAAATATTATAGGGATTTTGTCAAGAAGTTTTGAAACTCATGAAGGAGAATCATACAATAGATAAGAAAAAAGGAACATGTTGGATGTTCAGTCAACTTTATAGGTACTCATTCATATAATTCACTTACTTTCATGGCTCATTCAAGCCTTTTGAATAATAAGTTGATTACATGGATGGTTGATACAGTTGTTATTGATCACATCACACCATTTGATATACTTTTATTCAATAAATAGTATCTTATACAACCCATTCATCTTCATTTACCCGATGGTGCTATTAAGATAGTACATGTTACTAGTTCTATTTCCATCACACCTTCACTTGTTTTGTCAAATGTGTTTCTTGTGTCAAACTTCAAACATAACCTACTTTCAATTCACAAGTTACTAAAAGACCAACCATTACTTGTCACCATTGATAAACATCTATTCTTTTCAAGACCTAAGATCTAAGTCCAATGTAGCCACAACAAAGGCATTTCAAGGATTGTATGTTCTTCATTCAGCCACTAATTAGAAGCTTTATGAAGGCTGCTTATAGTATCAATCAATTTCTCCTTGTAATATAGTTCATTTGCTTAATAATACTCTTAATTCTCATGTTGATGTTCATATGTTACATGCTTGACTTGGGCATACTTCTCCTTCAAAACTTGAACATTTGTCTTGCTATAATCGTGTTAATTTGAAAAATTTCATGTGTGAAACTTGCCATTTGGCAAATTTTTATAGACTTCCTTTCTTACAAAGTTTGAATACATTAAGTTTTGCCTTTCAATTATTACATGTGAACTTATAAGGACCATATCATGTTGTTTCATTAACAGGGGCACAATTTTTCTCGACCATTGTTGATTATTTTTGAAGATGCACTTAGACTTAGCTCTTAAAGTCTAAGTTTCAAACTGTTTCCACCCTATACACCTTCATTCTTCATGTCCAAAACTACTTTAACATTACACTTAAATACATTAGAACTGATAATGGAGCTTGTTGACAGGATACTTTGGACATAGGCCACTCAGGCCTAATCGGACTCGACACGTCTCATGGCTTAGGGCTCACCCCCATAGGCCTAAGCCCTACGCCTAAATGGGCCTAGCTTAGCCCAACCAACCCTACAACGGCTAAAATACACAAAATAAGGATAAAAAAACTACGTCCGGAATAAGTGGGGCATGTTGGGCATAACGACTCCACTTTCCTATACTTATAGGAGAAGATCTCTCATGCCAACTAACCTCCAACTACTAGCTCTACTCCCCTATAAATACGAAGTCACTACCCAAGGGTAAATCTTTGTACACTTTGCATACTAAACCTGTGTATTACCCTCAAGCATTCCATACTCTCGAGAGCCCATTGCTAACTAAAGCATTAGAGAGGCTATACTAAACAACCTCTTGGCATCCCCTCACTGTGTATTATTTTGTTTACCTATTATGCGCAAAGTCCAAATGATTACCGGCAATAACTTTGAGACGAATTTTGGCGCCATCTGTGGGAAACTGAATTCCTACACCTAAAACCTCAAACACATTAAACACATACCCCACAAGCAATCCTTTCGACATCATGTCTCAACGCGATGAGCAAGAAAATCAATAGTTGGTAAACAACTAACTTGGGGGCAATCAACCCCTCCCAAGAGCTGTGCTATAGGAGTGCCTAGAGGGCATAAAACACCTAACTAAGGAGTATGCTACACAAAACAACGTGCTCCATGCTCACCTAAATGAAGCAGAGCGGCATAGTACACAAACTCACTACCTTGAAGCTTCAAATGCTCGCACTGAGTGGAATAACATCCAGTAATAGTTGTAGAATGGAAGAGATCAGCAACCTGATCCGCCATTGCATCAGCAGCCAATAAGGTCTATGGCTACCCGTGACTGAGCTCTGGCTAGCAACAAACAAAAAGCTAACTCACAGGGAGTGCAGGCTCATTTAGCTACACGACGAGCTCACCAAGCAAACAATGATAACCTGAACGAGCTCTATGCTATGGTAAAGCGACTCTCCGAGTAGCAGGGGAGTAAGCCTGCTAGCAACGTCAGGCTAGTCACTAGTAATAAGACCTCCTTCACCAGAGGTGTCCAAGACAAAGTGCTGCCCCTTAACGGCAAACTTCTGTCCTTGGACCAGTATGATGGCACAGGCAACCCTGACAACCATCTTCTCCACTTCCGTAACCTCATGAACCTTCACGATCATGGGAATGCTATAATGTACAAGGTCTTCCTAGGCACTCTGAGGAAAGGGACTCTGATGTGGTTTAACTACCTCCCTGACAATTTCATCAACTCTTTTGATAAGCTAGTGCAAAGGTTCAACCTCCATTTCAAGGACACATTATCCTTGTACCTACTAAGGTAGGGTGAAAGTGAGTCCTTACACGACTACGTGGCCCAATTCAATAACGACATAGTTGAGATCATTCAGCTCGATGAGGGAATTGTTGTCTATACCGACTAGTTTGGCATCCGACCCTAAGGAGATTTCTTCTAATCGCTTGTGAAGAGCAAGCCAAAGACCCTAGCCGACTTCTGAAACAAAGCCCAGAAGTACATCAACCAAGAAGACAACATTCATGCCAGGCACGACGCCGATCGAGAAAGGTCGGGCAAAAAGCAAGACAAGGAAAAATTATCCGTAAAGGATCGCCTCAGCTGTAGGATGCTGAGTAGACCAAAGTGGGAGAACTCTAGGAAGAAGAAGCGCCAAGCCGAGCATGACCCGCTCCCTCCTCCCATTTACACCTAGTACACGCCCCTGAATAGGCCTATTACTCAGGTCTATTCTGAAGTGAAGCACCGAAACTTACTCTAGAGACCGTAGAAAATGCGGGGGAACCCTAGTCGTCGAAACTCTGATAAATACTATCAGTTCTACAATGAACACAAGTACAACATCGAAGAGTGCTTCCAATTGAAGAACGCTGCCATTCAGTACGACTTCTTCAACAAGTATGTGGCCCATCGAAGGAACGACGACCATTCAGACGATGAAGGAGATAAGGCACCTTAAAGGTGACAGATTGAGGATGCCCATGCAAAGTAGAATGACAACCACCACAACAATTGGGTCCCCAATAGTGTCATTAACATGATCGTGGGGGAGGCCGCACCTTGGGAGCCAACTAAGCACTAGTACCTCAGTTAACGCCCTATAAGAGGTACTGGCCGTAAAGGAGAAGAGACAGAAGTTAGACACTTCCATCTCCTTCTCTGACAAAGACCTTATAGGGGTTGATACACTCCATCAAGACGCCCTAATAATAGGGGTGAGAATCTCAAAATTTAAGGTTCTAAAGATTATGGTGGATACTAGCAACTCCACCAACATAATCTTCCTCCATACATACAAGAGCATGAGGAAGAAGCTACCAGTAAAGATGAAGTCATATCACCATAATCTAATTGACTTCAACGAAAGCATGGTCTGAGCGAAGAGCATCATCACGCTAGACATGAAACTTAGTGATGACAACCACATAGCACAACAACCCGTAGAGTTTGTTATGATCGATTGCCCCTCCCCTTAAAATGCGCTCTTGAGAAGACCAAGCCTAAACGCATTTGGGGTGATCACATCCTCCCTGCATTTAAAAGCCAAATTCCCGACCCCAACTAGGGTAGAAGTATGCAAATATGATCAGAAACTCTCACGAAAGCTATATGTTAGGGTGGCTAAAGGGGATGGTATCTTTGCCCTGGAAACAGGTTCGCAAGAGAGGCCGGCTAAGAAGGGTGAGCCCAGAGGAAAAATAAAAGATGTCCAAATCGGAACCTCACTCGATCAGACCATGAAAATTGAGATCGAGACTCCAGCCGAAGTGAAGGACGAAACCATTGCCTTGCTACAGGTAAATTTAGATAGGTTCGCTTGGTCGGCATCGGACATGCACAGAATTTCCTCCAACCTGGCGACCCACAACCTCAATATCAACACCATAATACAGCTTGTCAAACAGAAAAAGAGGCATTTTGGTCCAAAACGGCATGCTATAATCAAAGAGGAAGCATAAAAGCTGCTTAAAGCCGGCTTCATGAGGGAGGAAAAGTACATGACGTGGTTGGCGAATGCGATACTGGTTAAGAAGAAGAATGGGAAGTGGCATATGTATGTCAATTATACTGACCTCAACAAAGCCTACCTTAAAGATTGTTTCCCCATCCTTAGGATCAACTAGCTTGTCGATTATATGTCAAGATACGCTTTACTAAGCTTTATGGATGCCTTCTTAGGGTACAACCAAATCAAAATGGACTTAAAGGATGAAGTCCATACCCCCTTCATCACCAACTACGGCACATATTGCTACACAATGATGCCGTTTGGACTAAAAAATACTAAGGCCATGTACTAGTGAATGGTGACGAAGCTTTTCAAGCCCAAGATTGGACATAATATGGAGGTGTACGTTGACGATATGATCGTCAAGAGCCAAAAGATGGTCGATCATATCAAAGGTCTCTGAGAAGCCTCAACCGAATGTGTACATACGATATGAAGCTAGACCCCTAAAAGTGCATCTTTAGCGTCAGCTCCGGTAAGTTTCTTGGATTTCTGGTCACCTAAAGAGGTATCAAGGCCAACCCCGAGAAGATCACAACCATTAGGGGAATGAAGCCTCTGACCTCAATCCAAGACATACAGAAACTCACTGGCATAGTAGTTGCCCTGAGTAGATTTATCTTGAAGAGCACTAATAGATGCATAGAGTTCTTTAAAATCCTCAAAAACCTAAAGGGATTTGAATAGACTCCCAAGTACACCGCTACCTTTCAACAACTTCAAGACTTCCTTATTCATCCACCGATCCTCTCCAAGCTAGTCCAAAGGGAAGACTCATTCTTATACCTAACCGTAGGCGACCAAGTATTCTCCTCTATACTAGTCAAAGTAGAGGGAAGAGAACACAGGCCAATATATTACATCAGTCATATACTGCATGAGCTTGAGGTCAGGTACACCTAGGCAGAAAAATTCACCCTAGCCATAGTCATTACAGCCCGATGGCTAAGGCCCTACTACCAAGCATACGAAGTCACCATACTTACGGATCAACCACTGCGCACCATGCTTCAAAAACCTAACGCATACGGATGGATGATGAAGTACGCAATGGAATTGAGTGCGTATAGAATCCAGTATCAGCTACGAATGGCCTAAAAGGCTTAAGTGCTAACCAACTTAGTGGTTGACTATACAGGAGAGGAGGAAGCACCACTAGGTGATGATAAGTCGGTGTAGACTCTCCACATCGATAGATCATCCACCTCTGGGGGTTGAAGGTGCAAGCTTGTTTTGACCGGCCTGCATAAGGTTACAATCTGCTATGCCCTCAAGTTTGAGTTCAATTCCAGCAACAATGAATCCGAATACGAGACACTTATTGCCAATCTCAAGCAAGCTAAGGAGATTGGTGCCAAGCAACTATGGATATTCTTAAACTTCATGCTTGTTGTCCAGCAGGTCTAAGGAGAATTTGAGGCTAGGGACAATACCATGGCTAGGTACCTAAAAAAAGTGAGAGGTCTCCTATTAGAATTCCTTTCTTGGGACATCAGGAAAATCACTCGAATGGAAAATTCCGCGGTTAACTGGCTATCCAAGCTCACCTCAACAAGTATGTAGAAGCCCAAGGTGAAGGACAGAAAGATCTTTATTGAGTACCTATAAAAAAAAAGCATAACCTCGAGCTCAACTGAGGTTTTGGAACTAACTTTAGCAACACTAAAGCCAAGTTGGATGGATCTTATTTGAGGTTATTTAGAGGAGGCTATACTGCCAGAAGACAGGAAGGAGGCAAAGAAACTCCGGTATCACGCCACTAATTACATATTGGTTGACAGCGTCCTGTATCGCCGAGGAGTTAGCCTCCCCTTACTCCAATGCCTCCAAGAAGAGAAAAGGCTATACATTATGGAAGAGCTACACGCTAGAGTCTACAGTAATCACATTCAGTCTCAAGCCTTTTATCTACGAACGCTATGACTTAGGTATTATTGGCCTACCATGAGGCAAGACGCAAAGGTTGTGACCCAAAAGTGCCCATAGAGCTAAAAGCATGCCCTAGTCAATCATGCACCTAGCATTACCCTCCAACCCCTGACAAGCCCATAGCCTTTCCCGCAATGGGGGATCGATATCTTCGGTGCCATCTCGAAAGCTTCAAGAGGACGACAATTCATAATTGTCACCGTCGATTACTTCACGAAGTGGGTAGAAGTCGAAGTAGTAGCTAGAATCACGAAGAGAAGTGTTGAGTTTTTTGTCAAAAACAACATTCTCTCCTGGTTCAGAGTCCCCTATGCCCTCATCACAGACAACAGCTGACAGTTCGATAATCCCAAGTTCAGGGAATTCTACGCCAAGCACCAGATCACCCCGCACTTCATCTCGGTTGCCCACCCCTAATCAAATAGATAGGTGGAGGCAACCAATCGGGTCATTTTGGATAACTTGAAGAAGCATGTAGACCGATCTCAGGGCACTTGGGCCGACGAGCTGCCTAATATCTTGTGGAGGTAGAAGACCACCTACCATACTTCTATGAGTGAGACCCCCTTCCACCATGCTTTCGGGTCTAAAGCAGTCCTCCCCATCAAACTTGAGCTCCCAAATATCCGAACTCGAAGTTTCGATGTCGTCCTTAATGACTCATTGCTATAAGCGAACGTCGACACCATCAAGGAAATCAAAGATCTTACTACCGTTAGGGTCACCACATATGAACATCGAGTAACCTGATATTACAATCATAAGGTCAAACACAAGGAGTTCAAGGTCGGCGACCTAATGTGCCGAAAACTAGAAGCCATGAGGCTATGCGAAGGGTAGGGCAAGCTATCCCCCAATTGGGAAGACTCGATCAGAGTCAAGGAGAGATTGAGTAACAGAGCATACAGGCTGGAAAGATTAGACAGCAAGCTCATCCCGCACATGTGGAACACCGATAATCTCCAACTTTATTTTTATTAAAATTCCATTATGTACCACTTTTCCTTCCATTATGTACCACTTTTCCTTTCATTATGACGAAATAAAAGTCGTTTCACAATTGATTGTCTACTATCTCTCGCTCCCTTTCTTTCTACTGCCATCCAAGCCTTTGAAGAGGCATATGGATAGTCAACTGGGTAGGTCAAAACGCCATCAACCTAGCCCCCTAAGGTAACCTCAATAAGGGGAAATACCCCTTGCACAGAGGAACTGCCTTACATTGGGTAAGTCACAACACCACCAACCTGGTCCCCTAAGGTAACCTCAGCAAGGGGAAACACCCCTTGTATAGAGGAACTCCCCCATGGTGGGTAAGTTGATCCCTACTAGGGTGACTTTGGTAAGGGGAAACACCCCTTACACAGACGAACTCCCCCAACAGTTAACCTCAGCGAGGGTCAACTCCACTTGTATAGAGGAATTCCTAAGCAGATATATTCAAAGACAAAAAGAGAAAAGGAGAGGACAATTAAAAAACATTCATCTATTCATTCATGGATTGCTTAATTACATAGTAAAGGCCGGCATCCAGACCTAACTTACATTGATTTCAAAAAAAAGAGAGAGAGAGAGAGAGAAATCTACTATATCCTAGGATCAGTTAACTCTGGTAATTCAGAAAAGTCCAAGGCATCTATCTACTCCAAGTGTTGATCCATTGGTACTCTAAGCGACAGGCCTTGACTTGGAGCAAGGCCTGAGGAATGCAAACCAAGAACAGAAGAAGGATCGCCCTCAGATGGTTGGTCTTCAGGAACTACTTCAGAAGCGACCTCCTATTGGGCTGTTAAGGCAAAAGCGGATGTAGAAGCTACCCCAACAGCAAAGGGAGCACCTACATCATTGTCAACCACCGAGGCAGCTCCCTTTCTCGTACTAGGGCTTCTCTGTTGTCATTAAACATCAGAGAGTCCAAAAAGTCGAGGAAGCTGAGATCTAGGTCCAGATAATGAGAAAGAACCTCCTTCCGAATGTAGCGAGTGGAGTCAGTGGTCAAGTCATCCAGCTCGTTCCAACCATTCCTCGATCTTCCTATAGTGGTCAACCGCTTTCTTTGCAGCAACGTTATTAAGGACCTCCCTACTCTCCATCTTGAAGATGATCTCTCCTATCTCCGAAACCCTACCTTACAGCTTCTTGACCTATTCCTCCAAACCAACCTTAAACTAACTAGCTACAGCAAAGTGGCCTTAATGCCCTCGCATTCAAACGCCTTCATCACTAACTCGATTTGTAGTCTAGCCATAAACGCCTTTAGCTCGGCATTTTCTTTCTCAAGTCGAGCCCGAGCCTTGCCCTCCTCACCTAGCCTCTAGGAGAGACGAGCATTTATCTTTTGCTTGTTCTCCAATCGAGCCTTTAAGTCATCAACCTTCTAAGCCGCCATCTCAACTTTGTCCCTCTCCCACTTTGCATCCTTGAGCCTCACCCTAAGCCCTACCACCTACATAATAGAGCAGTGTAGGAGCCTGTTAGCTTTGGTGAACTTTTTCAAGTACGTCTTACTAGAAGTCTCTGCCTCCAACAGGTACTTCTCGTACAGATGTAATGCCTCCCGAAAGTCTTTTACCTCTCTCCAAACAGCATTGGACTTATTTAGTTGAAGCAACACTTGTAGTATTGTAAATAAAAAACGGAGCCTACGATTAATATAATTGACACATAAAAGCATGACAACACAGGAGCAACAAAATTTTACCTATTACATCAAAGTGCTCAAGTGGCCCACTATCTGTATGGGGTCGTCCCCACCCTCCTCAGAGAGCCCTTTGAGGATAGCCCAGTCGTAGGGAGTATAAGACCCCATCAAAACCTGGTAGCTTAGCGTCCAATGCTATAGCATTAGATCATTAACATGGACCTCCCACTTTAGCCTAAGGAGCTTCCCTCAGACCCTCTTCATCTCCGACTTGAGAGCTCCCCTCAATAGCTCGTCATCCCGAGAAGTATACGGTACTTCTTGTAATAAGTCTGGCCTTATCCCATCAACCTAAAGTTGTTAAAGACTTCAAAAATGTGTCCTTCATGTCATCGATGGTCTGATAGGGATGGGCCATCGGCTCCTCATTCCACTTCCCCTTGTTCAAAGGCCCTTGCCAGAGGCCTTTGCTTCTTTGCTCCAAGACTAGGCTCTTCGACCATCTCAGGAGCCTGGCGCTTCTGGCCAATAGCTTAAGGAATGGTGGCCACTTACTCAATCTCTTCCCCCTTCACCCTTAGAGGGGAAAGCACCTGCACATCAAGCCCCTCCGCTTTGGCACCTTCCTCACCCAAGATGTAATATCCCATAAATTTACAATCAAGACATGAACATCTGAGTATTACAACAAAGCCCTATCCTTGTACGATTAGGATCGATAAATCAAGTAGGCTAAAAGCTTACGAAAAACATGATAACCTTGATTGAGCAATCCTCGTACACATGGAAGTCAAAAATATAATAAAATATCAAGAATATAATCAAGATAGCGAGAATTTGCTCCATATGAGACCTTAAAGTTGAGTTTAAGGCACCGTACCTAAATTTAGGGCTTTTGGGAAAAGTTATCCGATTAAACCCAAACTTTACGACTAAGATAGAAAAGTTAGTTGAAGTGATTTGGTGAAGTTGGATTTTGAAACTAATTATCCAAAATCCCAATTTTTCCCTTAGAAGTATGATTACTTAATATACTGTAAAAATAATCGAAATCTCTAAAACCGAGCTCGGAATGATAACGTATTTGTATAACTATATGCATATTTAAATGTTTTGGTAAGATTTGAAGTTGAATGAATTATAGGATGCTTGATAAATATAGAAACATATGATTATTGAATTAGATTATTTTATAAGTTTTGAATCGATACTCTTTCATGTGAGCATGTAATGGTTTAATTCTATAGAGTTAAACGGTATAATAATAAGATGAAACTGAGTAGTTAAGATGCATCTATTTATATAACTCCCTTAATTGCCACATAACTATAGAATGTCCTAAAATTAAAGAAAAAGTTATGATCTATATATCCAACTTTACGAACTTTTGTAAATAACTAAAAAAAAAAATATGAGATTAGTATGAGATAACTATTGATTGACTTAAAATACGTAAATATTGCCTATCAACAATATAGCCATGTTATCCTGTACCCAATAATATATGTGCTTATGTAGATGGCATGATGTGAGTATGAGTAATAAAGATAGTTAACACCACGAAACCTTACACTCTCCATCGCATTTGAACCTATTCATTTTGTTTATGAAACGTAACTTAGCAAGTGATTAATAAATACTATACCCTAAAAACATACGATCATACTAAAATGATCCCATGACAAACACGGGGATACCAAATACTTGAGTAAGAAATAAGTTAGTTAACCTGAATATATGTATTCATTGAATGATTGTGTTATTATAGGTGTTTTATAAAAATGATGAGTTAAATGAATTATACTAAATTTGATCAAATGAACTACAAATACCTATTATTAATGTAATTTTAAGAAACACCTCTCATGACTTCTGAATACATCCTATTACAATCATAAATGAGTTTCTATAGCTAAGAATTTTTTTTAATTAGTTTGACAAATCATAGAAGTCCTCTTATTTAGCATTAGAAGAGAAACATAAGAATGTTAATTTAGCATTTTGTATGAAAAGTTTGGAATTTATATCTTCTTATCCACTATGAATATTATTGATCTAGGATTGTAAAGTAAACTGTATGATGATGGATAGATATTGAGCAAGTACAATGTATATAGGACTAAGTGATCTTATAAAAATCGAAACTTGACTATAGGATACTTGTGAATAAAATAATAACTTCTTGCTAATAAACTAGATTTGTGTAAGTATATTGTGTAATTATAAAAGTTAAAAATGCATATCGATTAATTGCGGAAATTGTTATAGATATAATCTCATGTATATATTGAGAGCTAATACCTAATCATTGAATTTGAAATGTGAAGTAATACGAAAATGTAATATCATAATTTCAATTGTGACTTATTGTTTCCTGAGTATAGCATACTATATATATTAACCCGATTATATATAAGTATTGACTAGCTTCCGTTATGAGATTTCTAGCATCTTTATATTTTATATCCTGAAAATGAATAAATAAAATCGTATATTACATTTTGAAGTAAGTAGATATTATTGATAAAGATGCATGTATACTGTAGTCATTATTTACAAGTTAGTGAGAATTAATCTATAAGCATGATTGATGTAATATTAGGTAATAACCCGAAACTCGAATAGGAGATGTTGTTCTCATTGCGTATAGAGTTAGTGAAGCAAGAAAACTCAATTTGTAACTTAGTAATAATTTATAACTTCACATTAATCAAGCAAATTGCCTCTTTAGAAGACATTAGGGTTAACCCCATAATGCTCTAATAGTAAAGAAAGCCATACCAAGAGAGTAATGTCAAAGGTAATCTTGAAAATAGTAACCCTATCATGTCAATTAAAAAGTAAAATTTTAAAGTAACTTAAAAGTATTCTGCTAACACTATAGGTTATTAGAGATTAAACCCCCAGTATGGTATAAACTATCTAATATCATAACAATTACCTAACACAAAAATGCTAGCTAGTCACCTTAAAGATATGTTAATAACCTCAATAAATAGAACCAATGGGTACTTCAAACTAATCTTATCACATACTTTACATCCAACATAAGAAATTAATTTGAAAACAAGAGAATTAAAGAGAAGCCTCAAACTTTAGTCAATAATCCCTACTAGAAGAGGAAGATTGATAGATGTAAATTAAAATATAAGGAAAGCAGACACCTCATATATGCAATGGCAATGGGTGATCAAGAAGAGAATGGCAAATCTATGATTATCAAGTCTCTTCCTTGTTAAGTCTCTTGTTCTCGTCAAAATACTTCACCTTTGGTCATGTTTGGTCATGTAATGAGTTGATATCGATATCAATGTGAGTCTGTTGATTAAGAGTCATGTTAATTCTTATTAAGTTAAGTCAAGTCATAAAGATTCAAATTATCGACAATCTCATTTGACTTCGAGGTAGAGAAAAGTCCAGATTTGCCAAGCTTAATCTTATTGACATTTGCTCTAAGCTATATGAAAGATTGAATTAATAACTGTAGCAATAACTTAGTCATTATAGTATAGAAGATACGGATGGAAGAAAGAGGAATAATACTTAAGATACATGATGGATCTGTGTTGTTACTGATCTTAACTACAACATAAGAATTTGTGATATGATGGATATAATAGAAGATAGATCTGTGAGAGGACACTTAAGTAAATGAAATGGAAGGTTGTTAGATTAGAAAAGTATAATGTGAAAAAAAAGAACTCAGTGATGGTCTTAGTAACTATTTAACACCAAATGTAGGATACAAAAGATTGAAGAAAAGAAGATAAAAGGATAGATAGGAGATGAATCAGAAGCTTAAATAGAGAAAGGTTAGATAAATATGGAATAGAGGCACTTTAGAGAAATGAAACTCTTATAAAGAAAGGCTATCCTTTTGGTTCTCTTAAGTGACAAAATAGTAACCCTTACAAACCATAAATATAAGATTAATAACAAGTTTATAAATCTATATAACTTTTTCTACGAAAAGATTTGATATGTGTTAGTTTCAAGGACGAAACTATTTGTAAGGAGAGTGGAATGTAATATCCCATAAATTAGCAATTAAGAGACAAACATCTGAGTATTACGATAAAGCCTTGTCCTTGTACGATTAGAATCGATAAGTCGAGTAGGCTAAAAGCTTATAAGAAACATGATAAACCTAATTAAGGAATCCTTATACACGTGAAAGTAAAAAATATAATAAAATATCAAGAATATAATCAAGATAGTGAGTATTTGCTCCATATGAGACCCTAAAGTCAAGTTTAAGGCAATCGTACCTAAATTTAGGGCTTTCGGGAAAAGTTATCCCATCGAATCCAAACTTTACAACTAAGATAGAAAAGTTAATCGAAATGATTTGGTAAAGTTGGATTTTGAAAATAATTACCTAAAATTCCAATTTTGCCCTTAGAAGTATAATTACTTAATATAGCGTAAAAATAATTGAAACCCCTAAAACCAAACTCAGAATGCAACGAAGATTTAAAAATAAGTTAATTAGGCAATAAAAGAAAATAATATAGCATAGTATACTATATGAGTATATATGTATTTTTATGAGTATACCCAGTATATATAATAAATATACTAGTAAATTAACCTAAAACTATATAATTATACATAATAAGCATTAAATTCGCAAAAATTAAATAGGAAAAATATCTTTAAAATGAAAGACATGTTGGAAACGTGGTTATATGTATAATTACTCATTACGTGTGTTACATATATAGTATATATATACACGTATATTAATATAATAATTAAATATACTTAAATTATTCAAATATTACTAAAATTTAACCAAAACTTATCCAAATGATGTGGGAACAGCTGGAATCCACATAACACTTCAACAACAGTTGGAATCTACGTAACACTTCAACAACAGCTGGAAATGATGACTCAAAAGTGAATTATCAACAATTTGCCACCTCATACTTTTTGTTTTTCAAGAAAAATATTAAAATAAATTACTTAATAATTAATAAAAAAAATTCAACTGACCCTAACTACTATAAATAAGACTCCCCTATAACAAATACACATTTAGGAACCTGAATTACAGAAAGGAAAAAAAATTGAAGGAAAATAGAAAAAATTAGAACAAAAATATAACAAGGACTGAGCTAGGACAATTCCCCAACCATCTGATGACTTGATGTAGAGCCCCACCACCACCTAGCAAAGCCACCACCGACTAAGCCGGCTAACAACCCTTCTTTGGCCAATGGTGGCCGGAGCTCCGATGAACTCAAGGCCTCCCAATGACCAGCGTCAAGACAACTAAGTGGAATCAATGCTTTACCACATTTTAGGATGTTATTTCAAAATATCTGTAGACTTTGGTATGTATTGGCTTGTGATTGTAGTTAGTTGTTAGTGCGTATGCAACGCTTGTGGTTGGGTTTCAATTTACTGTAATAAGAGTTGAGCTCCATGATATGATTGTTTTATGAATATTATTATTGAATTGTTTGAACTTAGTTGATTACCCTAAAAAGATGAACTAACTCAAATTAAGCTTACTATCTAATTTGATATGTATCGCAACCTACTAGGAATAACGATTAGGATTCTTGGGCTAAACACAAACTCCCTTCAATAAGGATAGCTGAAATGGTCCTTTCTCCACCCTTAGCCGAACTAAGTGACAGGAGAGGAGGTCGCAGCAAAGTTGAGGGCTATGGTTCGAAGGTAGTCATAGGAGGAGGGTGTTCTCCACTGTATAAACCCCGGTATGGTTTCAATCCGTAAGTGTGTAACATTAATCTCCTTTACCCGGATTAGAGCGGGTAAAATTTCTCTGATCTCACAATGAACTGGATAACATTATACGATAACATTTACTTGTACATACATTGCATCAAACCAACTTGATTGAAAACCCTATTTATGATGTGTTGAGTGCATACTTCTATTTCTACCCTACTTACTGAGCGAGTTGTTACTCATTCCTCGATAGTTTATTTTGCAAGTTCCAAATGGCTTATAAGTGCCTACCTAACACCGGTACCCTAGTAAACTAGGACAGAGAGCGATATACAACAAGAAATGTCCAATTATTACTCTTAGTATTAACATTTTACCTCTTAAGGAAAACTATACAAGACTCCTTAAAGGGCTTGATAGTTTTCAATGTTTTGGTCTATATGTAAAATGATAAGTACTTATGGGATTTACTACTACTACTTTATAAGGTCAAAATTACAAGTTTATTATTTCAAAGGATTACTCTACAGGTTTATATTAAACAAGTATCGAATTAGACGCTTCAAATAGGTAGAGTCAAGTACGCCTGGTGTGAACTAAGTCTAAGATAGCAGCTATGAAGATAGTTTTTATCTTAGGATGGTTCACACGGTAGGACTATTACGACTTCACCTTTTTGAGACGTAACATAAGATAATGGGCTCAATAGAGGAGGCGAAGGTAGGAGTGGGGCAGAGCCATACCTAAGGGTTCTATATCTATGGGCTTATCCCAAATGCCAAAGGAAATCCCTTAAGGAACAGACTTCGGCCGTGCCTTGCTGGTCTCGCCAGGCCTCGGCTTTAGCCTTACTGCCTTTGCCTTTGGTGGGTCTACCTTAGTTCGCGTTTGGAACTTGCTTATTGAGTCATCCATAAATAGATAAGGCATCCTCGAGGTCAAATTTTTGCCTACAAAAAACCTGATCAAAATTTAGAAAAGAAAAACAAAGAACAAACCAAAAGAAACTACCACTACCATTCGTAAAACACCATCATGACTAGTACAACCAAGGAGATCCTCCCATCCTACAAGAGTCAGACAAAGCACCTCGACACTAACACAATAGATGTAGGCACGTAAGAATGAACCTGTACCTTCAGCCCACTTCTCCACCACAGCTGTCTTCATGTTAGGGAAGAGCTTGGAGATCGAGCGCTGAAAATACCTCTCTACGGTCTCTTCAACATTAATCTCCAAGCCATCTCTCAGCGACATGAAGGCCAGGATCTCTTGGGTGGCTTCAATGTCATTGGGACCAAGCCTCTTCTTTCCTCCTGTACGGACTATCTCAGTCTACCGAGTCCAGAAGTTTGCCTCTTCGAGCGGTTCAACCACCACATATTCATCCTACCAACCTTTAGCTGAATTTACAAGGCCACAAAACAACTTCTTCCTTGGGTGCGGTTGGAGGTAAGGCCATCCCCTAACACTTTTCTACATGTAAAAGCGATAGAAGAGCTCAAGAGTAGCCCTTATCACTAAGTATTCATAGAGCACCTAAAAAGCCTTCAGTACCCTCCAACCGTTGGGAAGGACCTATGACGGATTGTAGTGGTGATAGTTGAAGAACTCCTTCTCAAAGCGACTTGGAGGGAGGTGTTACCCAAACTCCAAGCACTTATCAAAGACAGTGAAGCACCTCCCTGACAACAAGGCCACTCGTTTATCCTTACTCAGCAACCTAATCTACCACCTAGGGATCACTTCCATAAGAAAGTTGTTAATGATCCAACTAGGGGCAAATTGCCTACTTCTACTCACACAGCCTTTAAGCCCCTTGCCCGTATCAAGAGCATCAAACAAATCCTTCACGAGGGGCAAAGGAATGTCCACATATACAGCCCTAAGGATGGCATTGATAATTCTAGCCCTATCTAGCGCCTCTACAGCCATCTTCGTAGGTTGGTCGAGTTGTGCTAGTGACAAGACCTCACCCTTCCATGCCTAAGGGGGATTACTCCTTGTAGACTCTAAACTAGAGTTATAGGGGCGTCCTACTCTAATACCCCAGCTTAAGCCTTGCTTGGGGCTCCAGCACTCTGCTTCGAGACTCCTAACCACTCTTGTTCATCTCACCTCGGATATTTTTTGCTCAGGTATCTACTGCCTCAGACACCTCCACCTCGAGCACCTTCTAGTCGAGACCTATGCGCCCACTACATTGACCCCATAACACTAGGTTAGATTCCTTTGAGTCAAATTGGTCATGCTTGAGCAACCCATATATCTCTTCTCCTGGCCTTCGCCTCGGTAATGAGACTATAGAGGGAAGGAAGGCAAGTGTTGACAGGACACTTTAGACATAGGCCACTCAAGCCCAATCGAACCCAACATGTCTCGTGGCCTAAGGTTCACCCCTATAGGCCTAAGCCCTACGCTTGAATGAGCCTAGCCTAACCAGCCTTGCAACAACTAAAATGCATAAGATAAGGATGAAGCAGCCATGTCCTAAATAAGTAGGACACGTCAAATATAACGACTCCATTCTGCTATACTTATAGGAGAAGATCTCTTCTACTAACTAACCTCTATTTGTTGGCTCCACTCCCCTATAAATACCAGGTCACTACCCAACAGTAAATCTCTCTACACTCTACATACTAAGCCTGCATATTACTCTTAAGCATTTCATACTCTCAAAAGCCCACTGCTAACTAAAGTATCAAAATGACCACGCTGGACAACTCCCCGGTGTCCCCTGACTGTATATTGTTTTATAGGCCCATTACGCGTAGAGTCCAAAAGATTACCAAGAAGAACTTTGAGATGACATTTGAATTCCTTTCTAAAGAATGTCGATCTCTCTTTCAAAACCCAAGCATAATTCACCACAAAACCATGACTTACACTCCTCAACAAAATGGCAAAGTAGAACGTAAGCATAGGCATTTAATTGAAACCTCTCGTGCTTTGAGACTTTATGCAAATGTACCCAAAACCTTTGGGAGTAAATGTGTCCTAAGAGCCACATACCTCATCAATAAAATGCCCTTGTCTTCTTTGAATTGGAGAATCCCATATGAAGTTTTGTTCCACAAATTACCCACTTATGATCATCTTAGGGTAATAGGATGCTCATGCTTTACTACTATTTTGACACCACATAAGGACAAATTTGATGCTTGAGGTATCAAGTGCATTTTTTGAGATATGCTAATGGGCAAAAAGGGTATAGGCTATACGATTTGGCATCGAAGAAGATTATATTTAGCAGAGATCTAGTGTTTCATGAAAGGCATTTTCCTTATCAGTAACTTAATAATTTCAAACTTCCTTCACAATAGTCTGATCTTTCCAAACTCTTGCATGTTTCTTATGATTCAACAGATATCATTCCATCACCTCAATCTTCAACTAATGATGATTCTCTTCATACTTTTGAGCAATCAAAACAAACTTCTCATGCTCCTATTGTAAGTTAGTCTACTCGCACTCGCAAAATTCCTCAATGGTTAAATGATTATATTCATACCATTAATCTTGTATTGCCTACATTTGTTTCTCACATTATTCCTTCATGTTGTTCTTCTACTCATCCATATCCATTGTTTCCTTCACACACTTTTGATCATTACCTTATTGATTTTTGTGGCATAATTAGCAAATGTATTAATTACTAAGGAACTAACTTCTTATTCACAAAGGGAATAAGGAATTGGAAACCCTTGAAAATAATAAAACATGAGAACCCACTACATTACCTAAAGGGAAGAAAGCCATTAGCTCTAAACAAGTGTTTAAAATTAAATACAAAGCTAATGGTAGTGTTTGATTTAGTGGCGAGAAATTAAAGTGATATATTGAGCAAATCAAGTTAAAATATTGCTTTAATTTTAAGCTTATAAATATTATTTAACTTTGATTTAGTGTCAATAGTATAATTTGGGGATTTCAAGAGTATAATTGTGTAAAAAATAGATACATACGTTTCCTTCATAAATAGTATAGATATAGATATTTAATATGAATTAATGCTTTTTTTTTTTACTGTAACTACTTTTATATTTAAAGATAAGGCTTTTATATAATTACCAAATCGTTATGTGTTTTCTTTATTTTTATGCTCTTTCCTTGCACACTTAGTCTTGTTGTTTATTAAATCAACTTATCTTTTATATAATTATTTTTCCCTAGTTTTTAGACTCCTATAAAGCCTTTGTCTAGTATAGAAAGAATTTATAATCCTTCTCCTGTTGCCTTTGCCCATTCTGGAAATCGATCCCAAATCAAATTAGTCATTTGGAAAATCACCTCATCAATGAGGCATTCCGGTAAAACATACATACATATTTATTTACGAATTTTTCTAAGAACAAAAAAAAAAAAAGAAAGAAAAGTGATTCTTTTACTCCTCATCATATGTGTATATTAAAAGTACCAATAAAATGTCAATACATGAAAATATAAACAGTAATTTTTTTAAATCTAGATAATATCATTAATACTTATATAGTATTCATTTAGATACTTGACATATTAATAATATTGTATCTTTTTTCCTTTCAAAGAAGAGCTTGATTTTACTAACTAAAACATGATTAATATTTTACACTCTAAATTTCTATAATCTTTGAACTTTCATGATCTTATTTACTATTTTGATAGAATCGATCCAACTCTTTATTTTATAATTCATTTATTATCTATAGTTTAAATTTAATAAATATTAAATTAATAGTACGTAGAATACACTATAGAAAAATATGAACAGGATCGAAGAAAAATCATCCCAACCATGATTAAGTAGTGTTATATCCTTAACGTTACATTACGATGGTTACCGGAAGTTTACGCGTCATGCTTGCATTTTTTACAGTTGTTCATACATAATATGTGGTTCATAAAGGTGTATTATCGCATATGTGTATAGTATACCCATCTTTATTAGTAGTATATTTTATGTATTGCCACTATAGTTATTGTTCCTTCCATCACAAAACTTAAAATCGTAGATACTGTATATTACAATTATTTAGATTTATTAAATGTAATATATAAACAGATACGTAAACGTCTATGATTCGCAAATGTCACACGAACCATTATGGTTATAGATAAATTTGATTATATAGAAAATTTAAAATATTTTATTAAATTTTATACAAGTCTATATTTTTTTTATAATGCAGCTTACACAAGTTAAAAAAAAAAAAAGAGAGAGAGAGAAGAAGATAAAAGGAATTTCGTTTTCTTATCTCTCTCTCTTCTCACCCTTTCACATTTTCTTCATTTTCTATTTTATTTTTTTACCTTCCCCATAAGTAAATTTTTTTCTCTTACATCTCTCAATTGTTTTTATCCTTTTTTTTTTTTTTTTATCTTACCATGTTACAACATGGGAAGGGAGGATTCAAATTTTGATTTATCTCAATAAAAAATCAGTGGTAATATCATTAAATTTAAATAGCCTTAGCCTCGCTCCAACTATCTTTGCTTATTTTTTATCTTGTTTATATTTCTTTTCTTTTTCCCTTTTTCATTTTGATATCTATCACAATTTCAAGCCCTTGAAAATCCAATTTTTTATATATTATGTTGATAGAGCCTTTTGGTCATAAGACCCTTAAGCCCATCCTTAGTCTTGTCAAGCTCATTTCTAGCCTTGTGCTACTCTCAACCTAAACCTAGAGTTCAACTTATCTAGCTATGACAAGTCTTCATCAGTTAGAAGACTATAAATAAGGCTAGGAGATCAAGTCAAACAACCATCTATTATATATCTTGGACTCGTTAGACATTACAAACTCACTTTCCAATACTTACAAAAAAGGTTTTGCATACTAATTATTCACCAACTACCAGCGTCACTCTTTTTTAAATACAAGATCATCGCCTAATGGTAAACTATTTTATACTTTGTACACCTAAACTTACTTATCACTCCTAAGGCATTCGTACTCTTCAAAACGTTCCACTGACTTAAGTATCGGAATAACCATATCGGAGAATACTTCGATGTCCTACCATAGTATTCTTCTTTGCAAGCTTATTGATTGCATAGAGTCTAATCTGAAATTAACTTCCACCAGCAAAATCTTGAGATGACGCTATAGATATTGGGTTGGATTATTAAATCTAACAAGATTTGTTTGTGCAGAACATCAAGATGTTAGGATATAAGCATGGGAAAAAAAAATGAAGTTGACATTTTGCAAAGTCCACGTTTAATCGTTAAAGAAGGATAATTCGTCGCTGACTTATAATTAGCAAAATAAAAAAAATTAAAAGTCCACCCATACGTTTATCTTTCGTATTTCCGAGTTTCGACGTTGCATTACTTAGAGAGGTTTCTTCCTTTAAACTACATGCACAGCATCACGTGCAAAATCAGAATCTTAACACAGAAATAGTTTGGTTTCAAACATTAAACCCTAAATCAACAGTCAATCCTTTTATTTTGATAAGATCAGTTTCACTTTATATCTTACATTTGATTTACATTCCTTCAAATTTAGATTATGGAATTCATAAATGATTAATAATCAAAATTTAAAGAAGTATAAATCAACTGTAAAAGTAAGACTAGATCCCCTAAAAATCAACAACGGGACCTTAGAAAAATGCCAAGGAAAAAGAATCAAGAAAATGAAAAATAATAGCTTGTTTCAAAGAGAGGAGGATGCGTTAATCCCCTTAATAAGACAGATTAGTAAAAACTCTTTTTTAATTTGTAAGTTAATTTTTTCGAGAACTTTTTTGTTCCAATTTTTATAATACACCAGTTCGTAAAAATATTTTCCATAAAAGCAATTATTATTATTATTATATCAGTCTCAGAGAGGCATGACATAATCTATAGGTGATCATCTAGCATATTTTAAGTTTCAATTTTCTCCCAAAAAAATATTCCCACTAGTGATTTGTAAAATATGATATATGTCCATGCGGGGAAAAAATAAAATAACCACTAAGATGATGATCCTTGATGCAAGCCCTTGTCAATGTCAACTGTTAAATTTTTTATAACTTCTCTAATTCAAATCTTGAATAAGTATTCTGTACATAACTCTAATGAAAGAACTATATTCCTAGGTCGTCTTTTATCTCGGTTTCTTCTTTATTTTGGATTGTTATTGTCAACGAATGAGGTTGGCACAGCATGTTCATGTTCATTATCCAATTTTTTTATAAAAATTGACCTTCCTAAACTAAGGTAAAAACAATGATAATCTAAAACTAAAGTAGGTCTCCTGTATAAATATATATGGCTCCTTTATTTTGTTAGTCAACTATTAGTAAGAATAATCTAGTAAAGAAAACCAATTATTAATTTGGTGAGAAGCTAGTGACTCCATTTTATTTAAAATTTTTACTTAACTGATAATTTAAAAATCACACGAAATTTTTTCTAATGCAAGAGGAGAATACACACGCACACACACATATATATATAACTAGATATACTTTTCTTTGGATTATATATAAATATATATATTAGACTGCCAAAATTATTAAAACATAAATTCCTTTTAGCATATTCTTCAGATGCTAATTAGATACTGTAGCTTAACTATTCATTTTCGTTTATTCAATTGGTAATCATCCCTTAGTCGATCATTTAATTGATTTCAAACCGTACGAACTCATAATTCGAAAGTGCATTGAAGAATTTGACTACGTTGGCAGAGGGAAAAAAATATATAAGACTGACGCCATTAGAAGTTTTTTAATATTTGACAAATGCTCAAACTTCATTAGTTGTGGTATTATTAACACGTAGAAATAGGCTCTATATATTAATTATATATATTATATATTTGTTTCAACTCTCTTTTTTTTTTTTTTTTCCCTTCCTTCCCTATCCATAAAAGAGGTTACGTTTATTCCATTTAACATAGATATTTCTTGGCATATATGAGAATACCCCAAATCCAAAGTATTTGATTGGGGCTGCCGTTTTATCTGTGATTGATCGGAAAGAATCCATTGAAATGGATCGAAACAACTAAACAAAATAAACTGTGTGTAAAATGCAGAGTCTGAGATCCAAACAAGACTCGCATTCGATAGAAAAATAAAAGGCGTAAGTATTTGTGATAAATTCAAAACTCGTTTTAAAAGATAACTGCAAAGTTGATTAACGTTTTAAAAGATAACTACAAAGTCGGTAAATGATAGTGGACCATCTTAAGTGGATCAAAACACGAACCAACCACCTTGGATGGGATGCATGATCCACCTTCAAGGTGGCTTATGAACAGTTCGTGAGAGCTTAAGTTATGTATTCTTTTCCTTTCCTTTTTTTCTTTTGGGAACTTTTGAATTTTCTTTTAGATTTTGTTCTACACTTTTTTAGATGGATTTTATTTGACAAATCTATGTTTTCATCTATTGTAAACTTTGTGTTCATAAAACCTTTTAGACATGAGCCTCTCAAACCTATTTCGCCTTAACCAGTTTTATAGTCCAAGCCATGTCCCTCCAGATTCAACCTTTCCACCCTTGGGGGCATCCTCAATAGAAGCCCATAACACAACCTGTCCAACTACAACAATCGCCCACTAGCAGAAGATTGCGGATAAAACTGAATGATCAAGTCAATAATTATCTCTTACGTTTCTGGAACATATTAGATGTTATGACTCCACTACCTAACACTTGTTAACATAGCTTCTACCTAGTAACTTCTCTTCAACAGTCAGCTCCACTCCTCTATAAATACAAGGATTTCACTCAACACTAAACTACTTAATACTTCGCATATTAAAGCCTACCCTTTGCATTCGGGTACCCTTACTCTCTTCACACACTAAACTAACTTAAATATCGAAATAGTTATGCTGGACAACACTCCAGCACCTCTCACTATTCTTTGTCTTACAAGCTCATCTACTTACGCAAAGCCCAATTTCACTTAAATATATACTAACCAATATCTAGGGACGAGTATACATATTTTTCATCTTGACACTTTGTACACCTATATTTCAACATTTTCAATCATTGTTAGTCCGTTATATGTCTCAACTTCTTATATTCCCAAAATAATTGATTAAATAAAATGATGTTATTAAATATTTTATAAAATTTATAAAAATTTAAAACAAAAAAAGAAGAAGAAGAAGAAGAAAATAATGGTTACAAAACCCAACCACTTAGTCAACCACACCCCTAAGCCTTTAAGTTGGCCAGACAAAGCAAAAATTATTATGAGCCATGTGACCCCCTTTGTTAATAGGTTGCACAAGTACCTTGAAATTGAGGGTGGGAAAAAGGGTCAAATTTTGAACACTTCATAGTTTTTTTCTTGCAAATTTCTTTTTTCTCCTCTTTTACTGATGGGTTTTTTCAAGCTTTCTTTTCATACTTTTTTACGATTTTCTATCATAGTAATTAATTGAATGTATTTAATAATATTATTTTATTAAATTAATTACTATTGAGCAATTAAAATTTGATATATGTTGTCACACCCCGAACAGGAAAAGTCATAACAACCTCGCCGTATAAACTAATATAAGATAAAAGTGCTATCGTAGATATAGTTCACACAAAACATGCACGACTCAACCAACTTAAAATATCCGTTCAAATACTTGTAAATAATCAAACATATGGTATAACTTCACAAAATACTTATTCTATATAACTTATATCTCATAACACAAGAATATTTACATAAACATCTCACATTTAAAGTTATAATTTAAAATCAAAAACCAAAAACTACAAGTCTTAAAGTCTATTTACAATAAGTTAAGAAATTAGTAAGCGTTCAAGAAAATTCCTAGTTGAAATTAATAGACGTCTTAGGAAATTCCCAATTAGTTGCCACAAAACTCCAAAAGAAAGTCAAAAGTCCGGATTCAGTAGATTATTCCTTTCCTCATTTCCCCATCTAACGGCACACTAACTTAGGGGTAATGGTATTTGAACATCCCGACTTTCACTTGTCACCTGCAAAAGAGTTTATAGAGATGTAAGCACAACTAACTCAGTAAGTAGGACAGAATAAAAAAAATACCAAATATTCACAAGTAAAGTTATTAATTATAATGAAATATAATACAATCAATCACTTGAAATATCATACAATATTATTTGGTTCATTGTGAGATCAAAAAAATTACATCGGCTCCAACCCAGATTGAAGAGTAGCTCCAACTTAGATTGAGGAGTTTTATCGCTACTTAAATCAAACTAAACCTAAGCTTATATAATGGAGAACACTCTCCTCTCATGACCATCTTCGAACCATGGCCCTCGCCTTTGCCATGACTTCCTTACCTGTCATTTAGTTCGACTAAAAATAAAAAAAAAAAGACTATTTCAACTATCCTCATCGAAGAGAGTCGGTATTTAGCCTAATACTCCTAATCGTTTCTAGTAACAATTGTTATGCATGTCTAGTTTCGTTGTAGTCAAATCATTATTAATTATAACTAAGGGTGACCAAACCAGTTCATGCAATACAGAAATGATGCAATCGTGCAAAATAGCACACTAATGAGTTCAACTCTTGTCATAAATACCAATTACACGCATGGCATGTATACAAACTACTAATTACAATAACAAACAAAAGAAATCTTAAGTCTCCAATACTTTAATACGGTATCTCAATAAGCAATAAAGTTATAGTCCCAACTTATATGTTTAGATGCTCATTGCAAAAGATTCAGGTCATCAACGATTTGATCGTTTGGAGACCTTCTATATACAAAACCCAAATTTAGCTTTCGTAATAGTTACAAAAATATTAAGATTTTATCTAAAACAGTTATATATATATATATATATATATAAGTATATTATCATTTTCTTTATATAATAATATATAGTTTTACTATATAAGTTAAGTTAAGTTATTAAATATTAATAATATATGTAATTGCACTATTATGTATAATATATCATTTGGATCATATTGAAATATATTTTTAATCGGTTAAATTATGTTTCAATTATGGTAAAGTTATCGTAATACATAAATTCTTGTAATATTATGGAAATATAGGTTATATTACTTAAGATTGTCCGATTTTAGTAAAAATAGTATCGTTGAGTTCTATTTCTAGAAATGACTTATAGCAAGTAGTTCGAATTTTTAACATAGTTATACATATCTAAATAAATATTATCATATTATACATATTTTATGTAATTAATCTATATTTTACATAATTTGTCAATATAACTCTATAATATGAATATTATCTAATCCTAATATGTATATAACATATCTTAGTCGTCAAAATATCATTAAATATATTAAAAAATTACTTTTTATTAAATCTGACCAGGATGTATATATGTAGTTTTAATTTCAATATTTATCATATTTTAGCTTATTATTACTAAAAATACGTCTCGATTCGTAATTTAAGTTATTTTACTACATAAATTCGTAATAAATAACTCGGATCACCAAATAATTCTCCAAAAATTTCAATAGACTCCTAAAAATATGGAGAATTCAACCATCACTTAGTTTTATGTCATCGATTTACCACCTATATAATCGAATTTATAGTTTTACCCTTAAATTATATTTAATTACCCAAATATCATTCTTTTTATACAAAATTATTTTCAACCTATCCTAACATCATTATAATTCACTAAAAATCAATATATGTTAATTTCATCAATTAATTTCACAAAATGTATTTATTTCACATTTTCATCCTAATTCTAGCCATTTTTAGAGCTAAAAATACAATAAATATTAAAAATACTCAAATAAAAAATCAGTATATGTTAATTTCATCAATTAATTTCACAAAACGTATTTATTTCACATTTTCATCCTAATTTTAGCTATTTTTAGAGCTAAAAATACAATAAATATTAAAAATACTCAAATAAAAAATCAGTATATGTTAATTTCATCAATTAATTTCACAAAACGTATTTATTTCACATTTTCATCCTAATTTTAGCTATTTTTAGAGCTAAAAATACAATAAATATTAAAAATACTCAAATAAAAAATCAGTATATGTTAATTTCATCAATTAATTTCACAAAACGTATTTATTTCACATTTTCATCCTAATTTTAGCCATTTTTAGAGCTAAAAATACAATAAATATTAAAAATACTCAAATAAAAAATCAGTATATGTTAATTTCATCAATTAATTTCACAAAACGTATTTATTTCACATTTTCATCCTAATTTTAGCTATTTTTAGAGCTAAAAATACAATAAATATTAAAAATACTCAACTAAAAAATCTGACTACATAGCAATTATCTATATATCATATGTATCTTACATAAAAATTTTAAGCTGAAAACTACATCATTTAATATATTTATTTTGAAAGTCAAAATTCAAGTGAATACTATCTTTCATAATCAAGTATATTAAATATTCAAAATTTTAAAAAAATAAAATATCACACAAAAGTATATCTAAAATAATCTAAATACAAATTTATCCAAAATTTTCTAGGTGGATTTACTATTTTCTAAAAATAATTGAAAAATAAGGCAGAAGTTTAACCAACCTATTCTTGAATGCTCTGATGGCCGTAGGGTAATGAAGGGTTGTCAGACAGACTAGGCATGGGGTGGACTAGTGGTGGCCGGTTAGGTTCCACAGCAAATTAAAGTTTGCCCTAGGAACAAGACTAACTTAGTTTTAGCTCTATTTTTGTATAATTTTTCCTATGATTTTTTCTTATTTTTTCTTTCTATAGTTTAGGGTCCTAAAGTATCTAATTAATGTTGTAAGCCCTATATATAGTTGTTTAGGTTGGTTTCAATTACTGTGATTCACAAGCAATTTTTTTCCTTATCTTGTTATTTCCTATGCAGGAGGTGCCTTGTTATTTCCTAAGCAAGAGGTGCCTTTCGTTTGTTTAATTACTTTTTGACTTAGCATTGTTACTTACCAAGAGTAAGCTATGGTGATTTCCAGATTTTTCTCTAACATTTTGACTACAATTGGATAGATTTTGGTTGATTTTTAATTCAATTAATAGTATTAGATGTACCATATTGATATTTAGTTATTCTATTAATATATGAGTATATATATCCCATGTATATATCACTTGTAACATGTATTTATACACATATAATTATGTTTCTAACATATCTTTTATTTTTAAGATATACTTTCTACTTATTTTTATGAATTTAACACATATTACATATAATTATGTAATTTTGGGTTAATTTACGAGTATAATTATTATTTATACCGAGTAAACTTATAAAAATATGTATATGTTCATATAGTAAATTATACTATATTATCCCATTTTATAACTTAATTAACTTATATCTAAGTTCTTGTTGCATTCCGAGCTCGATTTTAGAAATTTCAATTACATTTATACTATATTGAATAATCCCACTTTTAAGAGAAAAATTAAGATTTTACGTCATTATTTTCAAAACCTAACTTTACCAAGTCACTTCAATTAACTTTTCTATCTTAGTTATAAAGTTTTAACTCAATCGAATAATTTTTCCTCAAAGGCCCTAAATTTAAGCTCAATTGTCATAAATGCAATTTTAAAAGCTCACATCTATCCCCTAACTAAACAATGATAGATAATAATGGAGCACAAGTATAAATGTTAGAAAGGAAATACATGTATGTAAAGTGACTAACGATGAAAACACGAAAATATAAAATGAAAGTACTTTACCTTAATTTTCAATGACATTATATATGTAATTTTTTCATTAATAAAAAAGATGCAATGTTAGATGTGTTCATGCATTTTCTTAAAAAAAAAAAAAGAAGAAGAAAAAAAAACACTAGATTTTTATCAATTTTGAGATTCACGTTGTATTCTTTCCTTCTTTTGATAATTATTTAATGTTTAAAAATTATATTATCACACATTATCAAGAATTTGATGTTACATATAGTATTTTAAGGATCAACTGTTATGCCTCGAAGTGGTAAAATCGTAACAATCTCGCCATGCAAACTAACTTATGATAGTAATTGACCTCACGATCCCTATCATATATACGATTTACATAAAGTATTTGCGACTCCTCGCTTTAAAGTAAACAACTCATTCATAATTACAGATAAAATTTATAATTATAACTAGAAACTTTAAGTCCTATTTACATAAAGATACTTATATTGTCTTATAATCACAAGAAATATTTACATGACATAGTAGTTTGATAAGTATTACAAAACTAGTACATAAACCTAAGAGCACTAATAAAACACTAGAAGACTCAATTGCTCAACCAGTTAATTCTCACTTCACCAAAAGACTTCAAAAAGAAACTAACCTAAAAATAGTTATAACGCAGTATCTCTATTAATACTTACAAAAATATCTACAACGATATGAGTAATCAATAGCTTAGTAAGTCAGGATAGACACTTAAGAATGAATAACAAATATAAATGAGGTTTTCAAACAATTAATTATATGCAATACAACATGTAAATGCCATCATACAACGTGGTCCAGTCTATTATAACATCAAAGTAATTTCATTCACTCTAATCAGGGTTAAAGAGTTTTAATATTTATACAATAGCTCACAACCAAAATCAGGTTTGTACAATGGAGATATTGCTCTCCCCATGACTATTTTTCAAACTATTGCCATCATACTTATTGTGACCTTCTCTTCTATCACTTAATTTAGCTAAAGATGAAGAAAAGATCATTATGCTATCTAAAACTATTTTTTTCAAATGTATCGGTATTTGGTTAGAGAATCTTAACTATCTCATAAATGGTTGTAATGCATGTCCAATTAAGGTATTTAGGTCACTTATAATTAAGTTCGGTTAGGGTAACTAAATAATCTTGAACCACTCAATGCACCAAAAACAACCAAAACATAACACCAATTTTCAGTAAGTAATCGAAGATACATGAACACATTCACATATAGCTACTTACAAGTACAATCATATACAACTCTAAGCCTCCGAGTACTTTAATATAATACTCCAAAATACAATTATGTGTTGAACCCAAATTACCCAAAATACTCGATTCACTCATTCAACTTGCTACAAGTCAACTTGTCTCTGTATATCCTATAATATAAATACTCTTTTAGTATTTATATCCTTATGACATATAAGTTTTAAATTATATTTTGACTCAATTTTTTTTAAATATATATGTATTATTTATTATCGATCTATTCTAAGCTAGTTTCTGAATCAATTTCCAAATCCGTTTCTGATTTAGGTTCTAATTCAATTTCCAATTATGATGTTATACTAAAACCCTAAGAACTCATTCGGAGCCATAATGTGAAATTAATCGCATTATACTCAACTATTCTAAATATCGTGTTTAGCTCCTAATCAATATTCTAGTCCGTATAATATACTCTCAACCTAATTTAATTATCAAATTTGCTACTAATGTGAAAAGATTTTACATTTTTCATATAATTAGCTAAATATAAGCTCCATATCAAATTTATTATATTTTTTACTATTATTATATTATCAATTTTAACTTAATATTTTCTACTTATTACATTTCCAATTTCACATATTCTTAATTTACATATATACACCGCATAATAAGCATAATAAACATAATAATTACATCTAACACTCTAAATACTATCAATATCATACTATATTAGATATTAACATCTTAAAATACCTAATTATATACTAAGTCAATAATTACACATTTAATTACTAATATAGCTCAAAATCACTATTTATATATATATATTATTTAAAGGCCTAAAAATTAAACAAAATTTTCAAAAATTAATTTCTAAAAAATATCTTCATATCACTATTTTATATATTCGAAATAGTCTATACAAAAATTTTGAACTCAAAAATATACTATTAAAACTATTTATTTCTAAATCAAAAATAGGCTCGAATTTCGAGATTTCATAAGCACCATATATTTACAGATCTAAATTTATCAAACTAATATTTTTTTCCCTAAATCTACATATATAAAATCCCAAAATACCAAATTTTATAATTTTCTAAGCATATTTAATAATATTACTAAATTAAACAAAATCGAGTTGGAAATTGGACTCGCTTATCTAATCAGCTTCCGACCACCAATGGTGGCTCTATGTGTCGGTAGAGAGGGGCGGTGGTGGTCATAGGGTGTAATGGTGGTGGCAAGGTATGGTGGTGGTAACCATTCATTTCTAAGTGGCCATTAGTCATAAGTTCTCTCCCAAAACCTTAATTACACACTAAATTTGCTAATTTTCCTATATACACTTAACTCTCACCTTTTAGTTTATCTCTATTTTTCTTAGATGACAATCTGACCAAAATGAATTGTGGTGAGTGGTTTCTGATTTTATAGAGGAGTTTAGGGTTTGCTTTTGATTTTTAAAGGGCCGAATGTCTTTTATCCTATTCCTTTTTGGCTTTCTAATCGGGTAAATTTGATTGGATAATTTTTTCTACCTAATCCTAGCTTGCCACAACCTAAATCCAAACATTTGCACACTTTTCCCTATTTTTCCTTATTTATCTTTGATTTTTTTATAATTTTCTTTATTTATTTAGTATTATTTTAGCTTATTTTAAGTATTTTAAATAATTTCAAGTATTTTACCTACACATAAATACATGTATAGTATAAATAAATACTCCTAAATATTATTTATGTTATTTTATAATTTTTAATATGCATATGATTTATCTGTATTGATCGTAGAAACTCGTTTAACGTATTTCCGATAAATAACTGGTAATATACCAATAATTTACTATTATGATATTTAATTATTTTATTAGCCAATTTTACTAATATTCTTAACTTCGTCGTATAATTTAAATTTGATTGAACAATTTACATAATCACTCTAAATTTTATATATCAACTCCAAACTTCTAATTATAGGACTTACATCAAACATATGCTTTAAAATGTTTTACAAATTTATTACATAAAGTGAAAATTTTAAAGCTCGATTATGGAAGTTACAAAATTTTATTGGGACTTCGAATGCACTATTACCTATTAAATAATTATATTGATAATTATCTTTACCAAGCATTCTTTGTTATACTTGTATTATGTGGTGTGCCATGTAAATTCTACGTATTGCATAGCTTTCCATTTAACATCACAAGATAATTAATCTATCTTGTTTGTGATTGTTAGGTTAGTAAAAGATAACTAAAGTATAAGTATTTGTCTATAGACTATTCAATAATTATGTACTCTTGAATTTCGAAACCAAACAATTTTGGAACCTCTAACTTATAGAACCTATAAGATAAGGGATACCTTATAAAACTTGTAAAAGCAATATACTCATGGTAATTTACTTGTATGATATCTAATAAAATCTTATTTAAAAATAAGCTAATCCAATCTAATAACAAACAATTGGCGCATAATTGAAATTACAGGGAAAAGGAGAAAAAAAAAAAAAGATGAAGCTCCAATTGATAATGAAGAAATATTCAAGGAAAAAAAAAAGAGTTAATTACCTTTAAGGAAAGGGGAATTAAGCTTAAAAAAAAAAAAAACAAAAATGAGGGTTGTGAGAATACGGTTAATAATGGTACTTTGGGAAGAAAATGAGTGGTGATACAAAATGAATGATGTAATATATTAGGGTTGTGAGAATACGATTGATAATAGTAATTTGGGAAGGAAACAAGAGGTGATCCAAAAATGAATGATGTAATATACTTTAAGGTTTTTATGCTTTGCAATGGGCCAATGGTCTTAGGTCTTATATAAATCTTGAGTTAAAAATATTATACTTTGTTATCTTTAATATTATTAATTAAGAATCTCAATAAAATGAGTATAGAATTTCTCCGAATCATGGATAGACATAAGATCAAAAAGCTAGGGCATAGTTGTCAAAATTGTAGTTTCACTATTATTTTAAATGTATAAAATCATATAAAGACCATAAACTCTTAAACTCATAAAATCGTATATCAAAATTCATATTTTTATTAAAAATATGTACCTAAATGAGTTTACTTCCATTTTAACTAAAATAAAAAAACATAATAAAATTATAAATTCATAAAATCATTGTGACTCGCGATTTTAATAGCTATAGTTAAGGGACAATATCAATATGTGATAGCCTAACTTATAAATGCTATATAATATTTAGAAATTGGTTATTATCCATAGAAAAGAGAGAAAACCAATAAAGTTATTATATTTTTGTCGATAAATTAGGCAAATCATTGATATTTTTAAAATAAGTTATGAATATAGTAAACTATAATACTAAATATGGATTTAAATAAAGCTAAAATCTTAAAATTCCTTTCTATTGGTAAGAAAAGGAAAATTGGAAAGCACCAGTCAATTTTAAAATTTACTTACTATGATCAACTAAGATTTTTAAAATTTCAAATCCATGAAAAAAAAAAAAGAAAAAAAAAGGATGCACTCAAATCTCAATGGCTTTGTTTTTGTGGGGAAAAAAAAAAAGGAAAAAGAAAATCCTCGATGTGTACTCTGTACTCACCTTTCTGCAACGGTCACCGGCTAACCCGGAAGATGTAAAGCTCCTATGTTTTACTTGCCGACTAAGTGCAGTGCCAACGCTAACCAATTTGTAAGCCTTTAATGCAAATAAAGCTTGGCATTTACCAAATGCTAGTCTGGCGTTAATTTAGCAATGTAGCAGGCAGGTCAATATGCGCCCTCAATAGTATTAATACATTATATAAATTAATAAATAATTTATAAATATTAATAAATTTTGATATATAAAAATTTAATTAATACTTTTAAAATACGTAAAAATCCAATTAATACTTTTTTAAAAGTATATATCTTTATTATTATGTATTTAAAAATTACTGATACTTATATATTATTTATCGATCTATATAGTATATTAATATCAATAAATAATTATTAAAATCATGAGTCAAAAATAAAATTTTACGAACTTATAATTTTATAATATTTTTTTAGTTAAAATGGTTAAAATTGTTTATTTATATATTTTTAATAAAATTATGAACATTCATATATGTTTCTACGAACTTATAATTTTTCCAATTTTGTGCAATTCTATACGATTATATACATTCATATAAATAGTAAAATCATGATTTTAACAATTATTATAATAAATCTTTTTTTCCATTAGGTGATGGATAGGAAATGCCTATTTCATTTTTAATTATTTATATTTTTACCCCACCTAAAATCTATATATATAAGATAGAGAAATATCGTACCCAAAAAATAGAATTTAGAAAATTGAAAGTGAAATCTAACCTACCACCTTTAATACCTATCCAAAATCTATTTGTCCACATATGATAAAAGGATTCTAGGTTTTAGCAGGATTACTTGGTCATGGCTAGATATAGCTAATTTACCTAGATTGAGTTGGTATAATCATTGTTATATAATATAAAAAAATAAATAAATTGACGTTACAAGGATAAATATTATAATAGTGCAAAGGTATATTACGAGTTCAATCATCCACGGTTGCTGTCTTCGGAACTAATGATGATGCTGACACTCATAATAGACTCGAATTGACGGTTTAACAACAGTAAACTTCGGCAAAGTTTGCATGGATTGAATGGGAGAAGGAAAATTAAGTAGAATAAATATAAGGAGGATTAGGTAGTATAATTTTATTATATTATATTTGGTTTATATAGTATTAGATATAAAATTTATATTAAAAAATTAATTATTTATATTATAAAATAAATATTTTTAAAAGATATTTAATAAAAATAGTATTAATTAACTTAATATTATTATAATATGGAGAGGTATTTTTGATAATATAAAATATTTTTTATTTTTATCTAATAAATTTTATTTTTTATCATAATATAAATGAGCCAAAATTTAAGTTTTTTATCCAATTTATCGGTTCAATTTTTGTTTAATCACTAAGCAAATTTACAAAGTAAACATTGGATAAAATTTTTTGTTCAGTTCAGTATTATAAAAATTGTATAACCAGACACTACCTTAGAGTCACAAGACAAATTTAGACATATTTTTTATTGGTAATGAATCTTTGTAGGTTTTCTAGTATCATTATTATTGGTTCAATACACATATGCTCTTCCTTTTTTTTTTTTTTTACCATGAATAATAATCATATTCTTCATTTAGAAATTTACACCAAATTCTTGTTATATCTTGATTGTTTCATATCTTTGCACATAATTAAATCTCCAAGTTTGATGCGCCACTAGTAAATTTAGTTTGATAATTCTCGCTGTAGTTAATATATTCTTCCAAATAAATCCATTAGAGGTGGTCAACATTCAAGTAATGCTCAAATAAGTCAGTAAGTAAAAAATGTCTTTACTAATGCTAATACAAATTGATAATAAACGTTTTTAAGCACTTCAAGTACATGATGATATTGTTGCCCAACAAAAAAAAAAAAGATGATGATATTACTATTAATATCTCCCCAAAAGCACTCGCAGCGCCGTACTTTCAAGTTCCTTAAAGCCTCACTGAACGTTCTTACTTGAAACATTTAAAAAATAAATGTCCATTATCTGTTTAAACGTTCTTTCATATATTTGTTTTATCTAGTATATTTATTCCTATTTCTTTCTTTATAATGGGACGCATGATATTGTTTTAATGGGATATCAAGACATCAATATTTTCCATTTAAATATGCTGTGCCTATTGTCCAGCCCATCTTGAGCCCAATGGCTGCTTGGGAAGTTAGGAGCCCAGCCCAAAATTTTGATAAATGTCAAACATCCTTGCCATTCTTGTAATTACTCTTTACAGTGAAACTATGACTCTTATATTACAAAATAATTGAAGGATAATTCCGGCAAATGAGCTTAGTTTTTAATTATTGCATCAGGATATGGAAATGGAAAAATCTATAACTCTTATGATAGTTTCTTTTAGTTTCAACGTATATTATGTTTGAGGTTTTTCTTTTTTTCCCTTTTTTTTTTTTTTCCAGTTAAGATTTTTCACTTTAGTTATATGCGTTATGACGGCTTGTCCGTCTAATATTAACTATAGAAGCCAAATTGTGTGCCAACTTTTTCATATAAATATCGCTTGCTAGTTTTACTTTGACAAGAAATTTAGTCAATGCACCGGTGTTTACAATAATCCTCTGAACATGACACTTTTTACCCTTATCTTAGTTTCATTAATGAGAAACATTTATATTGCGTACGAATGACAATGAAAACTTTCCACGTGAAGCCTATCGAACCTCATACAAGTAATTTTCGTAAAAATAGTCTATTCATTTAATCTTTATAAAAGATTAAAATTTTTACATTAATACATTGGGCTAAACCTACCATTTATTTAGCTTGACTTCTTGAGTTAAGTGATAAAATCTAGTTCATATTTAGAATAATTTAAAAAGATTTATATTTATAAGCTTGAAATAGGGATCATTGGACCCGATTCATTGTCTTCTAACCTTTCCTAGATAGGCTCATACACTTATAAAGAAAGTTATTGACCTTGCGCCTATTAGCTAACTTATTCAAGATAAAATATGAATTGAGTAGACCTTATATTATCCGTTAATCACTAAGACAATCCAATGGATGTCATCAAGTCCCAAGAGTCTATAAATACTCAGCCAATCCTTCTTATTTGACACAACTCCAAAATCAGAGAAACGATATTCTACTGTAAAATCTTTACTCTTTAAGATTAAACAACGTTCAAGTAAAAGAACGACCTCAACTGCTCAAAAACTGTAATGTTGACGTCTTGGGTTTCTTAAGCTCCCTTACTTGTCATTTGTACATTTGAGACTCCCAAATTGCTTGTTCCTCTTTCTTGCTAGTTTCTCTCTAATCATCATGTGAGACTACGTGTAACGTGATACTCGTATGATTAGCATGTGATCCGCTTCAATTAGAACCCTTCATCTACATTATAGCGACTCCACTAGGGAAAAGTGATCGTATAGACATGGTACCGTCTAAGAAGAGAACAACCAGCACGTCTAATGCCACGTCCCAAGAGCTTGACACTAATGTTGAGTTTACCAAGCAAAATCTGTTCCCACCACCTGAGAATACTAACCAGGATCATTCGATGCCTAAGGCTCCTTTAAATCCTATACAAACAATATAGGTGATGCAAGAAATCGCAAGGGCTTTAAATTAGTTTATATTTATGTTCTAACCCATCTTCACTAGGATGGTTACTACTGTTGCTGTGCAATAGGGTATAGCTTTCCCAAATCCTATAATTGTTGTACAACCAAGCGCCACTACCTTAGCACAACTAGCTAACCTTCCGGCTATTGAGGAAGATTTCCATCAAAAAAGGGGTGACGAAACCCCCTCGCATAAACCTACACAACAACCAACCCCTGCAATAAGGAACGTAAGAGTCTAGTTAAGTACCTCTTCATCTTCACGCATGCTTACTCCTCCACCCAATCCCACCATCCCAACCTTAAGTGGATTTACTTCCTACCCCAATGCTGCTCTTACTCCATTACTTGCGTCTACGGCCTTTGCTACAAGGACTTCCTTTATAACAAAGGAAGACATAGACATTTATGTGAAGAAAATACAAGCCAAGTCATCTATAGGAGTACCAAAGCTAAAACTCTCATATCATCAATGCCACAGCAACTCATCTCTTATGCTTCAAGCCTAGGAAAAGTCCGAGCACATCAGTTTCGATGCCTCAAGCCTAGGCAACACCCTGGCATCTCAGTTTCCATGCCTCAAGCCAAAGTAATGCCCTAACATCTCAACTTCCACGCCTTAAGCCCAGGCAATGCCTTAATATATCGACTTCTATGCCTCAAGCCTAGGCAATTCCTTAGCATTTCGGCTTCTATGCCCTAAGTTGAGGTAATGCCCTGGCATCTTGGCTTCTATGCTTCAAGCTTAGGTAATGCCCTAGCATCTCAACTTCCACTCTTCAAGCCCAAGCAACACCTTAGCATCTTAGCTTACAATGCTTGAAGCCTAGGTAACACCTGACATCTCGGCTTCTATGCCTTAAGCCTAAGCAACACCCTGATATCTCAGCTCTCACGCCTTAAGCCTAAGTAATGCCCTAACACCTTAGCTTATAAGCCTAAAGCCCAAGCAACACCCTGACATCTCAGCTCTTACGCTTAAAGCCCAAATGATGCCTTAGCATCTCAGTTCTCATGCCTAAAGCCTAAACGATGCCTTAACATCTCGACTCTCATGCCTAAAGCCCAGGTGATGCCTTAGCATCTCGGTTTCCATACTTAAAGCCTAGGCAATGCCTTAGCATCTCAACTTCCATGCTTTAAGCCTAAGTGATACCTTGGCATCTCGACTCATATGCCCAAAGCTTAGACAATGCCTTGGCATCTTGGCTTTTACACTTCAAGTCCAAGCAATGCCTCGGCATCTTAGCTCTCATGCTTGAAGCTTATGTAATGCCTAACATCTTTGCTTCCACATCTCAAGTCTAAGTGATGCCCTGGCATCTCGACTATACACCTTAAGTGCAGGCAACACTTTAGCATTTTTAGCCCTTATGTTTTATACCCAAGCAATGCCTTAGTATCTCGACTCTCATACCATAAGCGTTAGCTATACCCTAGTATCTCTACTCTTACGTGTTAAGCCTAAGCAATACCCTAGCGTCCTGCACATGTATGGGAATTGTTGTTGAATCAAAGTAGTGATATAATGATGGATCTTAGTTTGCCACACTTCCATCTCACTTATGTACGAACCATAGTCTAATGGAAGTAGTATTGGCATGAAGAAACTTAGTGAACTTCATGAGAAACGATACACTGTAGTTTCATGTAAGATAAGCCATTCAGGGCCTCATCTAAGGTATGCCTTCCTCAAGAAGGCAAACTAGGTGTAGGAGGAAGGCAAACACGTATCCTCTTATGGCAATCCTACAATTTTACTAAGGCTCATTGCAAGAGAGGCTCGCTACATGCAAAGCTTGTTGAGGCCTATTGTGTGCGAGTCCTGTTGTGCTACTTGCTAGGACTTGACCTAATGCGTCCAAGGCCTACTAAGACCTCTCTACGCTCTAAGCATGCTTACTCAAGGTTTGCAACACTTAAGGCCTACCAAGTCTTCTTTGATGGTGATCTTAAAGTCCCCTCAAGTCTCATTGCAAAAGAGGATTGCTGCATGCGAACCCTACCTTGTTCTCACCTAATAATCCCATCAAGTGTCTTTCTCCCTTCACTTTCCTTAAGCTATGTATAACATGTCACTCACATAACACACTTATCTTAATGTGCAAGGCTTGCTAGGGCCTATCACTCATGAGGTTCATTATGTACAATTCATGCTACTTTCGAGGCTTACTACACTTTAGGCTTGCAACACTTAAGGCTTACAAAGTCTTCTTTGATGATGATCCTAAAGTCCCCTCAAGTTTCATTACAGGAGAGGGTAGTTACATGCGTACCCTACTTCGCTCTAGGCCTATTGGGGTCTTTTGCATTCAAAGCTTATTGTATAAGATGCTCGCCATGCTTGAGGCTTTTTTCGCTCGAGGCTTCTTTATGTAAAGTTTGTTGCGCTTAAGGCTTGCTATGCTTAAAGCCTACTAGGACTTGCTATGCTTGAAGCTTGCTCGCTAGAAGTCAATTCCATACCAAGGAATTGCTTAGTCAACTTTGACTCCTTAAGTGGATATTAAGATTAATCAGGGGCATTATAAATTATGATATTGCACTTGTAAAAATAAGGGAAGAAGTTAGTAAGATTAAACAATTCCAATTGTATGCAAGAATTAAGTTGGCTTATCACACCAAATTCATAAAAGAAGCTCGCATCTACAATATTAAGCCTCGAAGCGGCAAATTCGTAACAACCCTATCGTGCAAACTATTCTAAGATAGAAGCTAATTATATAGCTGCTATCTTAGACCTGATTTACATAAGGCATCCACAACTAACCCATTTTGAAGTAAACAGTTCATAAATTAAATAAGTTATTTACTTAAGAAAGTATGAAAATATATATATACACTAAGATTCAATCTTAAGTAATACATTATTCAAAAATGAGATCTAAGACCTTAAAAATATATTTGTTCTTCAGATGTATTTCCTCACTCCCTAAGATCCAGTAGTTGCTAACTTCCAGGTGAATATAGGCCACTTTCTAATTAACACCTACAACAACGTCTATAGAGTTGTAAGCAACTAACAGCTCAATAAGTTGAGATGAAGACTTAAAACTATACATCAATCACAAACATGATTATCAACCAAATTAGTTAGATACTATGGATGTAAAAGCAAATGCCATTACACGATATTGTCCAGTTCATCATGAGATTAGAGAAATTTTACTTGCTTTAATTTAAGTTAAGGAGTTTTCATTTAATATAACAACTCACGACCGAACCTAAGTTTGTGCAATGGAGATACCATTTCTCCCATAACTACCTTGGAACCATTGACTTCATCCTTGTCACGACCTCCTCATCTGTCACTTAGTTCGTCTAAGGATGAAGAAGAAACCAATTATACTATCCAACACTATCCCTTTCAAAGGGATTGATATTTAGCCAGAGAATCGTAAGTTTCCCTTAATGGGTTGCTATGCAAATCTAATTTAGAATTTCAAGTCATATATTTAATTAAATCTGGTTTAAGGTATTCAATCATTTTAAACAAATTATACAAATACCAGTTAGAGCAGTAAATCAGAATCACAACATCAAGCAAAAAAAAAAACAAGCACATACAAGCATGTATATAGTCAGCTATCTAATAATCACATTCAAGCATAATCTTAAGCCTTTAACTACTATAAATTAATACTTTCAAATACAATAACGTATTAATCCCAACTTACCTGGAATCCCTATTTGCTTACTCAAGGTATAACTCGCACAAGACATCGCCAATCATCTCTATAATATAAACATTGTTTCAATTTCCACATAACTATCATAGATTGATTTTATCCTATAACACTTATTATTATCTTTAGTTTAAGGTTTTAGTGTACTTAATTATTCAAGCTTTTAAGTCTCTTACAATTATTCCTATTTTAAGCTGAGTTTTAATTTAGTTTTAGAGTCAGTTTCTATATTAGGCTCTAAATTAGTTTCTAATTATGGGTTATACAGAAACCTTAAAAACTTGTTCCAAACCATAATATGAAATTACACATATTATAATCAAGTATCTTAAATATCACATTTGGTATCTAATTAGTATTCTAATCTACACGATATACCCTAATCCTTATTTAATTATCGAATTTACTCTAAATGTGAGAAAGATTTACATTTTTCATATAATTATATAAATTTATATTTAATATCGGATTTATTTTATATTAATATTATTATAATATTATCACTTTTGGTATAATATTTTCTACTCATTAATATCCTATATTTACATATTATGTATTATTACATAATTTACCTCTAAATTACCTATTTAACACTTCTAATACTATATATATCATCCTTTATCCTCCAATAACATATTAGATGTCTAATCACATCTTAAATAAGAAATTATATCTAATTAACCCTAAATTACAAAGTTAACTTAAAATATACCATTTATCTACATATTTAGTACATATTATGTATAATACATACAACTAATGCATTAAACTCCAATAAAGCTACGAAAAATATATTATAATCAATAAATTATGGTTGTTATATTATGATCATGAAAAGTACTATGATAGTTATACATATATTATTCTTCAATATACCAATTTTAGGTCCAATTTTGCTAAAAATTAGCTTAAATTAGGTAAATGATCAAATAAAATTATAAGATTCAAACTAAATATTTCCAATACCATAACTAAGCTTTAGAAGTCATTACAAATCAGATTCATTAAGAAATTTAATTAAAAATCTATTATTTCTTTCATATAAAAAATATAACAGATTCAACAAAATAATTTTAATAAATACTAAACATGTATTTTATCAAAAATTATTTTTATGTAAATTAAATATATCATATAAGGAATATTTACAACAAAAATTAGCTCAAAATAACATTGTTTATTATTTTTGAAAATTCATACAAAATTCGTTGGAATCAAGCCCATTCTTAAGTAACCTATATAAGAACTTCTAATTTTTAAAAAATGGTTTCATATTCTGATTTTACATGAAAGAATACCTATGGAAACCAAATTTCATAATTTTCTATATATATTTGATATTTTTACTAAATTAAACAAATTCAAAAGAGAAATTAAAACTCACCAATCGATAAGCTTCTAGCCATCAACAGTGGTTCTACCATTTTCTACAACTCTAAATGTAAGGTCCACTGTCTTTTGGCGGCCATCGTTCCTCTCTAGGTGGTCATTGGATGTAAGCTTCCTTTGGAAGTCCTAAATACACACAATTTTGTCTAATTTTAGTAAAATTGGTTTTTCCTCTCTTCTCTCCTCTCCCTAATTTTTTTTAGATGCTAAACTGATCAAATGAGGATTTGGAAGTGGCTTGCTGAACTTATAGTTGGGTTTGGGATTTTTCTTTCAATCTTTCCGTACCAAATATCCCTTATCTCTTACTTTTGCACTTTCTATTTGGCTTAATTTTAGTGGTTTACTTTTTCTTATTCAATTCCACCTTACCAAGCCTTATTTCTAGAATTCTCTTCATCTTTCCACATTTTTATTTAAATATTTATGAATTTTATTTAATTATTTAGTATTATTTTAACATATTTCAAGTATTTTAAGTAATTTCACATGTTTCTACCTACAAGTAAATTCATATATGATAGAAATAAATATTTCTAAATATTATTTATGTTATTTCATGATTTTTAATATGTATATAATTTATTTTTATCAATTCATTGGTTACCAAAACTCGTTTTATGAGTTTCCGATAAATAATAGATAATATACACATATTTTAATATTATGATAATTAATTATTTTATCATTTATTTTCCTACATCCTAACCCACAGGATCACTGTTACTAATATTCTTAATTTCATTATATAATTTGAGCTTAATCAAACAATTTACTTGATTGCACTAAATTTTATAGTTCGAACCCTAAGCACCAGATTGCAGGGCTTACATACAATTAAAGATTAGCCCACTTTAGCAACAAATAAAGTCAAATCGTACATGTATATACATATATGTATGACAGAAGCTCGTTACATTGAGTAGCAACATGCCAGTCATGAAGTTTACACCTTTCTTTAATTCATAAAAAGCAAGTAGGGAATCATTTATAAGAAAATCAACCCTTCAATATTTGTTAAAAAGTAATAAAAAATAAGGCTAGTGAAATAATGTATTTTCTTATTCATGCAATGGCTTGATGATCAAGAGAAAAAGAGATTATGCATATAAGCCTCACATAGAGACAATACGTGGTAACAAGCATTATTATATGATGAAACCATGTTTCTTTCAAGGATAAGCAAATCTAGTTCTATAAGATGATAATAATAATAATAAAAGGTTGAGAAAGAAAATGAAACACTGTTGCCATAAATAGCTTGAGAGTTGCAAAAAAGAATGTAAAGGGAAATTTTTTTTAAAAAAATCACTTATACATAGTAGCCTAACAAAACAAAACCATTGGATGCGACTTGATTAGTGTTGAAGTTGCTTGGTGCTTCTTCCGAAGGAGTATCACAACTCAAGTATTAATCCATTCAAGCTCATGAGTCAAAGATTGAAGTTCGAACGAGGCGAATATAGAGTACAAAGAAAAAATTAGCAACTATTATATGTAAATAGTAGCTATAAGGATGCAACAAAAAGATATGAAGGTGATTTAATCTTAGAAGTTGGTAGATTTGGAAGATATTTTTATATTTAAAATGGGATATGGTATGTACCAGAATATTTTGTGAAGGTATTATGAATGAAGTTTTAGTAAAAAGATATTTATAGAAGAGTTTAGAAGATTTATGTTATGATATTTTTTAAGATTGAGATGGGTAATTTGATAGACTTAAAGAGAGAGAGAGAGAGAGAGATTTGTTGATGAATCGGTTTGCCATATATGTATGTATGTATGTATATATATATATATAAGGGGATTTGAGATATATTTGACAACTAGAGAAAAAGATTATGAGTTATTAACTTCATCCCAATTAGTGAAGGGGATATCATATTAAGGAATCATATATCACCTCATTCCACGTTTGGAATTTCATTATAATAGTTTTAAAAAAAAAGAGAAGTGACATACTTAATTACAATGATTGGCTCAATTAAGATAAAGAAGCTAGCTTGAAGAAATAATGAGAATGATATAAGTTGATGATATAGAAAAAAAAAAAAAACAAAGAGAGAGATACATGGAGATATGGTAGTATCTTTCAATTATATGAATCTTGTGAGGAAGGAACAGTATAATATAATGGAAATGGCACTCCAACCACGCTTTATAAATCATCATAGGAAAAAAAAAAAAGAGCTCCCTATTAGAGAAGATTTGTTACCATGGGGCAATACTACTTCATCAAACTAAAATTGACACGCATAATTAATAGGTGCCGCAAGCTTGCATACTGATATATATAATAAATAAACTTGCAGCATTGCCGCTAATCTCCTATGCTTCAATCTATCAACTAAATAAAATATTTAATCATGTGAGCGCACCGAGCAGTAGTACAGCTCTTTATGATGTGAGTGTGTCGACTAGCGATATAACTATTCAAAGCAAGCAATTAATACCCAAAATACTTAGATTACGTTAAGGAATGAGGAGAATTGGCTGTGTATTTATAGACTCTTGGAGCTTGATGACATCCGTTAGATTGTCTTAACAATTGATGGACAAGATGAAGCTTACTCAATTTATATTTATCTTAAATGAGCTAACTAATAGGCTTAAGGTACATGAGCCTACTTAGGAATGGTTAAAGGCGAATGGATTGGTCTTACGGTCCCTATTCCCAGTCCATTAAGCCAAATATCTCTAAATCATTCCAAATATAGACTAGACTCCCTAGGCTCTGTCACTTAACCTAAAGAGTCAAGCTAAATAAATAACGGGTTTAACCCAATATATTAATATAACAATTTTATCCTTCTACATTTTGCCTCTTAAACAAAATTCTTTGACATTGTCTAAGTATTTTGGACATTAATTGCTTACTTTGAATAGCTAAGTCGCTACTTAGCAAACATGTATCATAAAGACCTGCACTACTATTTAATACGCTTACAGGACTGAATACTTCATTTAGTTATAGGAGCTTAACATTAACACTGTAAGTTTATTTATTATATACATCAATGCACAAGCCGGTGGTACCAATTAATTATGCATGTCAAATTTGGTTTAATGAAGTTATATTGCCCTATGGTAACAAATCTTCTCTAATAGGGAGCTCTTTTTTTTTTTATTCCATAATAATTAATAAAGCATGGTTGGAGTGCCATTTCCCTTATATCATACTACTCCTTCCTCACGAGATTCATAGAATTGAAAGATACTAACATATCTCTATGTGTCTATTTTTTTTTTTTTCCTATATCTTCAGCACACCATATCTCCAGCTTATAGCATTCTCATTATTTCTTCAAGCTATCTTCTTTTTCCTAGTTGAGCCAATCATTGCAATCGAGTATGCCAAATATATCTCAAATCCTAATATATATATATATATATATATATATATATATATATATATACACATATACATATGGGGTAAACCGGTTCATCAACAAATATTTTTTTTCTCTTTTTTCTTAAAGTCTATCAAATTATCTATCTCAATCTTTAAAAAAATCATAACATAAATCTTTTGAACTCTTCTACAAATATCCTCTTACTAGAACTTCATTCATAATACCTTCACAAAATATTCTAGTATATATCATAACCCAATCTAAATATAAACATATCTTCTAAATCTACTAACTTCCAAGATTAGATCACCTTTATATCTTTTTGTTGCATCTTTGTAGCTACTATTTATATATAATAGTCGTTAATTTTTTCTTTATACTCCATATTCGAATCATTCAAACTCCAGTTTTCAATTAATAAGCTCAAATGGATTAATACTTGAATTGCGATACTCCTTTAGAGGAAGCATCGAGCAACGTTAACACTAATCAAGTCGTATCTAATGATTGTGTTTTGTCGGGGCCGTTATGCATAAGTGCTTTCTTTTATTTTTTTTTATTTTTTCTTTTACGTACCATACCAATTCTTTTTTCCAACTCTCAAGAAATTTATAACAATAGTGTTTCATTCTCTTTCTTAACCTTTTATTATTATTATCATCTTATAAAACTAAATTTGCTTCTCCTTAAAAGAAACATGGTTTCATCATGTAATAATGCTTGTTACCGTATATTGTCTCTATGTGAGGCTTGTATGCATAATCCCTTATCCTCTCAATTATTGAGCCATCGCATGAATAAGGAGATACATTGTTTCACTAACCTTCTTTTTTTATCACTTTTTAACAAATATTGAAGTGCTGATTTTCTTATAAATGATTCTCCACTTGCTTTTCATGAATTGAGGAAAGGTGTAAACTTCATGATTAGTATGTTGCTACTCAACGTATTAGGCTTCTATCATACATATATGTACATACACGTACAATTTGACTTTATTTGTTGTTAGAGTAAGCTAATCTTTAATTGTGGATGTGAGCTTCCTTTATGAATTTGATGTGATAAGCCAACTTAATTCTTGCATACACTTGGAATTGTTTAGTCTTGTTAATTTCTTCCCTTATTTTTACAAGTGCAATATCATAATTAATAATGCCCCCAATCAATCTTAATATCCACTTGGAGAGTCAAAGTTGGCTAAGCGATTCCCTGATAGAGAACTGACTTCCAACGAGCAAGCTTCAAGTGTAGCAAGTCCCAGCAGGCTTCAAGCATAGCAAGCCTTAAGCATGCAAGCCTTAATCGTAACAAACTTTACATAAAGAAGCCTTAAGCATAGTAGGCCTTAGCAAGCCTTAAGTACAGCAAGCATCTTCTACAGCTAGCTTTGAAGGTAAAAGACCCCAACAAGCCTTAAGCAGGGTAAGGTTCATGAGCAACAATCCTCGCCCGTAATGAAACTTAAGGAAACTCTAAGATCATCATCAAAGAAGACTCGGTAGGCCTCAAGTGTTACAAACCTTAAGTGAGCAAACGTAAAGCATAGTGAGCCTTGAAAGCAGCATGACTTATGCGTAACAAGCATCATGAGCAATAGGCCCCAACAAGCCCTACACATACGAGACGTAAATACTGAGTAAGTGACACATTACATGTGGCTTAAGGAAAATGAAGTGAGAAAGATACCTGATAGGATTATTAGGTGAGAATGAGGCAGGCTTCGCATGTAACAACCATCTCCTGTAATGAGACTTAAGGGGACTACAGGATCACCATCAAAGAAGACTTTATACACCTTAAGTGTTGCAAACCTTGAGTGAGTAGGCCTAGAGCGCAAAGAACCCCAAGAGCAACATGACTTGTACATAACGAGCCTTATAAGCAAAAGGTTTTAGTAGGCCTTAGATGCATTAGGTCTTGAATGCAGTAAGTCCTAACAAGTAGCACAATAAGACTCGTGCACAATAGGCCTTACATGCAATAAGCCTTGCTAAGATTGCAAGATTGCCATAAGAGGATACATATTTGCCTTCCTCTTACACCTAGTTTGCCTTCCTAAGGAAGGCACACCTTAGATGAGGCCTTGAATGGCTTATCTTACATGAAACTATAGTGTATCATTTCTCATGAAGATTACTAGGTTCCTTCATGCCAACACTATTTCCATTGGATTATGGTTACCATACAAGTGAGATGGGTATGGTAGATTAAGATCCATCATTACTTCGATTCAACAGCAATTCCCATACATGTACAAGACACTAGGGTATTGCCTAGGCTTAACACGTAAGAGCAGAGATGCCAGGTGGTAGCCAACGCTTATGGTATGAGAGTCAAGATACCAAGGCATTACTTGGGTATAAAGTACAAGGGCCAAAAATGCCAAAGTGTCACATATGCTTGAGGTGTATAGCTGAGATGCCATGGCTTCATCTAGGCTTAAGGTATGACGGTTGCGATACCAAGGCCACGTCTAGGTTTGAGGTGTAAGAGTCAAGATACTAAGGTATTACCTAAACTTGAGATACAGAAGCCAAGATGCCAGGCATTACCTAAGCTTTAAGCATGAAAGCTAAGATGCCAAGGCATTACTTAGGCTGAAAGTATAAAATCTGAGATGTTAGGGCATCATCTAGGCTTTAAGCATGAGAGTTGAGATGCCGGGGTATCACCTAGGCTTAAAGCATAGAAGTCAACATGCTAAGGCGTCGCTTAGGCTTGAAGCATGGAAATTGAGATGTTAAGGTATCACCCAGGTTGTAGTTGTAAAAGCTGAGATGCTAAGGCATCACCTAAGCTTTAAGTATGAGAGTCGTGAAGCTAGGGCATTACCTAAGCTTAAGGCACAAAAGTCGAGATACCAGGGCATTGCTTGGGCTTTAGGTATACAAGCCAAGGTGCTAGGGCATTGCTTAGGCTTAAAGCGTGAGAGTTAAGATGCTAGGGCAATGCTTGGGCTTAAGGCATAAGAGCTAAGATGCTAGGGCATTACCTAGGCTTGAGGCATATAAGTTGAAATGCCAGGGACTTACTTAGGCTTGAGGCATGAAAGCCAAGATGTAAAGGCATTGCTTAAGCTTGAGGCGTAAGCCGATGCACTAGGGCATTTCCTAAGCTTGAGGCATGGAAGCCAAGATACTAAGGCGTTGCCTTAGCTTGGGGCATGGAAACTAAGACGTTAGGGCATTGCTTGGGCTTAAGGCATAGAAGTTGATGTGCCAAGGCATTGCTTAGGCGTGAAACTTAAGAGTTGAGTTGTTGTGGCATTGATTATATGGGAGTTTCAACTTTTGGTACTCTTGTAGATAATTTAGCTTATGTTTTCTTCATATAAATGTTTAAGTCTTCCTTTATTATAAAGGAAGTCCTTGGAGCAAGGTCGTAAATGTAAATAGTGGAGTAGGAGCAGCATTGGGGTAGGAAGTAGATCCACTTAAGGTTAGGATGGTGGAATTGGATGGAGGAGCAGGCAAGCAGGCACGCATGAGGATGAAGAGCTACCTAACTAAACTCTTACATTCCCTATCGTAGGGGTCGGTTGTTGTACAAGTTCTAGCAAGGGGGTTTCGTCACCCTTTCCTTAATGAAAATCTTCCTCAATAGTTGAAAGGTTAGTTGGTTGTACTGAGGTAGTGGTGTTTAGCTACGTAGCAACTATAAGATTTGGAAAAGTTATACCCTTTTGTGCAACAGTAATGGCAGCCATTCTAGTAAGGATAAGTTGTAACACAGCTATGAATTAGTTTAAAGCCCTCACGGCTTCCTGCATCACCCGCATTGTTTGTGTAAGATCTGGAGGAGCCTCAAGCATCGAATGGTCTTACCTAGTGTTCTTAGGTGATGAGAGCGAATTCTACTCAGTAAGCTCAACATTAGTGTTAAACTCTTGAGATATGGTATCAAACATGCTAGTTGTTCTTTTCTTGGGAGTTAACATGTCTTTGTAATCACTTTTCCCCAGTGGAGTTACTAAAATGTAGATGGGGTGCTCTGACTGGAGTAGGTTAAGTGTTTGTCATACGAGTATCGCATAACACATGTCTTTAGAATAGTAACGTAGAGATGACACTTACAAGATGATTAGAGAGAGAATGGTAGAGAGGAGGAACAAGCAATCTTGAAGTCTTAAATGTACAAGTGATCGGAAGGCTATTGATCTTAGGCTCATTAGTTAGCTCATTCAAAATAAATACGAATTGAGTAAGCTTCATCTCGTCCGTCAATCGCTAAGCCAATTTAACGGATGTCAAAGGGGATATCTATGTATTTTGATTTTTAAAATGAAGTTTATTTGTTTAAATTTATATGGATGACACACTCATGTTATGTATGCAAGAAATATAAAAGAAGTTTGGACTCATAATATGGAACAACCTAATAACATATGTCAGTAAAATCAAAATTGTAATAAATTTTTTAAACAAAAAGCCCTTAGTAAAGTAGCAAATGTTGGTCAAATTAAAAATATAATAAATTTTTCAAGTAGTAGCAATATTAGGAAATTAAAATAATTGATAAATAAAACAATAATAATTATAAAAACAAGTATGATAACAAATGGTAATTATATAGCTGGAAAGATTTATAAGTAATGAGCGATTGTTAAGAAGTTCATAGAATGGATTTGAATTCTTTTGGTACCCATCATATAAATAAATCTAATAGTTAAAACTATAAAATACTAAGTTATTAATTATAGGTAATTAAAAAAGGATTTTCCCTTTAATATAATAGATATCTTTCGCTACACAAAAAAAAAAAGAATATTATAAGACTATTAATGCAAATTAGACATAATAAAGTAATAATTTCCCCTATAACAAACATTTAATGTGAGGGGTGAATATGCTACAACAAAACATGCAAGTAAGAAGAAAGAATATACATGAACATGCCAAAGGATAATGTGTAATTGAATGGTTACATATAGTTACTTTGCAGTTGATAATTGGTAAGATATGAAGACAATTGAATAAGTTTAAGCATTAAAAACATTGAACAATCAAAAAAGGTTTTTACTTTAATATTATCGATAAATATTTGATAATTTAGATAATTAAATAAATAAAAGATTAAAGACACCAAATTTGGTAGTTATTAAAGTCTTTTGCCTTTAATAATATATATATATATATATATATAAATATTATATTACCTACGCAAAAGGGGTATTTATGTATTTTGATTTTTGAAACGAAGTCAAGCATATATGGGTCTTAAAAATTTATCTTCCAAAGGAGAAACTTTCAGAAGTTTCAGCATCTTATTAGTTTGCTTCATATAATAAAATCCTAATGCATTTTTTTTTTTTTTGGTAAACTAGCAAACTTCATTCAAACAAACAAAATAACAACAGTCCAAAAAATAAAAAGAAAGACATCATCCTACATCTAGCACAAAAACATCGTCATCCCTCATACTGGGCTCTTACAACATAGGAGAAAACATAGAATTGAAACTAGAAGAAAAGAACATAGATTAGATAAGTGGAATATGATTTGAAAAACAAACAAAGCTCGAAATATGCAGTCCTTATTTAGCTAAGCAGTTAGCTGCTTCATTCCTTTCATAGACGACTCTGCATAAGGAGATCAAATCAAATTGTGTTAGCATATGTTTGCATTCATGCAAAAGAACATGACATCGATCAATGTCTATGTTATCATTTCTAGTCTAATCCAATGCTTGCTATGAGTCCATAACACAAATGATTTTGTGGTGTCCTTTCCTCCAGGCTAGCTTTAGTCCTTCGTTGATAGCATTGATTTTAGCTTCTACTGGTGATAGTCCAAATCTTTATGGTGTAAAGCCTAAAGAAAAACTCCATTATGATAAGTGTAGATGGGCCCAATACTAACAACAGAGGAAATTTTTGATACAGCTCCATTAAGAGCTATTTATACTCATCCTAATTCTACTACTAAGGTTGGGAGGTTTAGTTCTTAACTTCTCAATTGTAACTTTTCCTTTTTGTGAAAGGTCCACCACTCGAATGCTTCCCTCCAAATTCTTTCTTTGCAATTTTCCTCTTCAATTGATTACTTGAAGATTTGGTGATTCCTCTTCTTCTAGATGCCTTTAAGTATAGCTAAGATGTAAATTTATGGTGGTAAGAATGTATACTTTATCAAGTTGAAAATTCGGTTTCTCTTTTTTCCTAAACTGATTTATATTAAGCCCAATCCACTCAATATAAAACTTTCCACAAGGCTAAGAAAAGATTTTTTTTTAGAAAAAAAAATTGAAAAAAGAGTCGCCACTAAGTCAAAATTAAGAAAAGTAAAATTAAGGCCAATGAGTAGATGAACTCTAATTTTAACTGCTAGCTTACAAGTTTTCTATAAAAAAAAATTAGAAAAATAAAAACCAAAGACTTGAGTTTGAAGGCTAACTTATTAAAACCTAAACAATTTCTATAAAAGAGATCTATGAAATTACTTAATGAGTCATAAATAGATTTTCAAATAAATTAGGTTTTTTAAAAACAAAAGGGAAAACAAAAATTTTTATTATTTCAGGTTGCCCAAAATGCCTACGTACTTATAAAGTAGCATCAAGCCCACATAGTTCTTAATTGATGAAAATTTTAATTTGTTGGTTTATTTTATTTTATTTTTTTTTAAAAACTCTTTTCATTTTAAATTCATTAAATTTTATTAATGTAGGAAAAATATGTTTTCTTGGTCTACCTTTGAAAAATTCTAAAAAAATCCCTAAATTTTGGAAAAGGCCAATTTATTTTTTTATTTATGAAAAAGAAAATGAATTTTAGGAAAAGGAAGCTCATCTTTATTTGAAAACATTATTAAAGTCTAATCACTGATAATATAATCAACCATTTCACAAAACATTTAACTATATTATTATACTTAACAAGCAAAAATTAACAAGGATATATCAATAAAACCTATTAACATAATGCTAGTGCACTAATTAAATTAAAGTACCTAAGTAATTAACATAACATAATTAAAACCTACATAACATGTTACTAATTTATTAATCAACATAATCATATAAAAGTAATTATTGCAAACATATTAAATCCATGAAAACACATCAAAACAATATCAAAACAAGCTCAACATCATTTTTTTTTTTACTTTTCTAGAATTTTTTTTTTTTAATTTTATGAACAACCTTGAAAATCATAAGAAAAGGTTGAAGACTATCCTATGTAGTGGAAGAAAATTGGCCGGTTCAGTTGGTTTTTGACTTGTTCTTGAGACGCAGCCAACAACATTAGACCCTTGAGATGTCAGACTTCGAAAGCCCCAAATCAATTTTTGAAAAACTCAAGCTTTTCCCCCTTCGATTTTTCCAAAAAAAAAAAAAAAAAAGCCAATGCACAACAGCTTCAAAATAGTTTTTTCAATATTTCTTCTCAAAATTGATCAAATCCCTACAAAGTTGGATGAAATCAAAACTTAGGCTTTATTTATAAATGTGAGTAAAATGTTATCAAGAATTTTCTCGGATTGATTTTATTTATAGTGAGAGAAATTGAAAAGAGAAAGTAGGTTTATATTAATAATTACCTATAGTGAGAAACCAGCATAATTCAGATTTGTGATTAATTTTTAATGAATTTAATACTTTGAATGCATGGAGGAGATGTTAATTTATAGTGTTGAGTTGTGATTCTTCCCCAAAAAACTTCTATTCAGGAGAAAAATTCAATCTTTATTTATTAATGGCACCCATGTTTGTTTTTTGAGTTTCTTCCTTTTTTACTCAAATTGACCATGATTTTATGGAAAATTTGGATGAATTAATGTTAATTTATCTCATGAGGGATATAATTTCAAGTCTTGTAATGGTTTATTTTAGATTATTGTAAGAAAAATACCTTAATTTGCTTATTTTGTTCACGATATCATAAATGTATATTTATTTAATATTTGAATTTGTTATTTTTATTTCTCATAAATTTTTTAACAATAATTCAAAAAAGTGTTTTCCCAAAAAGAAGACTTCTTATGCTTTTATTTCTATATTCTTTACTTGACAAATAATGCACCAAATCAAGTATAAAAAATTGGGTTAGTTACCAAAAATAAAACACATCCCACTATTTCTATTCTGTTGATTGAAGATGGAAAGGAAGGAGGTGAAAAGAAAGTTAAAGGGATCATGCCATGTAGTGCCATGTAGCACTTCCATGCTGTGCCATGTGGCGCTACACGGTACTCGAAAATGTTATTTATACTTTTCTTTTCTTTTTTCCTTGTTTTCTCTTTCTTTTTCCTTTTTCTTTTCTTTTCCTTTTTCTCTTCCTTATCCCTGATTCTTTAACATCCTCATTTCTCCATTTTTCCTTTTTTTTTAACATCTAAAATTACATTCAAATAAATACCTGACTTCTAAAAAATGCACTACTTCCTCAAAACAAATGTACAATCTAATAAATACATATCCAAAATATTTTCAAAAATCATCCAATTAGACCAAATTAAGAACTCAATTTTTACCTACACTTGGTTTTTATTTGAAAACTTCATGTGCCTATAAAATGCTTATTTTAATTTCGATTAAGGCATGGTTTAAACCCATGATCTCTTAAAAAAGTGCACTTTCAAAATATTTATAAAAAAAAAAATAGTCTAAATTGAGCAAAAAAAAATTGGTCTTCAATAAATGTCCATTTTTATTCAAAATTTCTAATTTGGTTAAATTACACATATTTATTTTAACTCTAAAAGCAATTTGAGACCTTAAAAAATTATTTCCACCCTAAACCCACCTAAATGGACCACCGTGCGATAATTTTTATGATTTTCAATTTTTTGATTTATTTTCTTGGGTTTTTTTTTTTATTTTTCTCATTTTCTCATTTTTTTTCATTTGTCTCTTTTTTTTTTTGTATTTTGTCATTTTTTTCAATTTTTTTTTTGTATTTTTCATATTTTTGGCCTTTTCCAACTAAAAATGGACTTAGAAAAAGCAAAAATTGGGCGTCTACATACTTCCAATCAATTCTAATGCATGTTACTTTTTTGTTTAAAAGGGTTTGTATGTGATGCACTAAACCATTAAAATGATTATAACAATTTGAGTCTTTATTTAAAGTAAAATTAATTATTTGCCTAATTTATTAATCTTTTGCATTCTTATTGTGATTTACAATTAATTTTGGTATAATTGATAAATATCACTATCATTAAGACTTTGCGAAGTGCTAGTTACAAGAAGTAGAAACAAGACATGGAGTTTACTTTAATTTATTGATTCTCATAACAAAATCATTTCTTTTTAAGAATAGAAAAATCCTTATAGATTGAGAAGAAAACAAAAGAAGAAGGAAACGATAGAAGAATAGAGTAAGAAAACGAAAAAGGGATGAGATAAAAAAGATTAAAATAAATAAAAATTAAATCATTGTAATAGTAATATATATATATATATATATGTAGAGAGAGAGAGCTCATCATAGTATCTTAAACATTTCCTATGATATTAACCCTTGGGTATATATAAGAGCACTTACTATTTGGGTTGTTCTAAATTACAACTTTCTTTTCCATTAAAAAAATAAATTGTTTGAAGTTCGACGGATGGAAATCTTCTCTCTTATCATAAGGAGGTAAAGAAGTTTTAATCAAATCCATAGCATATATTATACTGACTTATTCCATGTTCATACTTAAATTTCCAAAGATATTATGTCTTGAAGTATCATCTTTAAGTATAAGGCTTAGGTGAGGAGATGATGAAGGAAAAATAAAATTCATTGAAAGAATCAGAGTTTGTTGACTAAAAAGAACCTAGGAGGATTGGGTTTTTGAGATTTAAAATCACTTAATGATTCTTTGCTTGAAAAACGAACCTGGAGAGTCATGCAAAACCAAAACCATTGTAGGTTTAGGTGTTAAGAGGAATTTATTTTTCCTATGTGGCTTCATTCATGGGACCTTTAGTCATAGAGCATCATGGTTTAGTGAAGTTTGTTGATTGTATGGGATGTTGTTTGCAATAATATGCTATGGCAAGTTGGGTTGAGGAAAAATATTAACATATGGGAAGTCCATTAAATACCTAATATTCATCCTTCTTTGTTATGAAGTGTTCATGAACAATACATGTATCAAGTCCACTTAGTCAATGATCCGATCTATCTAGTTAATAAGAGGTGGATGAGAGATAAGATCTTTTCAATTTCTCATGATGCTATAGTTTCAACAATATATTATCTATCGCTCCCATATTTCCTTCATCTAATAAATTGATCTAACCAAAGGAGAGAGATCGGAAATACTTTATAAATTTTGTTTATCACCATACTATCAGGCCACAATTGGTTTCTAACCCAAATAAATCTTCCCCTTTAAACACAGTTAACATAGACATTTGGAAATTATATGGAGCTTGAGTTTCATGTCAAAAAATAAAGCACCTTCTTTGGTGCAATTGCTTGAACTCTTTAAGTATCCATCTAAATTTATTTAGTAAGAAAGTCTAAGATAATCCTTATTGAAAATTTTGTAACTTAGTTGAGTCATTGAGTACTTATTTATACATTGCTAGTGGGCTTTTCTTATTTTCATGAAATACAATAAGGCAATGTTGACATAGCTTTTGATGTTCATGTATGATGACTAGATACAGAATGTAACACTCCAAGTTCAAGATGCTATAGACTACCACGTGTTCTTAGTAATCTATTGACATGTCAAGCATAAATGAGCAATTAAAAATTTCTAAATTTAATAAACAACCCCATAAACTCTCATAATATTAACACTCCAAATGTAACTAAAATTCATAATTAAGTCTCATCAATGAATGGAAACTAAAATGAACAAAAAGATAACCACTAAAGTGATATGTTCAACAAGTCTTCTCAATAACTAATGTCGTTCAAACTCTCTCTAATGGATTAAATATCATGGTTAACATAGTAATAATAGTCTTTAGTATCATTATACTCATAATAGTGGGACACTGATGTTACACCCTAAACTCTTGGAGTTGTATAGTTCCGCCGTGTAAACTAACGTAGACTAGAAGCTATCCTCTTAGCTGTTAACGTAGGTATAGTCCACACAAGTTGAACGACGACTCAATTAGTTCTGAAGCAATCAAATGAGCACCTATAGTATATAAAACCTATAGAGTAACACTTTACAACCTATATTTTCTTATACTTATAGATAAATCAGTTCATTACATAATCTTATATACATTAAAAGTTCCAGAGTTCTTAAAAGAAACTTTACATCTACAGATGAACTACATTACATATATATAATAGCGAGCTAGTGAAAACTATAAGACCTCCTAAAAAGATCTTATAATCCTTCTTAAAAAGAAAAACAAAAGAGACTTGGGCTTCATTCCATTCATTAGACTTCATCACTTCACTCCCTAACCCATCAAAACTAAATTAAGGACAGTTGTAACAAGGCATCTTCTAATACTACTTTGCACATGCAAAATAATCTATTGGGATATGAGCTTAGCTAGTTTAGTAAGAAGGGACGAAGTTATAAGAATACATTACCATTGTGGTTATTCAATAATTAATTAAATGCAAATGCAATAGACAAATGATAAAGCATCATACAATGTTTAACTAGTCTATTGTGAAGTCAAAGTAATTCGGTCTACTTTAACCTAGATTTTAAGGAGTTTAAACTTGATACTATCAGATTAAATTTAGGCTTGTGCAATGGAGATACTTCTCCTGTCTAAACACATTCGAACTACGGTTCTTAACTTTGCTACAACCCTCTCTTTTGTTACTTAGTTCGACTAAAGATACGAAAAGACCATTTCTACTATCCTCATTGAAGTGTTAGTATTTAGTTTGACAACCTAATTTTTATCCCTATTGGGTTATCGTAAATGTCAAGGTAAGTCTTTAATCACTTGAAGATTAGTCTGGTTTATCAGATGAGCAACCAAGTTCATACACACAAACATGATATATCAAACAAAAAGTAATACTCGAAGTTCAACTCCCAATCACCTCTCAGTATCACAAACACATACATGGTACACGCACACACACTATAATTACAACCATAAACAAGCATTCTTACTCCTTCAAGTATCATAACATGATACTTTAATATACCACTAAGCATAGATCCCAACTTACTTACAAGCACCCTATTATTGATAGTTGCCTCTTTGTTCTTCAATCGCCCCTAAAAATACACAATAAATTAGTTTTCAAGTCTTAATTCTTTAATCAATAGTTGATTTTATATGTTTTTTATAGTTTAATCATAAATTTCTTGAGTTAATTTCACTCAAAATCATGATTTTTTAACCAATTAATGAAATTTTACAATTTATCCCTAATTGGCTAAATCCTCTGAGCTATCATCTAAGTAAATTTATAGGGGTTTTATTTAATCTAAAATCTTATGGGTTTGGTTTTAAGTAGTTTTATAGTACTTTTCTTTAGTCCAAAAAGCTTCTAAGTTTGGTTTTGAATGAATTTACAGTAAATTTCTTCAATCATAAATCCTTTAAGTTTGTCTCTAAGCTATTTAGAGGTTATTTATTATACTAATTTTATCCTTTGAGACATCCTCTAAACTTGACCAAGTTAAACTCTTTATTCAAAAATCCTCTGAAATATCCTCTGACCCTGTTATCTTTAAAAGTTTTAATATCAACATCCTTTGACTAATCATTTGCTCCCTTTGTTTTCACATTTACTTAAGAATTTTTGCCTCCAACCGATCCTTTGAGTATCAATTTAGTGCATTATTCATTATTAAAATCCTCTAAATCTTCCTTTATCTTCCATCAATATCTTATAATTAATGTATTTATTAACTTCCTTTTAAGTTATAATCATAACATCTAATGAAAATCAACAATAACACTTCAAACACTCTTTCTTTAGTTTTCATTACTTCCCTTAACTTCATTTATTCCATCACAAGTTGTCAATTATATCAAATTCTTTAAATTGGTCAAATACTAACTTTGCTTATTTAAAGCCAACTTCTAACTTCTCATCCTTCTCACTTCAATAACCAAGCTAACCACACCATAATAGTTATACACACTCCAAATACGATTTAAACTCAATAGCTAAGTAGGATTATCAAAGGAAACACATTATTTTTACTAAAATACATTATCTAAGTATCATTTTAGCTCAAAAATCAAATAAAAATATGGAAAATAATATCATGAAAAACTTTGACATAGAAATTTAGTATTAACTTATGATAGTTTATAAAAAAAATTTAAAATAGAAACTACGTCGTTTAACCAATTTATTTTAACTTTGAAAATTATCCAATTTTATTGATTTCTTAAGGACGTATATATTAGCTACTAAATTTATACAACTTAATATTAATCTTAGATTCTATACATAAAAATAAGTAAGAATAATTTTTTGGCCATTTTTAGTTTTTTTTTTCAAAATTTAACAAAATTGGATAAAAATGGCTACCTACTAGAAACTTAGCCTCTAGCCACTAGTGGTTGCCCCCTCCTTGTCAACAGTGTTAAGCAGTGGTAATGACTCCTAGTGATGGTAGTGGTCACACTCTAGCAATCCTTTAACTGTCCATATCTTATAATGATCAGATTACACCTATTTTGTGTCTAATTTTTCCTAATTTATTCCTTTGATCTTCTAACTCCTTACTAAATTTTCTTAAATACTACCTTGTATGTATGTTCCATTGGATAGAATTTCTATATTTATAGGGTTGATCTTCTTGCACTTATTTGATTTTCTTTCTCTCTCTTAAATTTTCTAAGCTTAAATATGGTGTTCTTATGCATTTAAACTACACCCCAACCTTCAACAACTATCCTACTAATTCTATACACCTAATCCATAATAATTCCAGTTGCCATAACTTTTTCTATAATTTTTATTGATTTTTGTTAATTTTCTTAGATTATTTTAGCTTAATTGCTTATATTAATGTATTTTAGCTATATACAAGTATACATATATACTTAAAAATTACACATGATGCATACGTATATGTTATATATGTTATTTTATATCCCAAATAAATTTTATTACATATTTAATGTATCTCTAAAAATTTACGAACTAACAAAGCTTATTTTATGTGATTACAAGGATTAATATACAATGTAGTTAAATTGTACTATTTTAGTTATTTATTATTATTTTATTATATTTTTAATATACAAGCTCATGGAGTCTCTTCATCTAATGTCTCGAGCCTGTACGTAAATTTCTAAGATGATTAGGTTAATTTTATCGATACTTTAAATTTATTTACTTGATTCTTAATTGCTTAATATGGGGCTCATAGCTAATAAGCTCTTAATTGATTATAATTAATATAGGAATTTTCCTTGAAATTTTGGTTTACTTTAACAAAATGATATTTAATTGAGTAAAATCTTAATTTTGATATTTTGGAATGTTCTTTGAAAGGAAACGAGAAAATAGAAACAAGTTTTACTCAATTCGAAGTTAAAATAAAAAAGTTATGAAGTTTGGATGTGACATGAGCAACAATATGACTATGTTGGTTTCAAAGAAGAACTTTGAGCAAAGAAGAGCAATTCACGATTTGTGACACAACTTAGGAGATACAGCTGTGTCTTAAGTTGTATTAGTAGCATATTTGAAAAGATTTGAAAAAGATTCACAAGGATTTATTAAATCTTCATGGATACGATTAGTGATACGATCATGTCACTAAGTTGTGTTGTTTGCAACAAAGGGAGAATTTCACACACAATATAAATGCCATCCTCAAGTGATTTTTGAGAGACTTTTGATACAATCTTTAGAGAGACCCAAAGGGCATAAATGCATAAAAAAAGCAACACATTTTAGAATTCAAGATTAAAAAATTTTCATTAGTTCTCATGACTTTTCTTTTCATGCTTTCACTAGATTTGATTCAAAATTGTTCTTTTGCCATGATTAGTGTATAAACTTTTTGCATCTAGGTTTTGTGGAACCTACAATTATTATGTGACACTGAGTTTTATTAGATCTAATAAAAATCTTTATTTTTGTTTATTCAATTATGTGTTATTGATTGCTTTAGATTGATATTTCGTAGGGTATTGATCTAAAATCTATTATTGTATAAGAAAATCAAGAGATTGCTTATATAATTAGATATAGGTATAATTGATGAAAATTATTGTAAGTTTAGAGATAAATTATAAAATCTTTCTAGATCTTTATTGTTATTTTTTAGAGACTTTGTTGTTTTTTAATGCAATCTTTAATTATGTTATTGAGAAAAGATTCTAATAGACAATCTAAAGATTAGGTTTAATAGACTTAAGAAAATTATTAACTTTATTAGAGAATTTTCCTAATAAAAGAAATTAGAGATTGCATTAGATTATCTTTAGTAAAAGTAACATGTGTAATTTTAAGGGAAGAAAGATTTAGATATGTAATTGAATCTTGAGTTAATTTTCCAATTTAATCGCTTTCTTGTTAATTTCCTTAGTTAAGTCTTGATTAATTGTTAGATTGGTCATTAGCAGTAATTTAAATTAATTTCTTTTAGTTTTTTGAATTCAAATTTTATCGGTTAGATAATAAAAAAATAGTTAGTATTAATAATCATAGAATTCATGAAAACAATATCTGTTTTTCAAAGAACTATACTATTATCAATAGGTGTACTTGCCTTATACCATATGCATTCCCATAATCATCACAGTCTACCTATTTATCTAGAGTTTCTACAGTTGAAAAGGAGAAGAAATGAGTAACACCCAGTATAGAAACCTATAAGCACATACACGTGTCATGCTTTATATAAACTCAAACACATACACTAATGCAATGAGAATATCAAGCAATAGGTCATTATCTTTTATTTAGCCAACAAACAACATAATTTAGAATTATTTACGAATAACCCCAAACTTTGAGTATTTCATAACTCCACATAATTCTTGGGTTGAGACATTAGCATTGCAGCCCCCATTGAAATTAGTAGTGGGTAATGGTATTACGATCCCCATTTAAACTAACATTGGGACATTGATACTACAACCCCCAAATGTCATCTATACTAACTAGCATCGAGACACTAGTTGATGTGATCTAAGATCCAACTCAATATGGTCAGGGTCCCAAAAGTGGTCAACAAGAGGCTAAAAGGATAGAAGCTACAAGGTAAGCCCAAAGAGTTTGAAAAATAAAGGCTCGAGAATGCATGGTAAGGCGCACGACCTTGTACACACCCATGTTGAAGACCACAACCATCAAATAAAGTAGTACAGCTATATTAAGTGGAGAAACAAGTTCGGAAGATGCACAGTTGGAGAATGCAATCGTGTTCATTCCTGTGCTAACCAACACATGCTGGTTCCTATGTTGGTGCCACACAACTTAAATTCGACTTTTCTTTATCTACACTTTTGCCATTGTCAATTTATTTTATTATAATACTATTAAAGACTTCTTTTTCCATTATTCTCAATTAGTTGTCATATCTTTCATTGTAAGACTCTTGACTCCTAATAGTATTTTGTAAGAGTGCATTTCTCTTATTTATTTGGTCTTATGAAACTACCATTGTTAAGTAGATTGTGGTGATTGTATTTGTGAGATTATTGACTTTGTGAGATAATATCAATTTTAATAATCTCTTGTAGATTATGTGTCATAGTGATCCCTCCTTTTAACATTTTATGTTGTTCCTGTGCTATAATTGTTGTTAATATGCTTTATCGAAATAGAGAGATTAGTTGAGTTTGCCTCTTATTTGTAAAGTGAAATTCCTATTGGTTTGCAAGACTTCAATTTGTGACTACATTGCCCCCTTAATCACAACAGTACTGTAACCTTCGAATACTGGTACTATCTAACTTAAAATATTTCTAAGGATAACTCTATTAAAGATAACGCGGCCCAAGAATAATCGAGGTGCTACCTTAGTGACACCGATACTGTGACCCCTTAAGCCCAACTAAGCATAAGCAACAACCAATTTCAAGTTTGATATTTATTAGTCCAGTTAATGATTATCTACACTAATAAGCATAAATAGCAACCAAAAGTTATGTGTACTGGATCGTGCGAATTTCTTGAAGTATTTGACTCAAGGTATTTTTTAATTCCAACACATGAATTATGTAAAAATAAAATTTTAGTATCTAATTTTATTATTTCTTATTTGCTATTCTACGATAAGGCCCTAACTCTTTTAGCCATCCTTGAAGTTCAATTCTCTGACACTTATCCTATTAATTTAAAGTTTAGGGATATAAAGGAGTTTTAAGATAACTAGTTTAGTTTAGGGAAAAAAAGGTATACAAAGATACACAATTAACTAACAAGGAATGGAACATAGAAAAAGAAAAGGAAGAGAGGGCAAGAATTACACAACTAAACTAAGCCATGCACTTGGCTGCACTCTTTAGTACGGTATAAGCACCCTATGCTTTTGGCAATGCCTGTTAGTACAGTCACTAACACATTATGCACTTGGCCATGCTTCCCACAATGAATGGCCCTCTCAACTCCTCCGATTCATCCTTCTTATCTTAATTTCAATATGTCAAACGCCATGGAAACCGTTTTTTTACCACTCCCTATACTAAGTTCTATGAAAACACATAGGTTTGTTTCCTCTAAATCACATAACAACAACAATAGGTGTTACTTAATTATCTTACACTTTTAGCTCTTAAGATGTATGCTTAGTCAATTAATCCAATTGCAACACAAATATATCAAGAATTAACAAAAAAACGTTCATAGATTCTCATTTAACATGAATTCATGAAATAACATCACTTATTAGTTTAGGATTCCTCTAAGTCTAAAACCCTGCTAATTTCTCTCGATCATGATAACTCCCTTGTTACTGCATTACAAAAATACTCAATTAGTAATGGTTCCGCTTATCAAATACATAAGATTATGAAAGGAGTGTAAAACTTGTTAAGTCTCCTAATTTGTTTTTTATGATAACAAAATATGTTATAAGTTTTTACTAATAAATTTATTAAATGTGTAGGTATTCAGACAGTTCATCAGAATATTTAAATTGTAAATTTAGTTTCATTCAAAAACTTATTCAGAAGGTTTGAATCCCGTGAAAAAGAAATAAATCTAGAATGTATTCAAAAAATTTACTTTAAAAGCTCATATAAGAAGAGTCAGTACAATATTTCAGAACATTATTCAAAGACTTTGAAAATAAGTAAACTGAAATATCTTTAGAAAGCTATTCAGATGGTTAGTCTGAAAGAGTAACTCTGAAAAATAACACACCATTAGCTCTACTAAATTGGGTGTATTAGGATAATACACATAATCCCATTTCATTTAAGTAGGAATTAAGATCTATGGGGATATTTGCTAATCGAATTAATTTTTGAAATAATTAAAGAAAATATCTAAGATTAGATAAGGATAAGGATGATTTCGAATTTTATAGAATATCAAATTCAAATTTCAAAGATTATTTGGAAACTGCTTATCAAAGTATATCCATTAAGGAGATCTGATCGAGATAAGATCATATTAAATTTCAAATTGCAATATTTTCTCTAAATATCTATAGATCATTTTTTAACATTGGGATTGGATAAATATGAGATGGAGATAATCATCAACAATATAGACATTGGAAGACTCCAATATAAAAGGAGAGACAATTCAAAAATATCAAAATGATTCTAAGAAGTAAAAACATATACATTACACTCTAATCGTGATCGATTTCTACTATCTAAAGGAACATATAATACTTCTCAAATATTTCTTCAGAGAGCTGAACTGAAGCTACTTATTCAACTATCTTCATTTCTGTTTACGTGCCAATCTATCTAAGATTAATAATATTATTCTCACTTATGTTTTGTAAACATTATTTATTGGTTGAGTGTTGGCTGAAAGACGTTTGATTGTACTCTGTAAATTTGTATTTAGCTTAGATTGTAGAGAGGCTAGTAGGCAAAGAAGAGAGATGTTAAGTTTAAGTGTGGTAAATGTTTGTAAACTTATCTTAATTGGTTTTTGATTTAGTAGATCAAGTGCAATGACACATGTGAGGTAGACTAGGTCCCCAATAATGGAGTTGAAAGAGACCAGTAGGCAAAAGGTCGAAACTCTTTAAAATCCTGAGCTTGATATTCTCCTCCCTATCTCTTTTAATTTGTGTTATTTAATTGTGTTATTTGTGTGTTGAATTATTAAAATATCACTATCATCAAATTAAGTTATTAAGAGGGATAATTTTGCTTTACATTGAAAAAGTTTTTAAAATTTTTAAAGATATTAGTTCACCGCCCCTCTTGATATCTTATACGAGATCAACAATTGGTATCAAAGCTTCGCTCTGGTATCATTCAGAGTTTAAGATCATGGGTGAACCAAGTGGTAGTTTAACAATTTAGCTTGACAAGGTACCATTTTTTTATGGAACCAACTTTCTTTATTGGAAATTTAGGATAGAAACTTATGTGAAAGCATATAAATATCAAGCTTGGCAAATCATCTCAACTAGAGAGCTTAAAGTTCTAACAATTAGTACATCAAATGAGGATATCACCAAAGCTAAACTTAACTCAAAGGCTAAGAATTTACTCTTGAGTACTATTGCACATTTAGAATTTTATCTAATTGCTTCTTATAATACAGCTAAAGACATTTGGGACATCCTAACGCAAACATATGAAGGTATGGAGACAATCAATGATATGAGAATCAACTCGCTAGTTCAATAATATGAAACTTTTCGAATTCTTCCTAATGAAGAAATTAAGGACTCTTTTAATAGATTTACTATTATAACTAATGAAGTGTCTTTTCTTAGAAAAACAATTAGTGATGCAGATATGGTATGCAAGATGTTGAGGATTCTTTCCAAAGTCTGGAATACTAAGAAAACTGCCATAAAAGAAGCTTGTGATCTAAAGAGACTTACCTTGAGTCAATTTATGGCATATGAAACGGATTTTCTTAAACTAGAGAGTATTTTAAAGGATACGAAGAAGAAGGCTATAGCATTTAAGGCTAAAGAAGTAGAAGTTGATTCAAATAATGGTGGTTCATCTGATAATGATGATGATGATGATGAAGAGGTCACATAATTGGCAAGACATTTGAATAGATTGCTTAACAAAAGAGATAAAAAAATCATATAGCTCTAAAAATTTTAAATCTAACAAGAATTGAAATGATGTAGGAAATGGTGTTAAAGAAAAGAAGGAAGTTGTTTGTTATAAATACAAAGAGACTAGACACATTAAGTACGAGTGTCCACTTCTTTTTCACAAGCTCCATAAATACAAACATAAATTTCATCAGTAGATAAAATGAATAAGCTTTTGGTTGATGAAAACAATTTTTTGAAGATTTCTATATTGCAAGAGAAGCTTTAGTTAAAGAAAATCTGATTTTCAAAGAAGAGATAAAAAATTTGAAAAATTGTTTTGAAGATTTATCAAAGTCTATTAAAAATACTTTTCAAAAGTTTGATGAAAGCCACAATAAACTTCAATTGCTTATTTCCAGTCAACAAGTAGATAATTCTAAATCTGGATTGGGTTTTGAAAGTAGACAAACACCTAACATTAAAAGAGAAATAGTGTTCATTAGACCATAAAATGAAAATAACAAACAAATAGTTGAACGAAAAGAAAAAGGAAAAGCAATTGAATCTATCAGAGGGTATGTTAGACAATACTCTAAAAAGAATAAAAAGTATCATGTTAGAGAGTACGATAGAGGGTTGCACATAGGGTATGTTAGAGACTGCCCAAAGCAAAACCAAAGGCGTAAGGTAAATAACATGTATGATTATTCTTTTCCCTATACATGTTTCTTCTGTAACAAGTTGGGTTATATTGAAAAGTACTGCTTTTATAAAAATTCAAAGCTCAGCAAAAACCAAGTAAATGCAAATAATATCACAAGCTTAAATTTTAAAGGACTTAAGCTTATCTACATTCCTAAAAATGTCTTATCGTTCTTTTAGTTATTATAAGTCATAAGGCAAAATTTAATTGAAGATAATTTTTAATCAATAATGTCTCATTGAAAGTAAAAGTATAGAATGAGTGATTAAATAGACTCAATAATCTTGTTCTATTTTTTTATTTTACTCTACATGTTCTATTTTATTATTGATCATAAAAATAATAATAAATAATTGGTATCATTTTGAACGGGGGCTCTTTTTTTAAAAGATGTTTTTATGAGGAGAGAGAAAGATGTTAAAATTTGTTTCCTTTTAAGAAAAACATGGTTTTGATCTATTTTATTGAGGGGGAGAAGTGTTATCATATATATATATTTTTTATAAAAATTAGTTATCTTCTCACACAAAAAAGGGAGAGAAAAGTTTTCAAAAACTTTGTTATAAAAATATATTGTTGTTTTTTTTTATGACAATAAAAAAGGAGTGAGGAAATGTATATAAAAGTGTAATTTCAAAAAGAGGTTTAATAATTTTTATTCATTATATTTTTATATGATATTTTGTCATCATCAAATAAGGTAGAGAATATTCAGTCTCCTAATTTGTTTTTTATGATAACAAAACATGTTATAAGTTTTTATTACTATATTTATTAAGTGTGTAGGTATTCAAATGTAAATTTAGTTTCATTTAAAGACTTAATTAGAAGGTTCGAATCTCGTGAAAAAGAAACAAGTATAGAATGTATTCAGAAAGTTTGTTTCAAAAGCTCATATAAGAAGATTCAATACAATACTTTAGAAAATTGTTTAGAGACTTTAAAGATAAGTAAACTAAGATATCTTCAGAAGGCTATTCAGATAGGTGGTCTGAAAGAGTAACTTTGAAAAATAACACACCATTAGATTCAAAGTAAACAAGACCTAATTTCATTAGATTGGATGTATTAGGAAAATATACTTAATCCCATTTTACTTAAGTAGGAATTAAGATCTATGGGGATTTTTGCTAAGCGAATTAATTTTTGAAATAATTAAAGAAAATATCTAAGATTGGATATGGATAAGGATGATTTCAAAATTCATGGGATATCAAATTCAACTTTCAAAGATTATTTAGAAACTGTTGATCAAAATATATCCATTAAGGAGATCTAGTCAAGATAAGATCATATTAAAATTCAAACTCCAATATTTTCTCCAAATATCTATAGATCATTTTTTAATGTTGGGATTGAATAAATATGAGATGGAGATAATCATTAACAATACAAACGTTGGAAGACTACAATATAAAAGGAAAGACAATTCAAAAATATCCAAATAATTCTGAGAAGGAAAAACATATATGTTACACTCTGATCATGATCAATTTCTATTATTTAAAGGAGCACATAATACTTTTCAAATATTTCTTTAGAGAGTTAAATTGAAGCTACTTATTCAACTATCTTAATTTCTGTTTACGTGCCAATCTATTTGAGATTAATAGTATTCTTCTTACTTATGTTTTGTAAACATTATTTATTGGTTGAGTGTTAGTTGAGAGACGTTTGATTGTATTTTATAGATCTGTATTTAGCTCGGATTGTAGAGAGGCTAAATAAATAGAGTAGAGAGTTATTAAGTCCAAGTATGGCAAATGTTTGTAAACTTCTCTTAATTTGTTTTTGATTTAGCGGAATAGCACTAGTGAGATAGACCAAGTCTCCAACGGTTCGTGCTCCTTAAAATCTTGAGCTTGATATTCTCTTCCATCGAGCCTTATTTCCGGTTTTCTTAATCTAATTTATATTAAGTTCAACTTGCTTAATACAGATTACTCAGTATTAAACTATAGAAATATTTTTTTCTAAAGAAAATTAAAAAAAAAATAAATAAAGTTGCCAACTAGTTCAACTAGTAAAAAAATAAAATTAGGGTTTTCGAGTGGAAAAACCCTAATTTGGCTTTCTACTAGTCTACATATATTTTTAAAAAATTGATTTTTAGAAAATTAAATAAAGAAAAAACATATTCGGAGTCTAACCTATTAAGACTAAGTCACCATGTAAAAATTAAAGAAAAAAAATTGATGGGCTTTATTTTTGATAATTTTCTAAAAATACTAAAAATATACCTAAATATACAAAACATAACTAAAATAATTTTTTATTACGAATTTCTAAGAAAAAGGAAAATTTTTTTTTATTTTTAGATGATTGCCTCGAAGGTGTCTACATACATGCTAGTCGAGATCAAACTGGCCGTAGTTCTCTTTTTATAAAATATCTAATAGGTAGATTCTTTTTATTTCGAAAACCGAGCCAAGTTTACGTTTTTTAACAATTTATTATTTAAAAAAACCTAAAAAATCTAATTTTCTTGAATTAATGAAAACCCTAACTAACTAAATCTTTTTTTAAAAAAAAACTTGGTTAAGATTTTTTATTTTTAAAACCATTACGTGTAAAAAAAAATATCTTTTTTAAATTTTAACTATAAAATATATTGAAGATACAGTTAAATACGTATCTTTTTTTAATCCTAACTACAAGATACGTATCTTTCTAAATTTAAGCTGCAAGATACGTATCTTTTCCAAATCTTAATTACAAGATACGTTGAAAATACATTTATTTAAAAAAAAACACGATTTTACTGAAAACTCAATTTCGTTGGAATTATCTAAAAACATCATGCAATATGAAAATAATAATAAAAAAAAACCTGCACTTAAGAAAAATAAATTAATAAGTAAATAAAATTGAACTAACTAATAAATTAAATAATAATTTTTACTGAATTGAGTCGTGCGTGTTAATCGTGCGTTGGATTTTGTCTATGAAATTAGATCATGGAATTGGATCAAAGCATCGGGGAATTCGTCTAGACTTAGAATTAGCGTTGGATTTGCATCAGATTCGGATTGGCTTCGGATTACAGAATTGGATCGGAGTGTCGACAATTTGGAAATTGGATGTAGTAGCATGGAATTCGGAATTGCTGGACTTCGGAATTGAATTGTAGCATTGGAAGTGGAGTCGCATTAGGGGCTTCAGGATTGAATTGTGGCGTTGGAGTTGCTAGACTTTGAAATTGAATTTTGGAGATTTCAGCGTTGGACTTTTGGATTTCGAAATTAAATTTTGGAGATTTCGACATTACACTTCTAGACTTTGGGACTTCGGAATTGAATTTTGGAGACTTTGGCGTTGGACTTCTGGAATGTTGAATTTGATTTCCAATTAGGTGAGGGAAGGATTGGTTGTGCAATTGAGAATGTATGTTTCAGATTGCCTCAAGTTTGTTTCAAATGAGTGAATTGTGGGAAAATAAAAACTGTAATCAATGTTATGTGCTGTTGTGTTATTTATAAACTCACAATCGTATCTTCCGTATCTTTGATAGGGAAAATACAATTATAATTCGTTGACAATTTACCCTAACTTCTAGAAACTTTACTTAATTTGGGCTTTCTATTTTTCAAAGCCCGATCCGATCCCATCTAATTTAACCTAATAACTTATCTAATAAATTTTAAGTCTATTCCAATCTAATATAAATTAGATAAAAAAATTTTACTTTAAATTAGACTGGCTAAAATTATTTTAATAAATCCTAACTTCTCAAATGACTTAATGATTTATTAAATTAATTGCACGCCGTTATCTGAATTAATCTTAAATGATCTGATGCGACTTGGTCTAACATGACTTGATTCAATACGATACGACACGACTTGATACGATATGATGCAAGTCGATACCATACGACGCAACTCGACTCTCTTTCTTTTTTATTTTTTTATTTTTCCATTTTTTATTTTAATTTTATTTTTTAAATTTATTTATTTATTAACCTAGCTCAATTAATGAAAAATTAAAAAAATGAGGTGTCTATATCCTCCCTATCTCTTTTAATTTGCGTTATTTAATTGTGTTATTTGTGTGTTGAATTATTAAAGTACCACTGTTCATTAAATTAAGTTATTAAAAGGGATAATTTTGTTCTACTTTGAAAAGGTTTTTAAAATTTTTAAAGATATCAATTTACCCCCTTTTTTATATTTTATATTGAATTACCAAATTAAGTTATTAAGAGGAATAATTTTGTTTTATTTTGAAAAGGTTTTTAAAATTTTCAAAGATATCAATGCACTCTCTTACCTCTTGATATCTTCTACGAGACCAATAAACCTCACATGTGCTCTTCTCAAACCCTTGATCCATTAGAGGAGAGAAAAATGTAAGACTTTAGGTTAACAAGATTTTTTATACCTAGAGTAAGAAATGACCTATTTACCTTTACTCTTTAATTCTTTTTATTTTTATCTCTTGTCTTAATATTCCCTTTATTATGTTTTTATCTTTCAAGTTTTCTACAAAGAATGTGTTCGTGGTGATAACTGATTTTAGAGGTGCAGTATGCTTATGGAAAATTTGGAAATACCAATATAAATGTGTTTCTTATAATAAGGAACCTGAGTCAAATAAGCTAACATATAAGATCAAGACATTTAACTTTGAGATGTAGATAGTTGTTTCAATGAAAAAATTAAGTGCTTTAACAAGAAATTGCAGCATTAAAGGATGTTGTTCATAGATTGTGCCTCTTAAGGGTATTATAGTAAAAATAAATTGTGATGGTGTATGTTGTGTTGCTAAAAATATAGGGGGCTTTGGTCTTGTAGAGCATAATCAGGTGCTTCATGATTAGAGAGTATATGAAAGTTAGTACAACATGTCTTGAAATCACTAAAGCTACAGCCATAAGGGAAGGTCGCAATGCAAACATTGATCTAGGTTTGTACTTGAAACTGATTGTTCCACTGTTTTTTACCACATTGAATGTAAAAGCAAAAAGGGCAAGTCTAAGTCATTATTAAAGATACCTAGTAACTACAGTCCTTTTTTACTTTTTGTTCCTTTTCTTTGTTTAATAGAAAAGCAAATGCTTGTTTGCTTGATAGCATCCTAAGGTAAAAAGAGTGTATTCCTATTTTTTCAAGTTTCTAATGCCTTAAGTCCTTTAGTTACAATTTTGTTATTGATCATGTACCTAGGCTACACAGTGGTCTTTCATTTTCTTGTATATTTGTCTGATCTTGAATGAAGTATCTATGGAGGAAATATATATATATATATATGGTCTTAAATAACTTGCAGTTAAAATATATGTTTCTCATTTCTTTATTTAAGGAAATTTGCATTTAAAATAGGTATTTCTCATTTCTTTATTTGTTCATAGATTGCACTTCTTACAAGTATAGTTAAAATAAATTGTGATGGTAGGTAATGTATTGCTAAAAATATACAAGCGTTAGTGTTGCTGTGTATAATCATAATTGGTGCTTTATGCTTAGAGAGTTTATGGAAGTTAATGTAACATGCCTTGAAATTACTTTAGCTATAGCCATAAGGGAATGTTGCAATGCAAACATTGGTCTAAAGCTATAGTTGACTGCATCGAAGGTAAAAGCAAAAAGGCAAGGTCTCAATCATTGTTAAAGATATTCAATAGTTGTGATCCTCCTTTACTTTGTGTTCCTATTCTTTGGTTAATAGAGAAGCAAATGCTTATTCGTTGGTTAGCATTCCAAGGTAAAAAAGAGTTTATGCCTTTTTTTTGTTTTTAGATTATAATGCCCTAGGTCCTTTAATTACAATTTTACTATTGATCATGTACCTAGACTAATGTTGTTAAATTCAAACTAAAAGGTTAACTTGGGAATGAGAACGGGTTAAGGATCATGAGGGGGTTTTGACTCTTCCTTCTGTTCCTCTAGTTGTAAGAACTTGATAACCAAAAGAAAGAAAAAACAAAATACCCCCTTTTCTCTCTCATATATACACAGAGAGTGGACTACTTAATGATGTGGTAAACCTCCTTGGGCTAAAGAGAGCTTTAATCAACCGCTTTAAGAAGTAGTCCATCACTTTAGCTCATCTCATGAGCTTTTAAACCTTAGAGTGTGAATTTTTTAGTAGTTAAGGCTATGAATCTTTATATATACTTGTAAGATTTTGACTTTTAATTGGACCACATAAAGTTTTATAAGAAAAATACACATAAAGGGAATGTTATTTGTATTATGTTTGCCCCTAAGGTGTTAGAAATGAATAAATTAAATTTATTTTGTTTTATAACTTTTTATGTGTTGGTTGTACACCTATCTACATAAGCAGATGATATACTAGTCATCTATCGGCTAATGTGATGCTTGGTTAAAAAGAAAAAAAGAGGCTTATAGTTAAGTGTTAGTACCCATCATAAAGAGGTAAGCTATCAATATTACAAAACTACAACTAATATAAGTTGGGACATTTTTAGAGATACAATCAGTAGGTTATAGTAATGGTATGGAACATAACTAATAAACTGAGATAGCAGACCAAACTACCAATCTGATTCTAATGTTAATTATAGCATAAGACAATTTTGTTTTTGTATTTGCACTTTTAACCTTTTTTTTTCACATACTAATGTTTACTGGACCAAATATCTCATATGCATACTTTACTCTACATTTGAAAGATGTGATGATACTAAGAATGACTAATTAATGGTTGAGACATTCTAAAACAGTCTCATGGGTTTACTTTGCTCTAGTACAACCAATTAGATTTGGCTAAAACCAAACCATAGGATAAGCTTGCTCAAGATTTCTACAACTAATACAACATTAGCATAGAGATGACTTTATCTATGTTTTCCTTACAACATGTAGGGAAGAAAAACAACGAGACTTTAAGAATCACAAGAATGTGCAGATAGCAATGAATAGGGTTATGGAATGGAAATGCGAGGCTATTAAAGACCTTTTTTTTGTGTGTCTATTGATGGAGATTTTTATACGATCCTTTCATATTTTTAACGTGATTGGTTCAGTTCTTTATCTTACCTTTGATTTTATATTTATTAAATCCAAATTGTTAAACTAATTGTATTTCAAATAATACAAATACAATAGATATATAATAAAAATGGAATGAAAAATCATATCGATCTCTCAAAATGAAAGATGGGGCTATAGAAGCTCCTAATAGTGTTGGTTCTTAGAACATACACAATGGTTATGTCTAGGTAATACAAATACAATATCTCTTCGTAGACAATAAACATTTTTCACTATGTTGTAAAAGCAATGCATATTTTCTTAAAATAAAAGTGAACTTCAACACGGTTTTGTTATAAAGCCTTGTACATAACAAGTCTATGTCTATAATAGCAGGTTAGTAGTTAGTTTTAATTATAGAGCGATATATATGGTAGAATGTTACAATAAAAACAAATTTGAGGCAAGACATGAATATTCATTGTAAATTAATATATACGTATAGTGCCGGATTTTACCTAATCTTCTATATATTATACAATATATAAATTTGAAGCTTTTGTACTTTTCAATTACATTTTTTAATATAATATAATGTTTTGAGTATAAATTATACACATTTAAGGCACAATAAATTTCATCTTTACATTTAAGGCAAAGTAATCCTCATCTTCATAGAATCTTTCATTCTAATTTATTTGATTGATGTTTGAATCCTGGAAAGACATTTTTAATGTAGTGAATGAAAGAATGGTGAGGGAATTAAAAAAGTTATGTTAAAATAGATGAATGATGTTTCCTCAAAAAATGGTTTATAATAAAATAAAAAAGATAAAAAATTATTATATTTATCAAGGCAAGATAATCGGGTAGGATCTAAGAGCATGCTTCCTTAGGTTGGGATTTAATTTAGACGCTTAGTCTTGAAAATAAAAGAGATAAACTTATGTATAACTTTCGACCAAAAGAAAAAAATTGACAAGTCTCAGGCTTAAATATAACAAAACAAGTCTAAGGCACGTATATTGTTGTCCTCTACCATTTGTAAATAATAATTTTATCTGTATTATCTTAAATCAAATATGGTCACGTAGAGAATTAAAAGAAAAAAATCACTTAACAAGTATTCAATCAGTTATAAATGTTAACATGTATATATACGAAAAGGAAAAAAAAAAAAGGAAAAGTAAGATTCTCAATAAATAAACATTATAAATGAAGATCTATAGTTGAATTGAGACGGATCACATACCAATTTTATAAAATGTAAATTTTACGCTACAATATTTGAATGGTATAAATCAATGAAAATGAAAAGAAATAGAAGGGGCATCAAAATTTAAATATATTATGGAAATTGTTAGATCTTGAAGATAATGACGAGCGACTATATTTTTTATCCGTCCAATTTTAGAGTTGTAACATTAGGGTTACCGTTATCTTTACTAGTTTTTACTAAAATAAGATATGGATTTTCTCCTGAAATCACTCGTTTTTTTTAATTTATTCCTCTTTCTTATACTGTCCAATAAAAAATCAATGAAAATATTTGTATCGATTTTCTGGTTCTATATATTTCTAAATATGGAGATGAAATCATATTTCTTTTCACTTCCATTTAATTCCTTTCATACCCATCTTGCCAAACAGTGCTCAAAACAACATTAAATTAGCTAAGGAGATAAGCATGCCGAGACGAATAGCCATCAGATCCTACTTTGCAGTCACACCACCCAAGAAAAAGTCCAACTTTTTGTTTTGATAAAACCCAACTTTGTCACATTCACTTCAACGGTCTTCACTCACTGCCCACCAATACCAAGAATTAGTAGTAGCTCTTCCACTTCACTGCAACTACAAACCCTACGAAGGTTCATAAACCCGAGCTCCTCCCTTTCACCCACTCTCCTTCAGAGAAAACAAAACATGAATAACCTTTTGCTAAAGCGCCGACTCAGAGCCATATCTAACCACAACAACACTCTAAATTACCTGCGTTCCTTCAATTTCTTTAGGTAAAAAGCACCAAACTTTGCACGGTTTAGGCTATTTCCTACACATTTTTTATGCAAGATCCATTTTGAGTTTCGTGTGCAGTTTATGGATCCTCTTGTCCTTTGATGCTTTAAAGTTTGATGCTTTACGCGGTTGGATAGGGTTATGGGAAAATGATATGAAAAGAAATTGCAATTTTACGATCTAAATAAATGGGCTATTAGATCTTTGTATTGTTTAAGTAAACGGAAATGGAATAAAAGTTGAAGAACAGAATTAAGTTTTTCTGGTAATTGGGTTTGTATGATCGAAAGCTTCTTTGTATATAAATCTAGTTTTTGATCTCAAGTGGCAGTTTGGTGAAGGTCCTCAGCAGTCACAGCGGGATAAAAGGAAATGTATACAATATATATAAACTTGATCAATTTGTTGGGATCGGTTAGATATATATATAGATATATTGTGAATTAATAGGTACTCTCAAACATTCTATAATTTTTGAAGCCCCAGTGTGGCCACTGGGATACTACTCCGGTCTGCCACGGGTTAGGATATTTGACTATGATTGCTGGGACATCATTGAGACAGTAAAACAGCGGACAACTTATATGCATTCTAATAAAATAAAAAATGGACTCACCTTGTACTTTTACGGGATAAGTACAGTGTGATTGAGCTTGTACTGGTTTTCTGTTTCAGCATCAATGCGAATGCCTTTCGGTATAGAGCAGTCTTTGTCTTGTATTTGCTGAGTTTTTCCTGCATTAAGTTGACTCAATTTGGGGTTTATTTTCAACCATGATATGCGTGGTTTTATACTGTCCCTTTTATGTCAAGTATAAGTTTATGCCAAGGGACCACGATTGACTTGTTCTAGGTGATAACTATTTCAGTCAATATCCTGTTGTTTCATGGTTTTCTTGCTGTGACAGATCTCTCAATTCTTTGCCTTTTGCAACGGTTGATGCTGAGGGGGTATCCGGCTCCAATCCTGCTGAGGTGCAGAACATAGGTAGGCAGCTTATTTCTTGTGTGCCATAATTTAGCTAGCAAGTATTGTTTTAACTCTTCAATGCAAATATTATGGGATGGAATCTGAGGAGCAGTTTATCAGCTCATTGAATAGAGTCTCTTGGTGATAATTCACTCTTTCAACTAGCTTTTACACGTCATGAGAACCTCTGGTATAAGCTACAGAATGCTAGCTCGACATTCCTTGTGTTTATTAGTTAAATCATCTCATTGCAGAACCTCTTTTGTACCATAGAATCCTTGGTATGGTGTGATGTTGAGAAGAATGATGGGGATTTTCTTTCATTTCAGTGAAGGGTAAATGGACTAATTCCTCAAGTTGGAGTACCATTGTTGATCCACTCAACGGGGAGCCTTTCATTAAGGTTGCTGAGGTGAATGAATCGGAAATACAGGTGTGTTTTTTTTTCTGCTTTTCCACTTGATGGTAAAGAAAAGAATTGAAAGAAAAATTCTGATCCTATTTTATTTCGGAAAATTAAAGTAGAACAGGTCAGTGACAGCATCATGCAATCTAAATTCTGGCTTTCTATTCTGACTATGCAGCCATTTGTGGAGAGCCTGCGCGAATGCCCCAAACATGGATTGCACAACCCCTTCAAGGAACCAGAGAGGTTTGTGCTCTCTACCCTCCTCGTAACCTTTTGTGCTTTTAAATGCATCATCAATTGACTGTCCAGGCCAAGTCTTGTGGTGGCATGTGCATAAATTAAAAGTCCATGTCTCTGACATATTTTGTAGGTATCTACTGTATGGAGACATATCTACAAAGGCAGCTCACATGCTTTCGTTGCCAAAAGTATTTAGCATACCCAAAGGAGTTCTCTTTTCACCAAATATTCTTGTTATAGGATCATTAGTGATGGGGAAACTGTATATGACAACTTTCAGGTTTCTGATTTCTTCACAAGATTGATACAAAGAGTTTCCCCAAAAAGTTATCAGCAAGCTCAAGGGGAAGTATATGTTACAAGGAAATTCCTGGAAAATTTTTGTGGGGATCAGGTAATCCTACGATTTCCGTTTTAATACTCCGTTCTTCTACATCAATTTTTGAACTAAAAAATTATGTTGAAATATCTTAGTATTTAGAAGCATATGATTCCTGATTTGTTTAAATTGGAGGAATTTAACTTAGATCATAGCACCTTTTTTTAACAGAATGTTATCTAGTACTTTTCCTTTGTCACTTCATTTTTTCTATATATCTTTCAGGTTCGTTTTCTAGCAAGATCATTTGCAGTACCTGGCAATCATCTTGGGCAGCAAAGTCATGGTTTTCGCTGGCCTTATGGTCCTGTAAGCAATTTTCTTATGCCAAATTGCCTTTCTTTCTTATCTCAGGATTGCTAGAGTTTGGATAACTTGAAGGAGAAAGTGGTGGGAGTCTCACCACACCTATGCCCCCTTTACCTAGTTATCATAAGAGGAATTTAAACATGCACGTGCATGCACGCATACATGCATACACACACAGAGAAAGAGAGAGAGAGAAGTGCACTTGGTTTTTGTAACTTTTCTATGATGGATGGTGCAAGTGGATATAGAGGAAGGAAAATCATGTGAGACACTTCAGAAATTTCATCATAGTTGATTTTTTCGTCATCTTGGAAAATCCTTCTCAAAAGGAGAACGATCAGGTGATTCTCTGTGAAGGAGGATCATGATTTGTTAACTTAAATTGGAGCAGGATATTCTGCATTGAAGTTTCCATCATGCACTCTTGTTTGCCTACTTGGAAAAGTAAATTTTCTGCTTTTCTCCTGAACCGGATAATGTATTTAGCTGGATGATTAGAGATACTGTGGGAGAGTAAGCTGCACACAGAAGGCTAAGCCATAAAATGTACATGTTTTCCAATACTTTTTATCCCCTAAGCGGGACATTTTTTTCAAAATTTTTGAAGTTTGGGAAGTGCCAGCTGGGTCTAACCATCTCCTTGGTGATCCCTGTTAATTTCTTTTATATTTATAAGCATCCACGAAGATGAATAATTGTGTAAGCTTCACTTGGCACAAGCACTTCTCTTTCTGCTTGCTGGGCTGCCTGATATTCTGCTGAATTTGTGGCTTCTTTTAACACAACAGGGACAGATGTATACCTGATGGGTTTAAACTTTGAGTCTCTGAGATGTTGTTATGTCAAAACATATGCTTATTGATTTGGATATCTATGACAATATCTTTCTTGCAGTGCTTTCATATTTATGTAAGGCTTTACAACATGTTCACAGGTTGCCCTTGTTACACCCTTCAACTTTCCTTTAGAGATTCCAGTTTTACAATTGATGGGTGCATTGTTCATGGGAAACAAACCGATTCTTAAGGTTGATAGCAAGGTATGACGGTAACTTGGGGAAATTGGTAGTGAATCTAAATTGCCACAGAGGTGCACGGCAGATTTAGAACAGTCCTGCTACTTCCTTGCTTTTAATAGCTTGGTTTCAAAACTTTTTATAGGTAAGCATTGTAATGGAGCAAATGATGCGATTGCTGCATCACTGTGGCATGCCTCTGGAGGATACTGACTACATAAACACTGATGGAAAGACAATGAATCGACTATTGCTAGAGGTTTGTTCGGTGCCCTTTTCCATAGAGAAAACAAATTGTATTTTTGGTATTTTTCTTAAACAGTAAATCCATACTTTGTTGATCATGTGGGAAGAAAAAACCAACAATGTTTTTCACCATCATCAAAATATTTTGGTGCTGGCTATTTGTAGATATTCTTCAAGAAACCATAAAATACTTTGAAACAGGCTTTGTTCTCTTGGTTCTTAGAAATTATGTCATTTCTATTTTGAGCGTTTTGCCCCAACCTCTTTCATTAGCTGACTTTCTGTGTCATTCACATCAACATATAATCAAGTTATATTGATGATAAATAATCTAAGCTTCCATAAGATTTTTAGACCAAAACACTTGAGTTTTGCCTCTTTTACCTACAGAAGACAATTCCAGATTTTGTTAAATTATCCTTGAAAGGATTCTGTCAAAGCAACTTTTATTGGCAATTTTAGACTTATGAGCAAATGTTCTACCAGTGCCACCTTCTTCGACCTCCTTTATTTGCCATACTAATGCTTTGTACTTGACATCTCTAGCCAACATGTAAATTGAAACACAAATAATGTTGTGCAGCTGGGTGGTGAAAGTTGCTTTCCCTCTCAAGATTTTGCCAAACACGAGGTCTATGAGTAAAAACCTAACAGAGATTTATCTGGCTGTTCATGTATAATTAGTTTTAATTTATAATTCATTAATTTTTACAAATTTGTTGTGGATAAGTTCCTGGTCTTATAAAGATATTTACACTGAAATTACTCTCTTTAGCTTTGCCCCACTATGCAAAAAGTAATCCAGGCAAGGCATGTGCTTTAAGCAGGCAAATCCACGCATGACACTATTTACCGGTAGCTCAAGAATTGCTGAGAAGTTAGCACTTGATCTGAAGGGACGCATTAAGTTGGAAGATGCAGGGTTTGATTGGAAAGTTCTTGGGCCTGATGTTCATGAGGTTGTAGAAGATTTTACTGTTTAATATTGGAGTATCTCCTGCACACGGCATTTGATTTGAATTTTTGTGGTGCTCCATGCTAGGTGGATTATGTAGCCTGGGTGTGTGATCAGGATGCCTATGCATGTAGCGGTCAAAAATGTTCAGCACAATCTATCCTATTTATGCATGAGGTTAGTTTCTCCAGGAAAATCTTCTGATTTTTATGGCTTCATGTTGCACTTGTATGTGTATTTGATGAATTAACAGCTTTACAAAAATTCATAGCAGAGATGATGATTCTCTTAATATAACATCTTGAAACTTTGGTCTGACTCTCCTGTGTTGCTTTTACTAAATTGTTTTATCGGTTTTTTGCAGAACTGGTCCAAGACTCCACTTCTATCTAAAATGAAAGAACTTGCTGAGAGAAGGAAATTAGAGGACTTAACTATTGGGCCCGTACTTACTGTAAGTTTGCCTTACTTGATATTGGTCTTATTCTCTTGCTTCTATTTCGAAAGAAAAATTTTCTATTCAACAAAGGCTTTTAGTTGTAAACGTTAAGTAATAAATATAAAGGTCATACTTACATAAGCTCTTGATTGTAGTACTAAATGCAATTCGATATTAGAGAAAAAAGATGGAGATCTTAACTACCTATGTCATTATCTTACCAGGCTTCAATTAACTTTTGAACCTACAAGTGAAGGAAGTATTAAGTAATAAATATAAACGACACACCTTATCTACAAATTTAAGCTTCTAAATTAGTTGCTTTTGCAGTTGAATTCAACAGTGTATACATTTCATGGGGTTTATGGACTAGGAATTTTGGGAGTGAAATTCTTTATTTTGTGAATTTTATTTCAGATGTAATGTATTCACAGACCCAGATTTATTCTTACTGATATTTTGATGGGAAATGTGTATGATTGGTTGATCTCTACTAGCTAAATGTGGCTCATTTACTATTGTTGTTTTTGTATTACCCTGCATGCTGTTAATTTGATCCTATTTGAAATCTTCCCTTGCAATTGTGCAGTTTACCACCGAGGCAATGTTAGAGCATATGAACAGATTGCTGCAGATACCAGGTTCAAAGCTTCTTTTTGGAGGTGAAGCTTTGAAGAACCATTCCATTCCATCCATTTATGGAGCCATTAAACCTACAGCCGTTTATATTCCTTTGGAAGAAATTTTGAAGCCTCAAAACTTTGAGGTTGTGACTAGGGAGATTTTTGGTCCATTCCAGGTAAGAGATATTTCACATTTCAGGTTCTTAATGGGCTATCGTTATTTGTATTATGCACTAGACCTTTATTGTTCAAAGATTGACACAGCAAATGATTCTGTCTCTGCTTTGATTGCAAGAAATATGTCCTGTGTGTAATTCCAATATGGGCGTTATAAGATGAGAATTAGTCTGCTCTCCTGTCTTGTAGTTATAATGGGGCTCTCTGACCCCATGGTCATGCCCCTGTTCCTAGTTATGTTACTTCTATTGTATCTTGTTCTTCCATTAACTTGTAATATTGTAAAATGTTGTAGGTTGTGACCAAGTATGAGGATGATCAACTGCCAATGGTTCTAGATGCTCTTGAGCGAATGCATGCACATTTAACAGCTGCTGTGGTTTCAAATGATCCACTCTTCCTTCAGGCAAGCTTGATTCTTTGCTTTTCAGCAATTTCATTTTAGGCTAGAGCTAACAAAGGAAAACGAAAAAATTTTATATCCCGTGCTTAAAGTGCAATGTCTGAATTTGCAGGAGGTTATCGGGAAATCAGTTAATGGGACGACATATGCTGGTCTGAGAGCACGAACAACTGGAGCCCCACAAAATCATTGGTATAAGAGAAGTTCAGATTTATTCTTCTTGCCCTTTTGATAAAATTCTAGGTGGCAATTAAAGAAAAACCCACTTTTCGTGTAGGTTTGGACCTTCTGGAGATCCTAGAGGAGCAGGCATCGGAACCCCAGAAGCAATAAAACTTGTTTGGTCTTGCCATAGAGAGGTCATCTATGATGTTGGTCCAGTCCCTAAGAATTGGGAAATTCCACCATCTACATGAGCTGCTGGGGTGATGATGCTCTCTGCTTGGGACAAGCAGCAAATTTTCTTTGCCTCTAACTTGTTTCCTTAGATGATGCCTTAGATAATGCCTGAGGCATGCATAAGCAAATTAATCATCAATGGATGGCCTTCTAGGTCCGGTTTGAGTCTCTATTGGAGGCATTTTGATGCTGACGGTATGGGAATGCTCGCGGGCTTGGTAAGATTAGGTAGAGCTTTAGGAGCAGCTCCTCAAATTTTGAGGCTGAAGGCTTGTGATCGGAGGTTTACCAGGCTAAATAATAAATAAATTGTCTCCTTGGTGTAAATAATATTGGATATTAGAATATGGAACTATTTTCTAATTACGAAGTGATGCCTATTTATTGTTTTCTTCTTTAATTGGTAAGAAAGTATGCCATTAAAAATTTGTTTTCTTGGCTCGAGAAATATAAAATGTGAAAATTCCACGCATTTTTTCTCCCTTTTCGATAAGCCAGGGGAACTTCATTATGGCAATGGCACCGCCCATAAAATAACTTGTGCTGATAGTAGGTCTAAATTTGGCATGCATCGGTGTACGATATATTTCAATGTTATATATATGTGTTTGTGTACAGCTCAAGCCTACCAATAGCATGGATTGAATACAAATCATCTTCCTCAAATCATAATATAGCTGGCTAAACAAAATCTTATGTAAATAACATTCAAATCCATTTGCCTTGCTCTTTTTCATTTCGTTAACTTATTTCTCTCTCTATTAATTTTACTGCCAAGTCCTTTCACTATTCAAAGCCACAATATGAGAGAGAAAAATAAATATTTTACATTTTCTAAAAGGTTGCAATTAAAATATATATGCAACAATTTGTCAAACAAGTTTTGATGAAAGGAAACATGTATGAGATGCCTTGAAAGGAAAAGGAGAAAAAATTCTTAGGTGGTTCTGGATTCATGCGCAGTGCAACATTACAATAATAATAATAGGTATGGGCCATGCCTCTTCTACAATTCTATGTATTTGATGATAAGTGTATAGAGCGTGATTATGCTATTTAAATTAGAGTTGTATTGGACTGAGAATTTTGAAATTTGAGCTTAAATTTAAACTTGATTGAACTTATAATTATAAACTTAAGCTCAATTCAAAGAGATATTCAATAAACTCGAATTCAAACGCAACTCAATTAAGTTCGTTTTGATTGGATAATTTAAAAAATTATAAATTTAATTAAAATATTAATAGTAATATTTATATTGGATTCGAATTTGACTAATATTCAAATTCAATTCAAATTTGATTAGGATCGTAAGCTTATTGAATCGGATGTTATAAATCTCAAGTTTAACCTAATAAATTACTCGAGTAGTATAACTTCGAGTTTGACTTGATCGTCATCAAGTCAATTTTGAGTAATTGCTAAGTAGAAATTGAGTAGCTTTCATGTAGGTTCATCTCATCTATACCATTGGTTTATGGTTGGTAATGCATAAATTCACTAAAATAATGCTTTTTGATAGTTATACTTTGTATATTGATGGCATCTCAAGGTGTTTTTCTTTTTTTTTCTTTTTTCTTTCCCATCTGAATAAGAATAATGTTTTATTTAGTTGATAAGACCAGAAAAAGATAGTAATTCTCTTGGTGCTGTTCTGTCAATAACTAGAAATATTTTTTAAATAAAAGTTATACTTCATATTGAATGGCAATTCCCCTAATGAACAAAATATATGAAGGCTTCTTATATAATCCATATTATATAAATAAGTACCGTCCTTTTTTTTCTCTCGTATAAATAGGCATTGTCAATGGAATAACTTTTTGTAAACTAAATAAGGGAATAATTATTACACATAAGATAGAAGGACGATTTCATTCTAGGAAACCAATTGCTGCCGGAGATATTTGATCAAGATAAACATTTAAAATCTAGTAATATAATGTTTCATTATGAAATCAACTGCATCATATTAAACTTGATTATCTTCTTGCATTCTTTCTATTTTGCAAGAGCATAATGGAACTTTTGGCTAAATATATTACCGGATGTTTCTCCATACATTCCGCAATCTAGGAGATTTTGGCTCTATTGTTAACAACAATTTCATTCTAAAGTTTAACTTGCTTTCATATCTTATCGGTGGTTCAAATTACGATTTGTTAATTCTTTATTTATTAGATTTATGTTTGATAACAGTTTAATTTATTAATTCTAAATTATTTCATATGATTAATTATTATATATTATCTAAAAAATCTCCATAATGTAGAGAAAGTAAACGGGGACCGTGTATTTGCACCCAAAAAATTAAAAATAAAAAACCAATAATAGCAAAAGATCAAATTATTTCCGATTAAAATAAAATAAAATGAAATAATATAATTTTCACCTACAAGCCCGAAGCACAAAGCCCAAGCCCACGTGCCCAAAGCCCAACTTAATATTCGTTTCCCGTTTTCTTCCGTTAAACCCTTGTCACAAATTTCTTTTATCTTCTGTTAAACACTCACCCTAGATTTGTCTTCCCTTCCTTACTTTCTCCCTCTGAATCCTCTAAATTCTCACGTCATTGACTCTCTTTCTTTCCCCGCTTCGCACGACGGTCCATCTTGCTTCGAATATCCCCAAATTATAACACTAGCACGCTTATTTTCTGGTGACTCACTCCAAGGTACGTACTTTTCGTAATCACCCTCTTCATACTCAGATTCATTTTTCTTCTTAATAGGACTTTTATATGCCCTCTGCAACTTTTCGTATCTGTGGAAAGATTTTAAAAGTTTAAGAAAAGCTTTGATTTTTGTGGGATTGTTGCAGTGACGCTTGGTCTCTAATATTGTTTAGTAAAAGTAATTCGGTAAAATGGCCGATTAGGATGAAGTTTTCCTCTCTCTGTGTCCCTTCTGTGCCCCGGTCAATCATATGCTGCTATGTCTGCTTAAGAGAGCATAATATGGGGGCTTGGATTGATTATTCGTTATTTATGTGTTTGCTAGTAAGATGTTTTTATGCTCAGACAGTATGGTAGAATGTGATTGGCAGTGAAAGGGATGGGAATTCTATATCCAGTTAATGGATTTTTTTTTTTTCTAGTAACTTTTATCGTGTCTTTTGTACAGATTGTGAATTGGAATCTTCTAGAATCATTTGCAATGACTTTACTTGAGCTTATAACTAATACTGCTGCAAATGAAGTGGCCGATACAGAATGTAAATATGCTGTTGTTATTAACCCGGAGAAGATTTTCTCCAGAGTGAAGTCCAAGCTCGAAAACCTGAGTCCAGCATCTCTTGTTGTCCCCATTACCAATGTAAAACTTCCCGAATCGAAGCGCCATTTCAAGGACAAATAATTTCGATACAGACATTTTTTGCGAGCTTGGGGAATCATAGTTAAACTATACATTTAAAGTGGTGTTTAGTATGGATATTTATGTCGAAGAGATGCATAGTATGGATATTTATATTGAGTATTATTTTATAAACCTAATATGATAAAATCTATTTTATTGATCATAAGTTAATAGAAAAAAAAAATAGTATTAATATCTTATATCAATCGATGAATAATACGTAATTATAAATAAAATTTCGATATAAGTTAGTAAGAAATTGCATTTTTGAAAAAAATATTAATTATATTTTTATATATTAAAATTTTATTATTTACATATTACTCAACAATTTACGTAACATATTAATTCTATTAAAACCTTTTTCATAAATTATCTTAACTTCTTGAGTTTGATGATTAATCTTTAATTATGTGAATGAAATTCAAAAGTGTTTATATGAGTTTGGATATTGAGTAATTTTTAAATTAAATTAATAAAATAACGTTAAAAAAATAAAATACTAAAAAGAAAATTATTTAAGTCGAAATGGAAGAAAAATTATGTCTATCTTACTCATCTTGGCAAATTAAACATGTCCATAATAGTTTCGTCCGGAAAAAAAAAAAAAGAAAAAATATATCATAATAGATAAAAACTTTATTGTGTTTAATAGTAACTATTACTATCGGAAAATAAAATGAAAAAAAAAAAAATGGTCTTAGGACTTAAATAAAAAATAGATAAATATCTATCAAACAATCACTTCCACTAAATTTCCACTCTTCCACCTCTTGTCTGCTTAACAATCATAGCCGTGCGTCCTTCCCACGTCCACCAACCCTGTCGTTAAAACCCTATCAATGGTGATGCTTGTTCACTTCTATCAGGGAAGAGAGTGGCGAACAATCCCTAAAAGTGAAGGTGACTTTTTACTTATCCCTCCCCCCTTCTCTCTCTCTCTCTCTCCGGAACCTCATATTTGTTGAGTATTTGTGGCCGATCTACTTTGATTTAGTTACCCTTCAAACTTATATGCACATTGCACTCCTCTCTGTGAATATAGATTGCGTAACATTTGTCGTTTAGTTGTTTGATTCAGTTTTGAAAGAGAATTGGAAATGAATAGGCATGGAAAGAGCTCATGATTGTGCTCGTGTGTTCGCTATGGATGGGATTCGAGCACTTACGGTAAATATTATGACAATTAAATGCAAGGCAATTCAAAATGCAAGATATCGATGGATCACAGACCAATGTGCATGTGATTGTTTGATTATTTAAAGAATTCGTCTTTTGTCTTGCAACTATAGTCAGGAAAAAGATGCGGCCGGTATAAAACATCCTATAAAGTACTGTGGTATAATTTATTTTGTTGCAGATGGTGGGAGAATTTCCTTCTCTCTCTCTCTCCATTTTTTCCCTGACACTTATGGGAATTTAACAAATAATAAATAAATTATGTTCATTTATCTATCTTTTTTTTTCCCCCTTTTTGGTGCTATAGTGTGAAGTTAGATGGATTTTGGATGTTATGATTCCACGTGATGTTCATTAATTGTTTGGTTCTAATTTCTCCACAGATTTACAAAACACTCGATGTGTCAATTGTTATAATGATTGAAGAGTGCAAGTCAAGAAGGTTTATGTTTGAATTTTGTTTAGCAAGCTCTGCTATATCTCAAAACCTGCATATACAAAATCTTCCTATAGGAAAAAGCAATTGGTGTGTTCTTCATGAATTATAAGAGGATTTTTTCATGTTGGAACCGGAACTTCTCCTCAGGTTTCTCATCCTCATCTTCTCTTCCGTGGATCTCTCCTCTTCAATTTTTAGAAGACAGCATGAATAAGCCAGACCCTCCATTGGATACTTCAATTACAGTCAACAAGACTCGGAGGAAACGCAAGTTTATAGACCATGAATATGCTATAGAGTTGATCAAACGTGAACGGGATCCACAAGGTGCTTTAGAAATATTTAATATGGTGTCAGATCAAAAAGGTTTCAATCATAATAATGCAACCTATGCAACCGTACTACATAAGCTGGCTCATTTCAAGAAATTTGAGGCCATTGATGCTGTTCTTCATCAAATGAGCTACGAGACTTGCAAGTTCCATGAGGGAATCTTTCTTAATCTCATGAAGCATTTTGCTAAATCTAGTATGCACGAAAGGGTGCTTGACATGTTTTATGCAATCCATCCAACTGTTCGTGAAAAGCCCTCTCCTAATGCCTTCAGCACCTGCCTTAATCTGTTGGTTGAATCAAATGAGATTGGCTTGGCCCAAAAGCTTCTCCTGCATTGCAAGAAGATTCTCCACCTGAATCCTAACACTTGTATCTTCAATATCCTTGTTAAGCACCACTGCAAGAGAGGAGATCTGGACTCTGCATTCGAAGTCTTTAAGGAGATGAAAACATCCAAATCTCATTATCCAAATTTGATTACTTATTCAACTCTGATGGATTGTCTGTGCAGAAATGGAAGGCTCCCAGAAGCAGTTGATCTGTTTGAGGAAATGGTATCAAGGGATCAAATTGTTCCGGATGCCGTAACTTATAATCTTTTGATCAATGGATTTTGCCAGGATGGAAAAGTGGATAAGGCCAGAAAAGTTATAGAATTTATGAAGTCAAATGGGTGCCTTCCAAATATATTCAACTACTCAACTTTACTGAATGGATTGTGTAAAGAGAAAAGATTGGAGGAAGCAAAGGAGGTTATTGATGAAGTGAAGAGCTTTGGCATGAAATTGGATACAATCGCATACACTACATTAATAAATAGCTTTTGCAGGGATGGCAAAACTGACGAAGCAATCAAATTGCTGAAAGAGATGAAAGATGCTGGGTGCAAAGCTGATATCGTGACCTTTAATGTCTTGCTAGGGGGGTTTTGCCGAGAAGGCAGATTAGATGAGGCTCTCAATTTCCTTGAAAATTTGCCTTCTGAAGGTGTTCATCTAAATAAGGGAAGCTACAGAATTGTTTTAAATACTTTGTGCCAAAAAGGTAAAATGGACAAGGCTGTAGAATTGTTATACTTAATGTTAAGTAGGGGGTTTGTTCCGCATTATGCAACTTCAAATGAATTGTTGTCTTCCCTTTGTGAAAATCAAATGGCTCAAGATGCAGCTAATGCATTATGTGAACTGGTTGAAATGGGTTTTGTGCCAAGGCTTGATACATGGACTGTTTTAATTGAAGTGATCTGCAGAGAAAGGAGGTTACTTTCCACGTATGAATTGTTCAATGACTTAATTGCTACAGAAATATGGAAAAGTCCTCTATCTTTCTAGTTCTGTTTCTAGTGATCTTTGTGGACCTAATAATCTTGCACTTATGCATGTGCAAAAGTAATACATCTTGTGCCACTGCCTTCTATGCATTCTTTTGAAGGATTGAATCCTATTGAGGGTAGAATGTTGGCTTTTCTTCACATCCAGACCGAATATTTATAATTTGAAGATAAGAGCCTTCCATTGTCGTAAAACTTATTTCCGACTATATTTTCTGAAGCCATTCAATTGGGAGCTAGACCCCAGGAAGAAAATGTCTGGTTTCATTTTGATGTCTTTGCAATTGACAGTGACACGCTTCCCCCATTATGATGGTTTTGGATAACTTTGTCCAGCTTGTCTAGAAATCTCTGCCTTCCATCAATTCTGCTGGAGAGGAGTCCATAGGTTGTGCTTTGGGTTTTAGAATTGGACAAACAGATTTGTCAGATAATTCAGATCAGCATATTTTGGTTCGATGCATATTTTGCATATTTTAAGGTGGCCTTAAGAATAAAGCTGGCAAAAATCCTGAGATGCATGAATCTCTAATGCTCTTTGAGGGCTTATCTTCAAGGTAAACCCTTACGTTTGCTGATATTGAATTGACTTGTCTAAATTATAGTTTTGGTTTACCTTTTGATTTAGGCATTATTACTAGTAGGTCTAGGAGTGGCCACAATTCCATTATTTTGGTAGTTGACATGGATGACCACAATAATTTTGCTAAAACTTAAAAGGATTTAGTAACTTTGCTTGCTGTGCCCTTCATTTTTTTCTGCATGTTTTACATTTTTCTGTTTGATTGGAATTTAACTAATTCTTGATTGGATAGAAAATATAAAATAGAGCATGTTTATTTTTTATTAATGTGTTCAGTAGCCATGAGTGTTTACTATAATAAGCTGTGAAGATGCTGGGATGAGTTGAATGAATTACATTCTTTTCCTAGTTGTGAATGCAATCAAATGGATTCTTGTACATGTGTTTTTAAAGAAAGAGTTGTGGAATATGATTCGCACACTAAACTCATTCAGTTTTTTATGGGATTAAATGTGGCCTATGAGGGAATCGGGAAGCAAAATTGTCCAGGGAATCACTTCCATCAGTAAATAGGGCTTACCATTTGGTTCAGCAGGTGGAAAGACAACATCAAGTTTTTAGTACTTTGGCTCCTAACACTGATGCAGCAGTGTTCCATACTGATAGAACGGGGATAGGGGATAGAAAGAAGAATAAGAAGGGTATGTTTTGCAAATATTGTAAAGGGAAAGGTCACACAATAGAGACTTGTTTCCAATTAGTAGGATATCCCGAGTGTTACAAGGGAAAAAGAGTAAATCAGAAAGGAAAACCTGATGTTAGTGCTGCAGCTTCTGTTGTTCAGGGAAGCACAATGGTTAATACACCTTTTGATGAAGGTGTTCAACAGTGTTGGTAGTCGTGGTCTGCAATCTATAATTAATTCTAATTGTACTTTGTCTGATAAAGAATTCTTGCAGAGTTTGTGAAATGAGATGATGAAATTCATGAAGGAGAAAGAAGATGCTGTTGTGACTTCGAATGCAATGACTACAGCAGGTATGTCTTTTTCTTGTGCATGTTGTTTAACAGCAATGAATAATAATTTAGCCACTTGGATAGTAGATACAGGTGCCATCAATCATATACACTTTTATCTTTGGGAGATCTGAGTAAAGAATAACTCAATTTTGCCCTTTTTTCTAAATTATGGTTAGCTTAAGAGAAGGATTAGAGTTATATACACGATGATTAATCTATAAATTGTAAGGGTCTTTCTCTTCCTTTTTGACAATATACTTGCTCTTAGGTTATCCAATTTTGAGCTAAATAAAAGGCTTAATTTTATAACTTATAGATTAATCAATAATTCTCTAGAATATATAATTAGGCACACCCAACCATTTATCGGAACTTTCATGAACTATAAATTGCTTGCTAAAGGCTGAATTCAAAAATGTATTGCTCGTGTGTGCAAAATAGATGATAGAATCAACAACCAACGATTAGAGACTCTATCTTTTACCCATTGATGTACAAGTGGTTTAAGCTTGTTTGGCCAAGCAAGTTCTAAAATTGAGTACTAATAAGTGTGTGAAACCACATACTTATTTGAAGGATTTTTCTAACAATAATATGTGATTTAACAGATTTTTAAGTTGAAGTTTGTACCAAGGGACCACAATTGACATGTTCTAGGTGATAGCTATTTCAGTCGATATCATGTTGTTTCATGGTTTTTCTTGCTTTGATAGATCTCTCAATTTGTTGCCTTTTGCTATGGTTGATGCTGAGGAGGTATCCAGCTCCAATCTAGCTGAGGTTCAGAATGTTGGTAGGCAGCTAACTTCTTGCGTCCTATAATTTAGCTAGCAAGTATTGTTTTAACTCTTGAATGCAAATATTATGGGATGGAATTTAAGGAGCAGTTTGTCAGTTCTTAAAATATGAGTCTTGAGCGATATTCACTCTTTCAACTAGCTTTTACATGTCATGAAGACCTCTGGTATGAGCAACAGAATGCTAGCTCAACATTCCCTGTGTTTATTAGTTAGATCATCTTATTGCAGAACATTTCTTGAACCATAGAATTCTTGGCATGATGCAATGTTGAGAAGAATGATAGGGATTTTCTTTCATTTCAGTGAAGGGTAAATGGACTAATTCCTCAAGTTGGAATACCATTGTTGATCCACTCAATGGGGAGCCTTTCATTAAAGTTGCTGAGGTGAATGAATCAGAAATATCGGTGTGTTTTTCTTTTCTGCTTTTCCACTTGATGGTAAAGAAAAGAATTGAAAGAAAAATTCTAATCCTATTTTATTTTGGAAAATTAAAATAGAACGGTTTAGTGAGAGCAACATGCAATCTAGGTGTGTTTTTCCTCTGCTTTTCCACTTGATGGTAAAGAAAAGAATGGAAAGAAAAATTCTAATCCTATTTTATTTTGGAAAATTAATGTAGAACAGTTTAGTGAGAGCAACATGCAATCTAAATTTTGGCTTTGTATACTGATTACGCACCATTTGTGGAGAGCTTGCGCAAATGCCCCAAACATGGATTGCACAACCCCTTCAAGGAACCGGAAAGTTTTGTGCTCTCTACCCTCCTCGTAACCTTTTGTGCTTTTAAATGCATTATCAAATATTGATTGACTGTCCAGGCCAAGTCTTGTGGTGGCATGTGCATAAATTAAAAGTCCATGTGTTACAGGATCGGGTATAGGATCTAGTTTTAGGGTGTTCAATGTACAATTCTGGTTCACAAATAACTCAAAAAGAATTTCGTCCTTTCTTCCCTATTATGACAAATAGCTTGGGCTTGTTAAATGAGAGAACCCAATGATCTTGTTTAAAAAATGAGTTTTGGATTGAAAATAGGTTTATCTTCTTATTGAGTTCTGTACAATAAATACGTATAGGGCAGTTATCAAATATTAATTTCCCTTCCTATTTTCTCTCCAGTTTTTATTCTAACATAACTGATATTAACTCCCTTCCATAACTACCTGTAACACTTGGCTGACAACCATGCAGCCTTATTTAATGTGCCTATACCTCCGACACATAATACAGACTCCTTTATTACATAATTAAACACACATATACTAACACAAATAACAAACACAGCTGGCACACTAACCCTACCGATTATTCAACTTGTTAGGCCTTCAATACACATGCTTAAAAGGCATAACAGGATTGCTAACACCATTTCTCTGACATATTTTGTAGGTATCTACTGTACGGAGACATATCTACAAAGGCAGCTCACGTGCTTTCATCGGCAAAAGTATGTAGCATACTTAAAGGAGTTCTCTTTTCACCAAATATTCTTGTTATAGGATCATTAGTGATGGGGAAACTGTATATGACAACTTTCAGGTTTCTGATTTCTTCACAAGATTGATGCAAAGAGTTTCCCCAAAAAGTTATCAGCAAGCTCAAGGGGAAGTATATGTTACAAGGAAATTCCTGGAAATTTTTTGTGGGGATCAGGTAATCCTACTATTTCTGTTTTAATACTCGGTGCTTCTGCATCAATTTTTGAATGTCTCAAAAATTATGTTGAAACATCTTCGTATTTAGCAGCACATGATTCTTGATTTGTTTAAGTTTAAATTGGAGGATTGCAACTTAGATCATAGCACATTTTTTTAACGGAATTTTATCTAAAATTTTTCTTTTATCACTTCATTTTTTCTCTATATCTTTCAGGTTTGTTTTCTAGCAAAATCATTTGCAGTACCTGGAAATCATATTGGGTGGCAAAGGCAAGGTTTTTGCTGGCTTTATGGTCCTGTAAGCATTTTTCTTATGCCAAATTGCCTTTCTTTCTTATCTCAGGATTGCTAGAGTTTGGAAAACTTGAAGGAGAAAGTGGTGGGGGTCTCACCGCACCTATGCCCCCTTTACCTAGTTATCATAAGAGGACCCTTTACCTAGTTATCATAAGAGGAATTTAAACATGTGCTTGTCCATGCATGCGCCCACACTGTGAGAGAGAGAGAGAGAGAGAGAAGCGTACTTGGATCTTGTAACTTTTCTATAATGGGTGATGCAAGTAGATATAGAGGAAGGAAAATCATGTGAAACACTTTAGAAATTTCATCGTAATTGATTTTTTGGTTGTCTTGGAAAATTCATCTCAAAAGGAAAACTATCAGGTGATTCTCTGTGAAGGAGGATCATGATTTGTTAACTGAAATTGGAGCAGGATGTTCTGTATTGAAGATTCCCCCCTGCACTCTTGTTTGCCTACTTGGAAAAGTAAATTTTCTGCTTCTAACTTGAACCAGATAATGTATTTAGCTGGATAATTAGAGATACCATGGGAGTGTAAGCTGCACACAGAAGGCAAAGCCATAAAATATACATGTATTCCGATACTTTTTATTCCCTAAGCGGGACATTTTTTTCAAAATTTTTGAATTTTGGGAAGTGCCAGCTGGGTCTAACCATCTCCTTGGTGATCCCTGTTAATTTCATTTATATTTATAATTATCCATGAAGATGAATAATTGTGTAAAGCTTCACTTGGTGCAAGCACTTTTCTTTCTGCTTGCTGGGCTGCCTGATATTCTGCTGAATTTGTAGCTTCTTTTAACATGAATTGGACAGATGTGTAACTGATGGGTTTAAACTTTAAGTCTCTGAGATGTTATTATGTCAAAATATATGCTTATTGATCTGGATGTCTTTTATGATATCTTTCTTGCTGTGCTTTCATATTTATGTAAGCTTTACAACGTGCTCACAGCTTGCCATTATTACCCCCTTCAACTTTCCCATAGAGATTCCGGTTTTACAGTTGAGGGGTGCATTATTCATTGGAAACAAGCCGATTCTTAAGGTTGATAGCAAGGTATGACGGTACCTTGGGGAAATTTGTAGTGCATCTAAATTGCCACAGAGGTGCATGGTAGATTCAGAGCAGTCCTCCTACTCCCTGGCTTTTAATAGCTCGGTTTCAAAACATTTTATAGTTAAGCATTGTAATGGAGCAAATGATGTGATTGCTGCATCGCTGTGATATGCCGCTGGAGGATATTGACTGCATAAACACTGATGGAAAGACAATGAATCGACCATTGCTAGAGGTTCATTTGGTACCCTTTTCCATAGAGAGAACAAATTTTATTTTTGGTATTTTTCTTAAACAGCAAACCATACTTTGTTGATCATGTGGGAAGAAAAAAACAACAATCTTTTGCACCAACATCAAAACATTTTGGTGCTGGCTATTCGTAGATATTCTTCAAGAAACCATAAAAGAGCTTGAAACAGGCTTTGTTCTCTTGGTTCTTAGAAATTATGTCACTTCTATTTTGAGTGTTTTACCCCAACCTCTTTCATTAGCTGACTTTCTATGGCATTTGCATTTACATATAACTGAGTTATGATTAGAAATAATCTAGCTTCCATAAGATTTTTGACCAAAACACTTGAGTTTTGACTCTTTTACCATCAGAAGACAATTCTGCATTTGTTATATTATCCTCGAAAGGGTTTTGTCAAAGCAACTTTTATCGGCAGTTTTTAGACCATTTTGAGCAAATGTTCTACCAGTGCCACCTTCTTCTACATCCTTTATTTACAATGCTGATGCTTTGTACTCGACATCTCTAACAAACATGTAAATTGAAACACAAATAATATGGTGAAGTTGGATGCTGAAGGTTGCTTTCTCTCTCAATATTTTGCCAAACACAAGGTCTATGAGTAAAAACCTGGCAGAGATTTATCTGGCTGTTCATGAATTATGTCTTAATCTATAATTTATTAATCTTGGCAAATTTATTATGGATAAGTTCCTGGTCTTATAAATGTATTTCTTATGCTGTTGCTTTACACTGAAATTACTCTTTTTAGCCTTGCCCCACCATACAAAAAGTAATCCAGGGAAGGTATGTGCTTTAAACAGGCCAATCCACACATGACACCATTCACTGGTAGCTCAAGAATTGCTGAGAAGTTAACACTTGATCTGAAGGGATGCATTAAGTTGGAAGATGCAGGTTTTGATTGGAAAGTTCTTGGGCCTGATGTTCATGAGGTTGTAGCAGCTGCTGTGGTTTCAAATGATCCACTCTTCCTTCAGGCAAGCTTGATTCTTTGCTTTTCAGCAATTTCATTTTAAGCTAGAGCTAATAAAGGAAAACGAAAAAATTTTATTTCCCCTGCTTAAAGTGCATTATCTGAATTTGCAGGAGGTTATCGGGAAATCAGTTAATGGGACGACATATGCCGGTCTGAGAGCACGAACAACTGGAGCCCTACAAAATCATTGGTATAAGAGAAGTTCAGATTTATTCTTCTTGCCCTCTTGATAAAATTCTATGCGGCAATTAAAGAAAAACCCGCTTTTCGTGTAGGTTTGGACGTTCTGGAGATCCTATAGGAGCAGGCATCAGAACCCCAGAAGCAATAAAACTTGTTTGGTCTTGCCATAGAGAGATCATCTATGATGTTGGTCCAGTCCCTAAGAATTGGGAAATTCCACCATCTACATGAGCTGCTGGGGTGAATGATGCTCTCTGCTTGAGACAAGCAGCAAATTTTCTTTGCCTCTAACTTGTTTCCTTAAATGATGCCTTAGATAATGCCTGAGGCATGCATAAGCAAATTATTAATCAATGGAGGGACTTTTAGGTCCGGTTTGAGTCTCTATTGGAGGCATTTTCATGCCGACGGTATGGGAATGCTCGCGGGTTTGGTAAGATTAGGTAGAGCTTTAGGAGCAGCTCCTCAATTTATTGAGGCTGAAGGCTTGCGATCGGAGGTTTACTAGGCTAAATAATGAATAAATTGTCTCCTTGGTGTAAATAATATTGGATATTAGAATATTGAGCTATTTTCTAATTACGAAGTGATGCCTATTTGTTGTTTTGTTCTTTAATTGGTAAGAAAGTATGCCATTAAAAGTTTGTCCATTCTTGGTTCGAGAAAATGTGAAAATTCCACGCATTTTTTCTCCCTTTAGGATAGGCGAAGGAACTTCAATATGGCAATGGCACAGCCCATAAAATAACTTGTGCTGATAGTGGGTCTAAATTTGGCATATATATATATATTTTGTTTGCACATGTTAAGTCTAAGTATGGATTAAATTCGAATCTTTTTCTTTAAGTTTCTGCTAACAAAATAGATTAAGTGCAAATCTTTTTCCTCAAATTATAATATTGGTTGGCTAAAACAAATCTTATGTAAATAACATTCAATTCCGTTTGCTTTGCCCTTTTTCATTTCGTTAACTCATTTCTCTCTATTAATTTTTGTGCCAAATATTTTCACTATTCAAAACCACAAGATGCGAGAAAAAAAGGCATAGCATTATAAATATTTTATATTTTCTAAAGGGTTGCGATTAAAATTTATATGCAACAATTTGTCGAGCAAGTTTTGATGAAAGGAAGCACGTATGAGATGCCCCAAAAGAAAAAAGGAGAGAAAAATGTCTTAGGTGGTGTTTGATTCGTGCGCACAGCAACATTACAATAATAATAATAAGAAGAAGAAGAAAAAGTAGTAGTAGTAGTATGGTCCATACTTCTTCTACAATTCTATTGTATTTGATGATTAGTGTAAGGGGTTATGTTATTTACATTAAGGTTGTAATCAACTTGAAATTTCAAAATCAGAGCTTGATTTCAAACTTGATCAAACTTATAATTATAAATCGAGCCCAAATTTATAATTATAAAATTAAATTCAAAGTAGTATTTAATAAAATCGAATATAACTCAATTAAGATCATTCAACTTAATAATTTAAAAAAAATTATAAATTTAATTAAAATATTATTAGTAATATTTGTACTCAATTCAAACTTAACTAGTATTCAAATCTAATTCGAGTTTGATTAAGATCACAAGTTTATTAAATCGAACATTATAGCTCTTGAGTTTGACCTAATAAATTACTTGAGTAGTATGAGTTTAAGTTTGAGTTTGACTTGATCGTAATCAAGTCAATTTTGAGTAATTGGAAAGCAAAAATAGAATAACTTGTATACCCATGGTTTATAGTTTGTAATGCATAAATTCAACAAAACAATGCTTTTTGATAATTATACTTTGCATATTGACGACATCTCGAGGGTTTTTCTTTATTTATAATCTGCATAAGAATAATGTTTTGTTTAGTTGATTAGACTAAAAAAAGATAGTAATTCTCTTAGTGCTATTCTTTCTATAACTAGGAACATTTTGAAAATAAAAGTTATACACCGTATTGAATGGCAACTCCCCTAATGAACAAAATATATGAAGGCTTCTTATATAATTCATATTATATAAATAAGTACCATCTTTTTTTCCTTGTATAAATAGGTATGTCTATAGAATAGTTTTTTATAAACTAAATAAAGGAATAATTATTCTACATAAGAGAGAAGGACGATTGTATTCTAAAAAACCGATTGTTATGTAAATATATGCTGGAGAAACTTGATTAAGATAAACATTTAAAATCAAGTAATATAATATCCCATTACGAAATCAACTGTATCATACTAAACTCGATCCTCTTCCTGCATTCTTTCTATTTTCGAGAGCATAATTGATCTTTCAGCTAAATATATTACAAGATGTTTCTCCATACATTCCGCATTGTAGGTAATTTTGGCTCTATTATTAACAACAATTTCATTCTCAACTTCAACTTGCTTTCATCTCTTATCTGTGTTTCAAATTACAATTTGTAATTTGGATTAGTTATTTATTTGTTAAGTTTATGTTTGATAACACTTTAATTTATTAATTATCAATTCTCTCATATGATTAATTATTATATATTATCTAAAAAATCTCAATGATGTGGAGTAAGTAAACCGGGACAGTGTATTTGCACCCAAAAAATTAAAAATAAAAAACGAATAATAGCAACGGATCAAATTATTTCCGATTAAAAAAAATAAACTGAAATAATATAATTTTGACCCCCATCTTCTTCCACTTGTCCCAAATTTCTTTTATCTTCTGTTAAACCCTAACCCTAGATTTGTCTTCCCTTCCTTACTTTCCCCTCTGAATCCTCTCAATTCTCGCGTTATTAGGTCTCTTTCTTTCCCCGCTTCTCTCGACGGCCCATCCTGCTTCGAATATCCCGAAATTATAACATTAGCACGCTGATTTTCTGGTGACTCACTCCAAGGTACGTACTTTTTGTAATCACCCTCTTCATGTTCAGATTCACTTTTCTTCTTAATAGGACTTTTATATGCCCTCTGCAACTTTTCGTATCTGTGAAAAGAGTTTACAAGCTTACGAAAAGCTTTGATTTTTTATGAGATCGTTGCAGTGACCGATTAGGATAAAGTTTTCCTCTCTCTTTGCGTTCCTTCTGTGCCCCGGTCAATCATATGTTGCTATGTGTGCTTAAGAAAGCCTAATATAGGGGCTTGGATTGATTATTCGTTATTTATGTGTTTGCTAGTAAGATGTTTTTATGATCAGACAGTATGGTAGAATGTGATTGGTAGTGAAAGGGATGGGAATTCTATATCCGGCTAATGGATTTTTGTTTTTAATAATTTTTATTGTGTGTTTTGTACAGATTGTGAATTCGGAATACCACTTCTAGAATCATTTGCAATGACTTTACTTGAGCTTATAACTAAAGCTGCTGCGAATCAAGTGGCTGATACAGAATGTAAATATGCTGTTGTTATTGACCCGGAGAAAAATTTCTCCAAAGTGAAGTCCAAGCTTGAAAACCCAAGTCCAGCATCTCTTGTGGGAGTTTTGTACCTCAATAGGCCCCAGATGGAAACTAATTAGCACGCCTTCTCCATTCCCAAATTTTTTATATTGAAAAAGAAATTTACAACTTTTCATAATATTTTTTGAAAAAGGGGTCTTTTAAGATACAAAGCTCAGGCCTAAGAAGTCTCTTTCACTTCTTTCTCCCTCTTATTTCTCTCTTTACTCTCGAGCAGTTTGTATCCCTGTCCTGTACCTCGATTCAGTTAGGTTTTATAATAGAATCTGTTTAATTTACTCATGTGTCAATCCTGGCTTTGAAGGGATTTAAATTTATTAAGAAACTGCCACCAGAAACCCTAGGTTGCATTCTATTCAAGTCTAGGTCTTTTGCTTTGACTATCTTAAAACTTTCTGCAAATCAATTCTTGGTTTGAAACCCTTGGTGGCGTGCTTTTGATGTCTGGTGTGATTTCTTGAGTTAGATTCAATGTGTTAGTGTAAGTTCGATTTCCTTTATGTATATGTTTTCCTTAGTTTGATTTGATGAATTTTGCATAATTGAGTTGACTGAATCTGTTTAGGTTTTGTTTCATGCTTTGAGCTTTTTTTTTTTTTAGCTGATTTGAATGTTGATTCTGGTGGTAAAGATTTGAACTTAGGATTGTGGTCTGTTAGATCATAGCATTTTGATGAATTAGGATAATGGAGTTATTATGCCTAGAGATCATTAGTATTCATGGTTAAGGAAGCATGCACAATAGGAACAATCTTAAGATGGATGAATCTTTGCTTTTGTGCATGAGAAGTGTTTGAAAAAATCCCTAAACAAGACAAAACTATGGGTGTGCTTGTTTAGTGGAAGCTTTTCTTAATTGTTCCTTGTTTATATATATATTTGTGGCAATTAATTGTAAAATCTTGAAAGTTTGTGGTTATTAGTGGTCTTTAGTGTTAAAGTGGTGGTTATGGATCCAGATTTTGGAATTTTTTTATTTTTAGGTGAGGGAATCATTGTAAAAAGTAAAATTCAAAATTTCTAAGGCTAATAAAATACTTTGAGGGGGAGGGGCTGTCGCTGTGTGAATGTGTTCCAGCCTTACCCTTGTGTCCAACACAGGTGGGAGGTGATGATAAACTACCATGAAAAATGTCAGAGCTCATTGTTATCTCTGATAGCGGTTAAATTTTACAATTGGCCAATAGGCTACTATCTTCATATTCCATCATCCTGCCTATTCTTATCATCTGCCACAGGTAGGAGGTGGTGATAAACCAGCACAGGAAATGTTAGGGGATCATTTTTTCTATTCCAATGGCGGTTAAATTCCACTCAGTCATTAGGCCACTACCTTCACATCCCACCATCGTCTAACCTAAGAGCCACTAGTGCCACTAGTTACCAAAACCCATTGACCTTACTATAATATTATCTAACACTTTCAAAGTTGTTATTTAAGTTTAGTTTGCAACCATGTTAGTAGGCAAGGCCACAACCAATGCTTTTGTTTATATCTTGGCAATTACATTAATCCTATATGACAGCATGTGGCTATGAAGATGGGTACTTCTATGAGGAACAAAATGGATAAAAGTAAAACAAGAGTTTCCTGTTCTTGTTCTGTTTTGAGAAATCATGCACTTTTTAATTAATTGAGGAAAAGTTAAGTTTATTTTAATTTATTTCACTGATTTTTGTTGTATGTGTATATCATTGCACATATAAGTTTTTACTAAATGTCAGTTGATAATGCTTGACAAAGTTGAATAAGTAAACTGCATGAGTTTTTAAGATCTTATTGCCTTTAATAATGAGGAAATAAAATTATTCCTTTTGTGTGTTTGTAAATAGAGAAATATCTTTTCTAAATTCTCTATTTGGTTATGCCTTATCAGTTGAGTCATTGGACTTTTTAGATTGTGATTCCAGTGTCTGTAATTACTTCAATTTCATTGTTTTTTGTGCTGAGCGTTTTTAGCTTGCTTTCAAATAGCTAAGACCTGGAACCCTTGTCTTTGACTACACAACAATGTAAGTTATCTTGGAACCATTGTGTCAGCATATTTAAACTTATGTTTTTATAAGGATTTCATCTTTGTTAAGTTCATATGATCAAAGACATTGTTATATTGATGAGTGCCAAAACTAGAATCCAATTTTGAGGTATAGTGCCAATAGTTTTTGATCTTAGATTCTTTATTTTATATCCAAGTGTCAATTCCAAGTGTTAAAGAGCAAACTTAAAATGGAGCCAAATCTTTCATTTTAAGTTTTTCATCAACTAATTAATATCAAATTCAACACTAAGGTTGCTAAAATGTTGTAAATTTCCTTTGTTAATTAGTTTCATAAAAGAAAATCGTTTTGGCAGTATCGTAAATCCCAAGAAGGTAATTTACTTCTTGAATCTATTTGTAGGTTGCTTAAGAAGGCGCAATGAGCAAAGAAAAAGCACAGAAATCTTCTCTTCCCCAAATTGTTATATCAAACAAGGCTTTGAAATTGGTATAACTCTTACTTTGGTGTTAGTTTTCTGTGGTTTAATATTATTTGCAGCAATAATGGAATGCCGTATATTACTTTTAAAAGTATTATTTTCTTTCTCTCTTTATCCTTTTTTCCCCTTTTGCATGAACAACTTCTTTCATGGGTGAAGTATCGAGTGAATAAGTTGTGCGAATAATCAGGCTATTAATCATTCAAAACAGATCTAACCAAAATAAATTCTTTTAACTGGTAAAATAACACTAAATCACTGTGCAGTACGTGTCTAGCTATTGCATGCTGCTAAAGTTATCCTACAATTAATGGTTGCTGCTAGGTATGGAATTGTGGTGGATATGGGATGTCTATTCACTTCTCATATCCCATCATTTTTTCGTTGGGAAATACTCTAATAATATGGGACTTTTCATATTTGTTTCGTATTAAATACCTAAATGGCAACAACACTGTCATTAAGAAATCGATTATGTTGTCTTCCTGCATAGTAGGAGTACCTATCTTTAGTACACTTGGATGTCTTATATTGAATATTTGTTGGCAGTGAGAGATATTATTTGTTCATCAAATATTTATATGTAGAATGTTCAAATGTGTGCAAGACTCAAAACTGATACCATTATTACCAACGAGCATGAAAGGGGAAATGTATAGATGCAAGATAGAAGGGACACAACTGCTTATGGCTCGTGTTTCACATTCAATAAATAGTGGCATATTTCTTTGTTTATAAAAAGTTCATTTCTGAGTCTAGGTACAATAGTTTAGTCTCTTTTGTTGAATGTCATGGCACAACCCCATGTAGAAATTAGTAAATTCATTTTTTGGTTGCTAAATATTGTTAGCAATTGAGTATAGCATTGGGACAGAAAATGGTAATACAAAACTTGATGCAATATTTGGCATGGTGGGTGGGTGTGATGATTGGTGATTAGAAGAAGAATCAGTTCTTTTGGGGAGAAGAAAAAACTGGAGTATGAGGCAAATTGAAAGTAAATGTGAAGGCCAAAAGGGTGCATGACTAGCCCTCATCCTTTTTCCTTTGGGTGATTAAATTGCCTCCAAATTAAATTGGTTGTTTAAAAAGGGAAGGATACATGTGCATAATATTCTACCAAGTTATATAAAATAGGAGTCAACATACTAAACCACAAATAATTTCAATCTCATAGGATTTCAGATTCTCGTATCCCAAAAAAGAAAAAATTTCTAGAGGATTTATTGGGTTTAGTCATGTTTGGTAGCTTATACTAGCTAAACCATTGCAATGCCTACTTACTTATAGATAAAAGCTATCAAAAATTTTATTACTAGGTTATAGCTCACTTCAAGACCAAATTTATTTTTATTTGGATAAAACTCCAAGAAAAATTTTATGTAAGCATATCTCTAGGATTTGCATCTATAGAAAGCCATTTCCATGGGTTCTCATCATGGTGCATTTAGAGGTTCAGATTGTTTAGATTTTTTTTCTTTATCCTTATTGGTGTGATATTTTCTTAGACTTGCTGAAAGAAATATAATATAATTCTAAATTTATCTTCTATTGTAATTAGGCATTTTCTTGAATTTGCCCCATATTTAATACATTATATTCTTCATCTAATAAAGAGTTTTTGGTAGTTGATTCTACTATTCACTATTTGGTTGTAGTAACCATAATCTTCCATTTGTGGTTATTGCCGAGAAATCCTTAATGAATTAGTGAACTCCTCCTAGAAATAACCTGTGACGTGAATATTTTTTGTGCTGTAATCATCCATGATTTTAAACCTCAACACCCCACACACACACACACACGTGTGTGCACGCAGACACCTGTACACAAACACACACACCCCAATCCCCACCACCCCCCTCCTCCCTTTTTCCCCTTCTCATTTTCATGTCTAATCATCATTGAGTTGGTTGAGAACTCCATCCCCGATGGATATTATGTGATATTGGTTTATTTAGTAATCTCTAGTGTCATTCCATTTTCATTGCATCAAATCGTTAAATTTTTATACCTTGTTTGATGGATCCCATTGAAACCTTTCTAAATTTTAACTTCACATCATTTTGTGCCTTTGAGAGTAGGAATGAAGGAATGAAATCCTTGAAATCCCGAATTGCTTCTTATCTTAATAACTAATGGAATGATAAGTAATTATAATTAAAGAAATAAAGATTTATCAGGAATGTCATTTCTGAGATAATCTCAACTTGTTATGCTAACTATTAAACACGTGTATATTTTTTTTAGATAATTTTTTTTTGGGATAAATAACACAAGCATATTTTTGAAAAAATAGAATCCTCAAAAGTGGGATACCATGATGCAAAACAAGCATTTTGTTCTTTCTTAAGGTGGTTATGTGCTGACTCTATCATAAAAATGCTATAGGGAATGAAGTTATGTATGTTTCCCAGTTTCATCAAGCTTTTATTAATTTAGTAGAAGAAGAAAAAAGGTGACTTCAGTATAAGCAGGAAAAATAAGTTGTTGGAAAGAAGCTTAGAATTGTGAATGACCCATTTAGCAAGCCCATTATTAGATGCATTTAATGACTTAGTGAATCAAGAATCCAACCAAATTGCTAAATAGGGTTTGGTAGCTCTGGTGGCATTCACTATTTCCATACGAGTATCAGGAGGAGTAGATTTGATTACAGTATCATCTATGAGATCATCTTCAAGTGAGATAGTTATCTCTTTGCTAATAGAGTAGCTAATGGTCAAAGTTGCTTGTATTACTTTTTCTTGATAGTTACTAGCTTTAACTGGGTGCATGGTCTCTCCAAAGAAAGTTTCAATGCCATCATCTTTTGGTGGGGCTCGTAGCTTTTAAAACAACCTTGCATCTCAAACTCCCATCAATGGGAGACAATTTCATCTCTATTCTTCTTTATCCGCTGCATGACAGACCATGTGTTTGCCAAACTGATATTCCTTTTGGCTGCAGATTAGATCTTGTTGGAGGAGTTATCAATGCTATTCTCAAAAGAATGATTTTTGGGTTTCTTAAGGAGGCCAGAATTTATAATTAGATAATATTCTGTAAATTTGCTATTTAGCTTGAAGAACTTGATGAGGCAATTTGATAGAAAACCAACCATTCTTCTCCTCTCAGTGTGTTGCCTTAGCATCAGGCAATAAAGAAATAACCAAAATATATTGAGTGATTCAATAGTGTTGCTGGATATCCGTCCCTCTTTCTTACATTGTTCAAGATGAGTTGTTGAACCTGACTAGTTTGGTCCTTTTGGCCACAATTGACTTCTGCTATTTATCCAGTTACCTTCACTGAGGGGAACCAGATTTCTCCATATGGATGATTTTTCTGTCATCTCTATCTAAGTCACATTATTTACCTGTTCAATTGCATTTTATGTCTGCTAAAAATTTACATATTATGCCATGTTTGGAAACAATGCTGGCCATACAACTTCAGAGGCCATTGTTTTCACTATTATTTGTAGCACTTTGAAATCATGGCAGTTTATAAGTTATCACGCAGAAACTTTCTCAATATTTTGAAAATGTATTAAGTTGGGTTGATCTCATCTTTATGAGAGTCTCCTTGTGACCATATCAATCAATTAAAAGCCTAAATTGTGTAATCATTTATCTTCTTGTTTCTCAAGTGTCCAAATATTTGTAATTTATCACAAATATTCTTCTTCTATGTAGGCTGAGCAATGGGTTAGTAATACGAGTAAAGTTTTAGATGATGAACCAACTAAAGAAATATTGGAGGGTCGGCCTCTCAAGTAGGTATTACCTTGACTAGTTATCTTCAAAATTCACTCACATAAAACATTTTAGGAAAACTTTCTCATTTCTATTTTTCATTTTTGTTTGTAGGCTTGGTTTGGGCGCAAAAGTTTCACAACAACCCTTAAGACCGAGACAGTTTAATGACCCCGTTGAGAGAAAATTGTATTCCAACTTGCAGGCAGCAAAGAGGAAAGCAGTGGAGAATGAGGAGCAGTTAAACACAATCTCTGGGAAGGTACGTGAAGATGGTGAGAGCGATGAGGAGATAGAGAGTAGGGCAAGTGCTTTTGCAAAGAAAAAAGTAGTAGGACCATTGATGGGTCATTTAACTAATAAGAAGAAGAGATACTAGTGAATCATCATCAACATGCCATAGTCTTGCCTTTTTTTCCTCTCGTATTATTTGCAAATTATTTGGTACTTAATATTTATGTATATATATTTCGATTTCAATACAAGATCTCCTATTTTCTGCTTGCGAAAATTTACATAACTGAACCATAGAATTATCGAGGTTTATTTTGAGTTTCAATACTCTTATCTGTATTTTCTGAGTTTTGCAAATGATGATATTGTTGTGTAGCTCTCTGTATCTACTTCTCATGCTACAACCTGACTTAAGGTTTGAAATGCATATGCATAGCTGGAACCCATTTAGTAAGAAATTTTGTAAGTTTTGATTTTTCGGTCATCCATTAGCATTTCAGAACAACATAAATAAGTAGATTGAGAATGCATATTTTCTTCATAAATGTTTCTGATTTTCAGATATACATAGAAAATATCCATGCATTAATTTTTTGTTGGCCAATCAATGCACTAATTGCTCTTGTTATTTAATTAAATTGTTACCAATAATACATATTTGGCAACGCCAAATTGCAAGCCATAATGGAATATCTTACATATTACATATATAATATAATAAAATTTTCATTTCTTTCCAAAATTAAGGCATAAAATTTTCATGATTAATGCAAACATACATATAGAACTAATATAATGATTTGAATTCTAGACACACACACACACACACATATATATATATATATATATAACTTTATAAAAGTTGTCTTTTTATTTTTGAGGACATTTAGATGTGAGTATGTGACCTCTAGATCTATTCTATGAGAGGTAATACGATAAGTCAAATTGCGGATATGAATGAAACTGTGCATCTTTTGAACTTGAAAAATATTTGTTTCTATCTATGTATCGAATTTACGGGATGCTCCATTGGGTGTGATCTATATGTAACTTACATGGTTTGTTTTATCAATACATTAATGCTAATTATATACCTCTACTTAAAAAAAAAAAACCTCATTATATAAATATAAATATAAATATTTGTAAAAATTTGTACAAAATTAGTAAACTGAAACTTACCATATCCTAATTCTTATATGCTTCAAAAGTTATATATATATATATCTTAAATTTGATTATTAACATAAAAACTATGCATTTGAATTGAAAATAATAAAGTGAACAATAAACAAAGGTAGCCTTAGCTTACCTTAGTAATTTAATATAATTTCACTTATGGATGAATTGTTGACATGCATGTTATTATATTGATTTTATATTTGACTATGGTTGTTTTTTAGTTTTGCTGTATTAAATATGTTACACGTGAATGGATGAGTGATGTGCAAGTATGTACTAATAAAGGAATATATATTTTTGAAAAAAACTAATAATGTTTTTATTGTTAAATATTATTAATATTTATATGTTATTTATTAATTCACGTGATGTGTAAAAATATATTATGTGTAAGAGTATATTTATAAGAAGGTGCTTGACACCAATATCTATGCTAAGCACCCTTATCCCTTTATAATTTGCACTTGTAAATAGGTGTTTAACTCGAGGGAAGTACTTTATAAATAACCAGTTTTCTACTTTACTTTTTCTTACATAGTGTCAAGTATTACTAAATAAAGAAGGGTGTTGTATTAGTTAAAAAAAAAATAGTTGGACTTACGAAATGATTAAATAATGATGAAGAACTTTGCTTAAAACACCATTGCTTTAGGTTTTGGCCAATAGAGATTATTTAAGCTTTGTCCTACTAGGTGAGCTTGCAAAATAAGAAGCAATGAGTCGGCATCACGATGCACTATAGGATTCGCTTTTAAACAAATCCCTATAACCGCCAATTCGCTTTCTTAAGCATTCGGCTTACAATGACCCTTAACTTTGCATAGATAATTTTTTGCAACTTCCCTTATTATATTTATTTGTTGCGATATTAATGATCTCTTTCTCCTTCAATTTGTTTCTTCTTCTTCATCAACAGAACTCTCACCTTTTCTTTTTTCTATCATCAAAATGTTGAACTTAGGAGTAAATTCTAGTGAGTCTGACATAACATACTTGGACTCTAAGGCTACGAGGAGTACTTTTCCCCCCTTAAGAAGGGATGAAGAAGCTTCATCCTTTCTCACATAATTAAATAGGGAGACGAGAAAAGAAACTGAATAAAGCAGAGCTTATCAAAGCTATCCCTAAGGATACTTATTAGTGCAACATATTACCAGATGTCATGGACTTGTTCATTGAGCCAAGGATGGATAAGGGGTTGAGTAGGCGGATTAGTAAGAGTAAACCATTCTCGATAAGTAGGCTCCTGATGACCTTTATAGTTGGATTAACAACAAGCTAGGTAATACGACTACTGCAAAGAGAGGAAAGGGTGCCCTTGTTGTGGGGGAGGCACTTTGCAATGTTCGAAAAATGTCTAGAGTTTGGGATGTGCCCCCCCTTTAGTGAGTTCGAAAGAGAACTCTTTGACTACCATTGGTGTTACTCTGTGCATATCCCTCTTAACGGGTAGATAGTGTTGAAGTTGTTCCAAGCATTGTACGAGTATCTAGTAGTGCAGGCTACCATTGAACTCTTCAATCACTACTTCTAATGGAAGAATTTGAATAGGTGTATTACACTTCAAAGCGACGAAATTGCAATAATCCCGTTGTATAAACCAACTTATAATAGTAACCGACTCCACAGTCTCTATTATAGATACGATTTACACAAGACGTTCACAACTCATCGGTTTAAAGTAAACAACTCATTCATAATTATAGATAAAATTCATAAATATAACTAAAAACTTTAAGTCGTATTTACATAAGGTTACTTATATTGTCTTATAATCTAGGAAATATTTACATGACATAGTACTTTGATAAGTAAGGTATTACAAAACCAGTACATGAACTTAAGAGTACTAATAAAACACTAAGGGACTTGATTATTCAACCAGTTGATATTTACTCTTCTAAGGCATTTCAAAGAGAGATTAACCTCAGGATAATTATATCGCAGCATCTTAATTGGAATCTATAAGGATATGAGTAATCAACAATTTAGTAAGTCAAGATAGAGACTTAAGAATGCATAACAAACATAAACAAAGTTTCAAAACAATTAATTATAGGTAATGCAACATACAAATTCCATTACACAATATGGTCTGATCCATTGTGAAATCAGAGTAATTTTATTTGCTCTAATCCAAATTGAGTAGTTTCAATGTTTATGTAATAGCTTATAACAAAACCCAAGTTCGTACAATGGAGACCTCGCTTCCCTCATGACTATCCATCAAACCATTGCTCTCATCCATACTGTAACCTCTTCTCTCATTATTTAGTTTAGCTAAGGATAAAAAAAAGGCCATTATGCTATCCAGCGTTTTTTTTTTTTTTTAAGATGTCGATATTTAGTTAGAGAATCTTAGTAGTCTCCTAAAAGGTTGCAATACATGTCTAATTGAGGTATTTAGACCGCTTATAATTAAGTTCAGTCAAGGTAAGCAAATAATCCCACACCACTCAATTCACAATAAACTACCAAAACATAGCATTAATTTTTAGCGAGTAATTAGAGACACACGAGCACATACATGTATAACTACTTACAAGCATGATCACATACAACTTTAAACCTCCAAATACTTTAATATAGTACTTCAAGATACAATGATATATCAAACCCAACTTACTTGAAAACCTCGATTCGCTTACTTGACATGATATGGGTCAACTCGTCTTTTCATGTCCTATAATATAAGTATTCTTTTAGTATTTAATATCCTTATGATATATAAATTTTAAATTATGACTTGATTCGATTTTTCAAATATATATATATATATATTGCTTGTTACTAATATTTTCTATGCTAGTTTATGAATCGATTTCTAAATCTAGTTTTGATTTATGTTCCAATTCAGTTTTTAATTATATGTGTTATATTTAAATCCTAATAATGGGTTCTGAACCATAATTTGAAATTAATCACATTATATTTAGATATCCTAAATATTACTTATGTCTCCTAACTAGTATTCTAGTTGTACAGTACTCTATAATTCTAATTTAATTGTTGAATTTACTCTTAATATGAAATATATTTGCATTTTTCATATAATCCACTAAATTTAAGTTTCAAATCAGATTTATTATATATTACTATTGTTATTATATTATCAATTTTAAGCTAATATTTTCTATTATTACATTTCTAATTTCTCATATTATTAATTTACATATATTTACTACATAATATATATAATAATCACATCTACTACTGTAAATACTACAAATAATCAAACATTATTATCTTAAAATACCTAATTATATATTAAGTCAGTAATTATATATTTAATCACTAATTTAGCCTAAAATCACTAATTATATATATGATTTAAAGGCCTAAAAATTATCTAAAAGTTTTGAAAATTCATTTATGAAATTTTTTTTTCACAGTACTATTTTATATCCTCTAAATAGCTTACACAAAAATTTTAAGCTTAAAACTATACTATTAAAGCTCTTTATTTCTAAATCAAAATATGATTGGGTTTGTGGAATTTCTTAAACACTATATATCTCTAAATTTAAATTCATCAAATTAATATTTTTCCTTAAATGTACATACATAAAAATAAAAAAATACTAAATTTCATAATTCTCTAAACACATTTAATATTTTTACAAAATTAAACAAAATCAGATTGAAATCGAACTCACTTATACAATTAATTTCTGGCCACCAATAATGGTCCTAGGTATATCAGCAAAAAGGGGTGATAGGGGTAGGGTGTGGTGATAGTTTTGTTTCTAAGTAGCCACGAGTTGTGGGTTTGCTTTATAACCCCTAATTGCACACAATTTTTCTTTTTATTTTTTGTAAAATTAGCTAACTCACTCTTTCTTGTCTCTCTCTAATTTTCTCTAATTCATAACTGACTAAAATGAATTCTATATGAGCCTTGTTGCTTTTATAGAGCTATTCAAGTTTTTTCTTTTAATTTTTACATGGCATTTGTCCCTTATCCTCTTCCATTCTACATTCTAATTGCACTAATTTGATTGGTTAATTTTTTTTCTTCTTAATTCCAACATGTCACGACCTAAATCCAGACATTTCCTTACATTTTCTTATTTTTCTTGATTTTTCTTTGATTTTTATTTTGTAATTTTCTTTAATTATTTAGCATTAATTTAGTATATTTCAAACATTTTAAGTAATTTCAAATATTTTTACCTACATATAAATATATGTGGATTACAAGTAAGTAGTCTTAAATATTATTTATGTTATTTTATGATTTTTAGTGTGCATATGATTGATCTCTATGATTTGTTAATTATCGAAACTCGTTTTACGTATTTTCAATAAATAATAGGTAATATACTTATTATTCAATATTATAATATTATATTATTTTCTTACTTATTTTTCTAAATTCAAACTCACAAGATTACTTTAACTAATATTCTTAACTTTGTTGTATAATTTAGACTTGATTCGACACTTTATTTAATCGCTCTAAACATTAACTATAGATTCCAAACTTTTAGTTGCAGAGCTTATAAGGTGGACGTACCTTCAAAACTGTATAGGAAGAAAGCTATTTTGGGGTCTGTATTCGCCTATGAATAGCTGACAAGACGAGTTCTTAATAATAGAGTTACCCAAGTAAGCTAACTTTTGGATATGGTGGACTACACTGATTTGAACCAGTGGTCCAAATAAGCTTGGAACCAATGACTCCAAGGCCGAGCAGGAAATAGATGCTTTCATAGCCCTAAGGAATGGTGAGGAGATCAATGTTGAGTAAACTGTGGATATGTACTTCAAGTTTCGGATCTTTGAGCTCTTCCCTAGCATGTATAAAATTGTGGTGAAGAAATGTGTACAAGGTACAGATCCATCCTTGGTGTAAACTGCCTCTTCTGTCGTACCAATGTAAGTTCACTTAAAATTATGCTTCGTTTAATGTCTTTTTGAGGAATGGGAGAATCCTCCTTGCTTGTGCTAGTCATGATAGAGTTTATGAGTAAGTGTAATATACTTGCGTTGTGTTGATATTGTTTGTTTATTTCTTTGTTGGTGAGAAGTTGGTTGGAAGGGTTAAGGTACCCCATCCTTCTAGACCTAAATTAATGAGACAATGCTAGCACAAGGTGAAACGGACCACTAAAGCTACCAACCTTAAAGGCAAGGGTATGAGGCTAAGGTTGAGGGTACGGGAGACTAATAGTCTTTCCCTCTACTACTTTTGCCTCTACCTCTATGCCCATTATAGTAGTAATGATCTTATCAGTATTGATGAGCCGAACATGGCGATGCTTCCTCTTTCTATAAGAGGTAAGGGGAGGAAAATTGAAGCCAGTTGTAAATACCTTATTTTTGTCATTTTTTTTAAATTTTTCATTAATTGAACCAGGTTAATAAATAAACAGAAAAATAAAAAAAAACAAAAAGTAAAAAAAAAATGAAAAAAAATAAGAAAGAGTTACATTGTACGTATCGTATTGAGTTAAGTCGTGTTAAACAAAGTCACGTTATATCGTATCGTATCGTATCGAATCGCGTCTCGTTATGTTAAATTGAGTCGCGTCGACTGGTTTAAAATTGAATTGGGTAATGTGTCTGATTAATTTAATAAATTCTTAAGTTGTTGGAGGATTGGGTTTTATTAAAATAATTTTGGTCTAATCCAATATAAAATAGAATTTTATCTAAATTATTCTATTAGGCTAAATTAAATTCATAATTTATTAATTGGGCTAGATTAGATTATTCGATTGGATCGGGCCTTAAAAAATAGAAAACACAAATTAAGTAAGATTTCTAGAAATTAGGGTTAATCATAAATGAATTGTAATCATATCTTCCTATCTTTCATACGAAAGATACAATTGAGAGTTTATAAATAACACAACGGCATGCGACGTTGGGGATGGTTTTTTTTTTTTTTTTCTAATTTTACAATCTTAGCAATCATGCATCCCCAAACAAAATTCACTCGAAAATGTGATCTCAATTCACAACTAAACTCCCTCGCTTTCAACAAACACAATCGAACTCCACAACACCCATACAATTAAACATACGTCCCCCTGCTCAATTTATGCCGCAAGCTAACTCCTTGACCTAAACTTCCAACACACATCCCCTGCTCAATCTACATACATCGTCACCCACATCCAAACACCCTGTATGTCGATGGCCCCACAAATAATCCAATACATACTGCCAAGCCACAAACACTTGCATGTTCATGCTTGACAATTACTGCACTCCACGCTATCTACCTCCAACATACAGATACTTGCAACAATCACATAACACAATCCTTACACCCTCAATCAAACATAACTCCTCACATTAAATCTAACTGACGAACACCCAGTGCCCATTGATCACAATTCATCCCAATCCATAACGCTAACACAAATTGACAACACCGAAAAGGAATCTTACTCACAACCTAACAATCCACACCGACCGAAGCCTGACACAATCAAATTCCCACCAATGGCCAATTTGTCCCTCGCTTGATTCACTAATGCCATTTACCCATGCTGATCACCAAACGCAAGCTCGATGTCCTGATGCAATCACTTGAAGCTAACGTCCCCTGAGCACCTTCACAATCCTGACCAACACATGCCAACTCGTCCCTCACTGATTGAGCCTTCAACATCTGACCGACGAACAATACACTTCCCATAGCTCCCTGCCCCTGACTGAAACAAACAACATGCAGCCTGATTTATACAAGCCAACACGTAGCACAACCCATTGATCCAAGTTGCAACATTCATGTCCCAAACGCAAATCCATATGCCGTTACCATCCACGGTTCCAAACGTTCAACCGATCGTCACTGTACATCCCTCATTGTTGTAGTCCAATACGCTACACATAAACACACGACCGCAACAATCGACATGCCTTCAATCATGCCCATGATCTGTGGAGATAGCAATCAACATGCTTTCCATCATGCCCGTAATAAATGGAGACAGCGATCGACATGCCCTCAATTGTGCCCATGATCAGTGTAGATAGCGACCAACACGCCCTCAATTACGCCCGTGATCAGTGTAAACAATAACCGACATACTTTTAATCACGCTTGTAACCAGTTGAAAATAGTGTTTGTCTACTCTCCAATCACGCGCGGCTTAACTTGTAGGTAAAAATTTTAATTTTATTATTTATTTTATTTTAATTCAATTATTTTGACTAATTAATTTTTTGTTTTAGTACAGGTTTTTTTTTTATTATTTCCATATTGTTTGCTTGATTTTCAGATAATTCCAATGTTTAATAAAATTTAGTTTATAGTAAAATCGTTTTTTTTAAATAAAAAATAAACGTGTCGAGATACGTATCTAGATTATAGTTAGGATTTAGAAAATATATTTTTTTGACATGTAGTGTTTTGAAAAATAAAAAAAATCTTAACCTAGATTTTCAAAACATTTAGTTACTTAAGGTTTTCCTTAATTCAAGAAAAATAGATTTCTTAGGTTTTTTTTTAAAATAATAAATTGATAAATAAATATAAATCCGGCTCAGTTTTCAAAATAAAAACAACCCACCAATTAAATATTTTATAGAAAGAGAACTATAGTCAATTTAATCTCGATTAACGGGTACGTATGCATCTTTGAGGTAATCGTATAAAAAAAATTTTCCCTTTTTCTTAGAAAATTCGTAATTAAAAAATAATAAAAATCACTTTAATTATCTTTTGCTTATTTAGGTATTTTTTTAGTATTTTTAGAAAATTATAAAAATAAAAGCCTATTAATTTTTCTTTAATTTTTACAAGATGACTTAATCTTAATAAGTTAGCCCTCAAACTCGATTTTCTTTGATTTATTTTTTCTAAAAACCATTTTTTTTAGAAAATACACAGACTTTGAAAACCTTAATTTTATTTTCTACCAATTAAACTGGTTAGCAACTCCAATTTTTAAATTTTTTTAAAGAAAAATATTTCCTTAATTTAATGTTGAGTAATCTATATTAAGCGGATTGAGCTTAATATAGGTTAGATTAAGGAAACCAAAATAAGACTTAACAGAATTGACGACTTCACTGGAAAAGCCTAGTGGGTTAACCATGTGAAAATTAAAAATATTATTAATGAGCTTTTATATTATTATTTTCTTTTTGTTTTGTATTATAGTTGTACTAATTGTTTTTTAATGATGTAAGCTCTAAGATAAAAGCCCGCCCAATTGGCCTTCTTGGAGAATTAAGGGAGTTTTATTTTCAATAATTATTTACATGTTTAGATGTGGTTGGACATAGGCCATTTTAGGAACTTCAGATGGGTCGCTATTGTGTAACCCTCAAGTCGCTAAGATCTTTACCCTTACCTGACAGTGATAGGCGAGTCCACTCAGGCTTCGATGTAGCCCACTAAGTTTCTCTTTAGAAAGCCTTAGAGTTGCAAAGCCTGAGACCTATAAACCCCACCTTCTTGTATCATCCTTTTAAAAAAAGAGATAGTTATTCTTAAATTATAGGAAAAGCCCAATTAATTTGTGATTGGCTCGATCTTATTCTTCAAAAAAGGGAAAATTAAAAAAAAAAAACCCAATAACCCTTATATATAAGTATTTGTGAACTTCATTTAAAAAAAAAATCTTATTTCAAACCTATTTATACATAAGGGCATTTCTTGACCGCAAATTCATCATACTCCCTATAGTTTATTAATTACCAATCCCATTACATTGCACGCGTGTGTAGCATATTACATCATATTTATTTTGCATATTTGTTTATATAGGCTATCTTTTGTAATATACGTGTGTCTTATAGGTTTTGTTTTATTTCATCAGTAAGAGGTTTGTAATATAACATTTAACATAAAATACTCAAAATCATTAATATTCCCCTTGTGCTAATGTTAAAAAAAAAAAGAGAGAAAGAAAAACTTTAGTATTGACTTGTAAATTTTTTTTTTGGCATATAATTATGGAAGTTAGCTATGGTGAAGATTATTATAGAACTGTAATTTTTTTTTCAATGCTTTTAGAAAATCTTTTTTTTTTAAAGAAATTTCAAAAGATATTTTATGATCAAAAACCGGTTTCATGATAATTATTTACTTATTTGATTTCTATTGCAGTGCCCTATATATACCATACCGTTCGGAACTAACAAAATAAAAAAAAAAAGATTTAATCATTAGATTTCCATTGTGAATTATTTTTTATTTTAAAGTTATTAATCTTATAAATGTCTAAGTTCTTATTCTTCATGTTTAGCCCTTAAGTTGTCACGGTCCTAATAGAGTTTTCTCCATGAGTCGTCACCCTTATATCATTTATTCAATAAATTTCTTATTGTAAAATAATTTCCACTTCTCTATATCATTCTTATAATATTATCATCGTCCTATGTCCTTGGTCGTCAATCCTAATGTTTTCTTTATTTAGATTCGTCGATGTTAGTATTAGGCTTTTATAACATAAAATAAACATTGATTTTTAGTAAAAGTTTCCAAAAAAAAAAAAAAAGGTTTTCAAAATAAAAAAATTATTTTTTAAAAAAGAGAATGCATTATTGCTAATAAGAAAGGATTCTTACAGGTTTTGAAAGATTGCTTTTAAAGTGACCTGGCCTAACTTGAAGCCCGTAATCATTTGTTTAAAAAAAAAAATCAAAGATGTCTGAAGCACTTGAATTGAGAATAGCCACGACAGAAGGGGTTCTAAGCAAGCACAGGAAACAAGTCAAGGCCATAGCTCCTACCCAAGCCCAAGTGCCTAATGACATCTTATCTTAGGCAAATGAATCTAAAGATTTGTAGGTTCATGAGCCTACTATCAACAAGGTATAAGATTTGGAAAGGTTGTCAAAAGTAAATTTTCATAGTCAAGCCCAAGGGGCATGTTACTACTAGGGTCTAGAAGAAAGGGTTGTAGCCCTAGAAAAAAAGTTAGCAAAGTTGGAAGAAAGACTCACTAGCACGAAAATGGCAATGGGTTATGTGCTCAATCAGCTTAGAAACCTACATCTTAATATGAATTGGAAGTTACAGCCCAAGCGTGAAGATGATTCAATTTAAGGGGAGGCAGAAACGAATGTGTTGATTGGGAAAGCCTAGAATCAAGACAAGCCTATCCTCAACAAGAGGAGGAAATTTATGCAATTCAAGATTCCAATGGCCCAAGTTTTCAAGCAATTGAGAGATGTAGGACTACTGATATGCGAAAACCCAATAAAGAAATACAAGCCAATGGATCGTAACCCTAACAAATGGTATGAATACCATGTGGGCCAAGTGAGGCATACCACTGAAGATTGTTGGAGATTGAAGTATAACGTGCAAGATTTGATTGATGCTAAGATTATCCAACCAAGTTTTTGAGAGATTAATGAGTCAATTAGCAGTGGTATTCCTTCCCCAGGTTTTGAAGAAGCATCAAATTAACAAATTCTAGTGTTAGGCATTGAGGGTCCACTATTGTCATCTGACAAGGTGGCTCGCCATTTAAAACAGTTGGGGATATCTCTAAGAGATCGATTCAATTGAATAGGCCAGGAAGTAACAGAAATAGGGGCGGGGAGAAGAAAGAATTTTAGTTCCTACATTTTTTTTAGAGCTTGTAATAGATACAAATTATTAAATTAAGCAGTTTTCATGCGCATTTTCGTCTTTGTATACTATGAAGCTAGCTCAATTCAAATAGGGACATTTCGAATGAGTGAAAATGGAAAAAGAAAATGTAAAGTCGAAACTTAAAATTTTTCTCCTAAGGAAATGATAACACATTGCTTGAAAGGTTTAGGATGAGAAGAGGTAACCCATGTCTCAAACACTAACCTTAAACACATATGAGAGAAGAGTATCATCAAGGTGAGAAATTGGGCTCATTCCTTAAAGGAGGTCTGTCTTGAATTTGGTACACGTGTCAAAATGATATTAGGCATTCATTTCATCATCTCTAAATACAGTTATTCCTTGCAAACCCATTTGAACTTTTAGGGGATTTTTCTTAAAATTAGCCTTGCCAAGAACCACCCCAAATTAGAGCAACTAGGAGTTTAATTTGGATAAAAGGGAATGAACTAACTTATGCTTGCTTTAGTTATGCCAATTCATGAGCAAATAGTGTTATAGATAATTTAATTTCTTTATAATGAAGAAGAACTTCTATCATGACCCGAAGGGGCTAGTCATGGCAGTCGCTGTATACCGTAAAAGGATTGCAGATTCAATTTCCTTACAATCGACGACCCTTTTATACGATACACAAAGCTACAACTACTACTAACTACTACTAACTACCAAGAGTACGTAAGCTTAAGCAATATTATTTCATGATAAATAATAAAATTATAAAAACATAGCACATTATCTATTTGTATAAAAGTTTACAAATACGAGGTCTGAAACATGTCTTAAGTTAAACTAGTATATCAATTACATATTTAGATCTATAAACTATCAGAAATACTTTCTAATCACATCCAGCTCTCACACTGACCCCATGTAGAGCACTAACCTCGGGCATGCAACAGCCCAACTCCACAAATAGATCGGCCTGCGAAAGAAAACTACAAGGGTATAAACTAACTAGCTTAGTGAAATAATTTCCCTCAACCATACAGCAATCAAGTTATACAATAGTTAAGCTCAATCAAATGAATGCATGATAATTAGTATGCCAAACAAATACATGTAGGTGACTAGGTACTGTATGCAACTCAGATTTAATGCCCTCCGAAGTCAGGGTTGGAGATTCATCGGTACAGTCAGATCCGGGTATCATATTAGAACTCATTCCATAACGAAACTCCGTGTTTCGTATTCAAAATGTAATGGTACATCCATTATCAGTTTTATCAAAATGAGTTCTACATATGATTGTGAGTAGGTTTACACAGATCTCATTCACCCCTAAACGAAGGCATCTGGATTTGACTCTTAGCCAGGCGGTTGGCGCCTCCAACGCCTGGTCATCTCATGGGCCAGGGTAAGGTTATATCGCATGTGTACACCATACGAAATCTATAACAATCAATAATCAATCCACGTATGACCTCTCACTACCTCTGTATAATGTTACTGCCAAAATTAGTTATGCAGTGCATGATTATGCGTGATCCAAATTAACTTTTTCTAGTCAAATAAAATTAGGTCTTATTTATTCAGTGATCATTCCAAGTCATAAACAATCAATTCTTAGAGAATCTACTATGCAACAATCATTACATTATTGAAATTTAAAGTAAATTCACCATCAACAACAATTATCATGCACAAGCATAACCCTACCCCAACACATTTATTTATAGATCATAACTTATATTTACTAACTATAAATAAAGACAAGTATGGAATCATTAGAAAAAAACTCACTCAATTATGGCCAATTCAGGGGTTATAGTAATCTGGTGGCAACTTAAGGTCTATATTGAAATCACTTAAGAATAATAGAAATTTGTAAGTTTGGAAATTTAAAGCTAACTAGTATCATAATTTAGAAGGTCTACTTTACTTAGTTACGTGAAATTGTCAATTTGAGCTTTTTATCGAATCGTATGTAACTTTTTTGTTTTAACTCGGATCGTTATGAACTTATAGTTCATTTTGATCGTTTTCGAGCGTATTTTCTCGTAACGAGGTTCATTTTGGATATTATGACTAGCAATTTAAATTTTGATATAAAAATGTCACAAAATTTACTATTTAGGTTTAAAAATTATAAAATATTAATTTTCGTTTTTTCTTAATATATTTATGATATAATAATTATTTAAACCATATAATTGATATTTTTATTATTTTAAGCATACTTTTCCTATTTTTGAGATTTTAGCCTTATTATGATGATGATGATTATTATTATTATTATTATTTATTATTTTTCTCATTATTCATTATTTACAATTTATACATACACACACACATATATATATATATACTTAAGTATATTTGATAAATTTTATAATTTTACTTTATTGAGAAATTCTTAATTTACTGTATTATATATATATATATATATGCCTACTCCTTACATAATTATAAATTTATTTTAGTTTATAGATATTATTATATTATATATATATTTTCGGTATACTACATATGTATACTATTTGTTATACTCCATATGTATGTATATATTTATTTTATGAAAACAAACATACTGTTATATACATAGACATATATTCATGTATTTGTATTTATACATATAAGTATACTCATATAATATAGCTTACATGTGTACATAAATATAACTACCAAATACATAGATATAAATATAGATAATATACAAATACTTATACATACTATACGACTACATATTCACATATATACATACATACAAAAATAATTTATACATATATACATTAATATATATAGTTCACGTGTACACACACACATATATATACCTATAGTTATTTGTAAAAATACTTAATATATATTATATGTAATCTAAAAAAATACATAATACATACTCTTTCCGTATAATATACCTATATAAATACATGTATACATACATATCTTTATACATACATATATAATTCAATTTAAGTATTTATACATATATACATGTAATAGTAATGTTATATTTATAAAAATACCATACAAATATTACATTTATACATGTATATACTATATATTATACATTTATACATGTATAGCTTTTAATTTTTCTTCTTCTTTTCTTCCTTCTTTTTCTTCTTTTCTTCACGTTTTCCTTCTTAGGTTTCGGTTTGTGTTTACAAAAATTTTTTTTTCCAGATTTTGTTTCTTCGACTAGAATAAATATATATATATATCTTATACAAACCCATTTTGATTTAAGCATTGATGAGGAAAAGACAACCTATCCTAATTGTTTTGATTTTTTTTCTCCTAATTGCAACACCTGTAAGCTTAATTCTTCACATAGGTTGTTATGTGCTAATTTTTTTTTTTTTTCATTTTGCAGGACGTGGCAAGTAAGGAAAAAGAGAAAAAGAAAAAGGAAGAAAATAAAAATTAATAATAAATATATGTAATTTTTCTAAACATATAAATTATAACAATACTCATCATAAATTAATTTTGAAATTTTTGTGAAAATTTATCAATTTAATTTGTACTCGTTACAATTATAATTTTTACAAGTTATTGTAGTGATTTCGTTAAAATTTCACACGAATAGGCAATTTAGTCAAAAATTGTAATTGACTATGATTATATCACTATCGAATAATATTTAATTATTTTATAGGCTTATGTTTATAATTTTAGGGTTTCAAACAAATTCGAGTTCAATTTTGATTAATGGCGTATAAATCAGTTTTAGGGTTTTAATACACGATTTAGAGTTTCGATCAATTCCTAAGTTTTTGTTATCGGTGTTATATTTGATTTATTAAATTTCGTAATCTTTTATTGTTAATAGCCTTATTGACTTATTGTTTATAATTTTTATAAACAAATTTTCATAATATTTTATAGGCTTATGTTTATAATTTTAGGGTTTCAAACAAATTCGAGTTCAATTTTGATTAATGGCATATAAATCAATTTTAGGGTTTTAATACGCGATTTAGAGTTTCGATCAATTCCTAGGTTTTTGTTATCGGTGTTATATTTGATTTATTAAATTTCATAATTTTTTATTATTACTAGCCTTATTGACTTATTGTACAGTTTAGGACACTCAAACTTGAATTAAGGTTCAACTACTGATTTCCTAGGGTTTACAACTTCAAACCATATACACTTCACTTAAGCCCGTATACTTTTTCAAACACATTGAGTCCATAGATTCTTTCTCAAGCACTTCAAAGCCTTATACACTTCTCCTAAGCTTATACACCTTGAACCCACCTTTTGGTGCTTTAAATCCTATTAAGTGAAAACTCAATAATGGAAGGTGACTACCTTAACAAAAAAAAAAAAAAAAAAAAAAGAGAAGGAGGGAGAAAAGAAAATGAAAAGAAAAAAGAAAAAAAAAGAAGAAAAAGAAAAAAGGTGAAAAAAAAAGATATTGAAGATATTAGTAAGGTGATCATCTTTAAAGAATAGCCAAATTATCAATAAGCCAAAAGTCCAAACTTGTGATGGTATCCAAAGGCTGAATACTTTCAATTCTTAAGCTCAAAAGCAAAGTCCATGCTGTATGATCCCACTCACTATACCAGCTGTTGGTGTATTTTGTGGTCAGGAAATAGTCCTATAAAAGAGTAAAAATACTTAGTACCAGGGCTAGTTCGGTGTGGCCACTTCGATGCCTAAGTTAGAATGGTGATTTAGTATAGTAGGTATGAGAATGAGAAGTGTTTGAGACATCTTACCGAGTTTCTTTTTGGTATTTATAGACGGTTGTTGTGTCTAAGGTAGTTGCCAAGGTAACTGTTAAGACACGTGGAACACTCTTGACTTAACTTCTCTCCTGATATGTAGGAATAGTAAGCAGTTATAAAATATATAACCGTGTTTATGATAATTGTTTGTGCTATAGATTTGAATTCAAACTAGGAGCGTTTCTTCTACTCGGCATAATTGCCAAATATCTTCTAAAGAGAAGGAATGTTGAGAGATTTGATTACCTGGCTTCTCAGCCGATGAATTTGAGCGAAAACTGGTTATCAGCATTTACCCCCCAACTCCTGTATTCGAATAGACGACAAAGGGAGTTATGTATATATATATTGTGGCAAAGGCCGAGTGGGGGGAGACTCTTTGAATTTATGCCGGGTAACGTGGGAAGTAAGACGGATCATATCCCAACCAAAACAGCACCATTTCAAATCTTTCAGCCGTTTGGGAAACTATAAAGCTGTAGGCACAACATCTATCACCTAGGTTATCATTTTGTTGCAGGTCTAATAACTGTTATAAAGTTTTCAGTCGTTAGATTTCTATCATGAGACACGCATCAACAATCCCTGGGAACATCATATTAGCACATCAATACTTTCAAAAGCAGATTTGCAGTTATGAGAATGGATCATCCATATATGAGGCATTGTTCACAATCAGGTTTTACTCCTTTAGTTGCATCTAAAATTTTTGTTCATTTTCAAATCTTCAAAATCTCACTCTTCGACTTCTGTTATTTCATTTCATATAACTGTCCAGGTATGGTTCGCAAAGTTACTTGTTGACTTGTTTTGTCTGATTCCGAGGCAATGAAAACTGAAGCTACTCTTCCCCTCCAAAATAGGAGTAAGGTGGCTTATTCTTCGAGTGGTTTAGCTGATAGTATGGAGGTAAGGTGGGATAAACTTGCTCGGATTAACGAGCTTCCTATGGATAATTATCTTAAGGATAAGGAAGAGAGGTTGTCATCAAGGTATCTGTACAACATAGTAGCCTACTTTTGCGATTCTCCTGATGGAACCGCTAATTCCATTGACAGAGTTCTCATCACAAAGTAAAATCAGTACTGGCGAGATCTTCCTGGAACATGAAACTTGAGGAAGCCGAGAGATGGGGAGAGAGTATGCTTTCCATAGGAGTGTAAATTCCATATATACTTGAAGTATCTGAATTTTAGGCTACACTTCCCCTTTTTGGCTTTTGTTCGGAGCTTCTTCAACTACTTTAGAGTCACGCCGAGTATGTTTTCACCCAACACATACCGGCTTTTGGCGACTTTTGAGATAGTATGTGAAAGAGGTTGAGGTCAGGGCTACGCTTCAGTTGTTTAGATTTTTCTTCACCATCTATAGACAGCCTAACGGGTGGTACTTCGCTACTGCAAGACATAGGCATAAGTTCATGGACAGGTTAGAATCCAAAATTCACAAGTGGCATGACAAGTTCGTGTCAATAGTGTCTGATGAGGACTTGGACTTCTAGACCCAATGGACTGAGTCGATATGTATAAAGGATATAGATTTAATGCCGAATGATGTAGCAGTAGCAGTGAATAAGATTAAAGAGAGAAGGGGAAACAAAATGTTTTTCTAGGATGCCGAGAGAATTATATAGTATGAAATGGCGAACCAATATTTTTTGAAAAAGAAGGTACACTGATGTATTGCCACAATGCCGAGTATAGTCATAAGGAAAGCCGTTCTCGAAACTTTGGGGGAGAATAGTGACCTTTAAGTCTTATTCGGCACGAAAAATGTAAGTTCATATTTTTTTTCCTGTTTATATAAATTGATTTACTCATCTTATAGATATAGGTGTTGGAGAGGTGGATCCTACAAAGCTACTTGCTCAGGCAGGGCTAAGAAGTCTAGGGCTGATAGGAGGGGGACCACCTCTGCAATTACCATACGGCCTATTGTCGCAAAGAGACCACCAAAGGAGGCTATAGCAAAGCATGTAGCTGTGCAGATCTCTTGTCCTGCCGAGAGAGTGAAGGAGAATGAGAATATATAGTCGACCAAGGTCCGTTTTGAGGAGCTTCCAGTTGTGATTATTCAAACTATCGTTGAATTGAAGTATAGCGAGTGTCGAGAGACATATCTCGACGAGCAAGATGAAAATGCAATTGCCACGGAAGGCTCATCACAGGTGAATGCGGTGGCTCTAAGTGATGAAAAAAGACTAGGGAAGGAACTTGCCAGCCAGTTGCCTATCAAAAAATCCAAAGGCTTGGACGAACAAACGAAGGAGGCAATGCATGCTAAAGCTTTCAACGTCAGTAACGCTAGATTTGTGCCAAACAGAGAGGTCAGCGAGTACTTCATCCTTTGCTGGAGCCATCAAATTTTGGACACTAACTCAACCTTGGGAGATAGGACGAAATCTTTAGCTTTAATGGAAGGAGTCATTCTTCCGAAAGACAAAGATATCACCAAGAAGGATATTAACAGGGCCGGCAGTTGCAATAAGGCCCATGTCACAGCCAAATTGTATGATGCGAGTATTCATAACATTTTCTTTCTCTAGCTCCTTCGGATAATTAACGCATTTTTGTTTTTCTAAATAGGCAACCACATCCTTATAGCTTTGGATGAGGCCAATAGAAAAGCACAGAAGGTAATATCCTTTACTATATTTGTGTAATATCCAATCATTCTTAATTATAATAACTGAATTTGCTACAAAAATTTAAGGATGCGTACAGTGCATCAAAGGCCTAAACTGCTGTGACTAAGAATGTGAGGATTAACGTTGAGATGGAGGCAAGAGAGCTTAAGGAGGAACTTGCTTCCGAGAAATTGGCACAAGATCTCATTGCTGATGAAATCTCCAGCTTGAAGGCCAAAATGAAACAACAATACAAAGAGTCCGAAAGCCTAAAGGAGGAATTGCAGAAGAAAAGGGAAGAGTACTGAGGCTTGGGCCGGACTATTTGCATGATGAGCGATGATGAAGATAAGCTTAGGATACAGATAAAGGAGCTAGAGACTAATAACTTGAACTTATAGAGTCGTGTGACCGAATTGCAAGAGGCTATGAAGAAGAGACCTTTAATTGAAGAGGCTCTCGATATAGTCACTCCCAGTCAGCAATACGAAAGGCTTCAACGCAAGAAGTTGTTGGGGGGGGGGGGGGGGGTTTAAGCAGCAAGGGAGGAGGTTTTGAAGCTTCATCTTAATTATGATCTCTTGTGTCTCAACTTTATTGACGTCGATGACAAAGTTAATAGTGCTGACGAAGATGAATGTGAGGAGACGGGTGTCAAGAGTATAGATCAAAGTGATAATGAAGCTTAAGCTGAAGAAGTTATCCCCTCCGAGACACCAGCTGTCGAGGAAGCCCCAGCAAAAGATTTAAGAATCGCTTCTATTGAATCTGAGAATAGGCCGTAGAACTTATTATATTGGCATATTGCATTCTTTTGTAATTAATCACTGGAATATAATCAAGGCAATACTGAGTGTATGTAAATTTTACGTAATTGAGCTTTTACAGTTTGTTTGGTTTATGCATGTTGCTTCGCGCTCTCAATCGTCAAAATGCTTTAATTTACTTTATTTATTTCTAGGCATGTTTTATTTCATACACCTATTTTTATACTTTCCATTAATTGTTTGAGGTGTGGACTAACTGCATTACTCGGCTGTATAGTTCTTCTACCTCATTAGGCTAGAATATAGATCAGTTCGTTTGTCGTACAGCTTAGAACTCGTTCATTCAATGATTATAACCAAATCATAGAGATATCAAATATGTCATAAATACATCTTACAAGCACATTCAATAGGCCCCCTCGCCAACGACTTCCCGGATCCTAAGAGGATCCTCCCAATTCGTGCCGAGCTTTCCTTGATTTGCTCGCATGCTTAGTGCTTTCATCTTACGGTAAACCAAATCTCCAGGTTGGAAAACCTTGTGCTTTACTTTCTAATTGTAGTATCTTATTGCTCTATGTTAGTATGTCACGACCCTGGCTTTTTCAATGTCTTGGATTTCCTTGATAATGTCTAGATTCGCTGTCAATCCGACTTGATTAAGCATAACATCAAAATTATGTGTACGAAGATTAGGCAAATCCAACTCAATCGATAATACGGCTTCAGTACTGTAGGCCAACTTAAATGGTGTCTCTCCCGTTATGGTTCTATGAGTGGTTCTATATCCCTATAGGACATTCAGTAGTTCGTCAGCTTACTTCCCCTTGACTTGATCCACTTTTCGCTTTAGGCTATGCAGTATGATCTTGTTTATGGCTTCAACTTGTCCATTTGTCTATGGGTGTGCCACAGACGTATAGTTCAGATGAATGCCTTACGTTTGGCAAAATGTTCAAAACTTATTGTTGTCAAACTAAGAGTTGTTATCTATAATTATCGTATAGGGAACTCCAAATCTAGATATGATGGAGTTGGAGATGAAAGCTTCCACTTTCTGCTAGTTATCTTTGCTACAGTCTTGGCCTCAGCCTACTTGGTAAAGTAATCTACGACGACAATGACAAATTGTCACTGGGTGATAGACTTAGGAAAGGGTCCGAGACTATCTAGCCCCTACTGGGCGAAAGGCCAAGGACTGGTTAAGCTACATAATTCACTTGTAGGTGCTTTACTTGGCAACTCGTGCTTCTGGAATTGAGGACACTACTAGACAATGTCCTTCGCATCTTCTTTTATAGTCGGCCAATAATAACCGAGTTATAGTGCTTTAATATACAGTGTTTGTTCCTTCACATGATTACTACATATGCCACCATGAAGTTTAGATAATACCCTCTGGGCATCCCTTGGGGAAAGGCATCAAAGATAGGGTTGGGATATGCTATGCTTATACAGTTGACCATCAATCAGCGTGTAGTTCGCAGCTTCGTAAGTCAATCTTTATGCCTCCTTTTTATTGTTGGGGATAGAACCTTCTTTTAGATAATTCACTAAGGGATCCATCCATGATTCTTCTTTTAGGCAAGGAGCTAACTCACAGCTTTGCGAGAGATTGGACAAGCATTTTTATGGGAGAAATTTAGCTTCTAGTGGCTTTTGAGATAGTATGTGAAGAAGTTGAGGTTAGGGCTACATCTCAGCTATTTAGATTTTTCTTCACTATCCGTAGGTAACCTGACGAATGGTACTTCGTTGCTGTAAGGCATGGGTGTAAGTTCATGGACAAGTTAGAATCTAAGATTCACAAGTGGCATGATAAGTTCGTGTCAATAGTATCTAATGAGGATTTGGACTTCTAGTCCCAATGGACTGAATCGATACATATAAAGGATGTAGATTTGATGCCAAATGAAGTAGCAGCAGCAGCAGCGAAGAAGATTCAGGAGAGAAGGAGAAACAAAATGTTCTTCTGGGATGTTGAGAGAATTATACGGCATTGTGAAAATGGCGAGCCAATATTTTCTGAAAAAGAAGGTACACTGATGTGTTACCACCGTGCCAATTATAGCTACGAGGAAAGCCGTTCTCGAGACATAAGGGGAGAATAGCGACCTTTGAGCCTTACTCAGCATGGAAAATGAAAGTTTATATTTTTCCCCTATTTATATTAATTGGTTTACTCGTCTTGTAGATATAGTGTTAGAGAGGTGAATCTTGCAAAGCTACCAACTCAAGCCAAGGCTAAGAAATCTAAGGTTGATAAGAGGGGGACCACCTTAAAAGTTAGCACATGGCCTACTGTCGCAAAGAGACCAACAAAGGAAGCTGCAGCAAAGCAGACAGCTGCATAAGTCTCTCATCCTGTTGAGAGAGTGAAGGAGATTAAGAATATACAATTGACTAAGGTTCGTTCTTAGGAGCTTCTGGTCGTGACTATTCAAACTTCTGTCGACTTGAGTAGTGGCAAGCATCGAGAGACACACCCTGAAGTCAAGGATGATAATGCCATTGCCACAAAAGGCTCATCATTGGGGATTGTGGTGGATTCAAATGGTGAAAAAAGACTAGGGAAGGAACTTACTAGCTAGCCACCTATCAAGAAATCCAAGGGCTTGGACAAACAGATGAAGGAAGCAATGTGTGCTAAAGCTTTCGGCATTAGTAGCACTGAATTCATGCCAAACAAAGAGGTTAGTGAGTACTTCATCCCTTGCTGGAGCCATTAGATTTTTTATGCTAACTCGGCCTTAGGAGATAGGACGAAATCTTTGGCTTTAATGGAAGGAGTCATTCTTTTGAAAGACATTGATATCGCCAAGAAGGATGTCAATAGTGTCGGTGGTTGCAATAAGACCCATGTCATGGCCAAATTGTATGAAGTGAGCATCTATAAACATTTCTTTTAATTATCGAGCTTGTTCGGGTAACTAACACTTTTTTCCTAGATGAGCAGCCACATTCTTACAGCCTTGGACGAGGCCGACAAAGAAGTGAAGAAGGTAATATCTTTAGTTATATCTAAGTAATATAATCATTCTTGATTATAATAACTAGATTTGCTGTAGAAAATTGAGGATGCGTATAATGCATCAAAAACCTAAATTGCTGCCACCGAGAATGCAAAGATTAGGGTTGAGATGGAGGCGAGAAAGCTTAAGGAAGAACTTGCTACCAAAAAATTGGCACATGACCTTATCGTCGATGAAGTCTCTAGTATGAAGGCTAGAATGGAAGAAGAGTACAAAAAGTTTGAAAGCCAAAAAGAGGAGCTATAGAAGAAGAAGAAGGAAGAGTGTTGGGGCCTCGGCCGAACTATTTGCACGATGAGCGATGATGAAGATAAACTCAGGATGCAAATAAAGGAGTTGGAGACTAATAACTTAAACTTATAGAGTCGTGTGGCTGAATTGCAAGAGGTTATGAAGAAAAGACCTTCAATTGAAGAGGCTCTTGATATAGTTACTCCCAGTTGGCAATACGACAAGCTTCTATGCAAGAAGTTATTAGAGGAGGTTCAAGCGGCAAGGAGGAGGTGTTGAAGCTTCATCCTGATTATGATCGCTCGTGTATTGATTTTGCTGACGTTAACGACAAAGTTAGTAGTGCTGACGAAGATAAATGCGACAAGACAGGTGTCGAGAGTATGAATGATAGTGACAATGAAGCTGATGCTAAGGAAGTTAGCCACTCTGAGAACCTAGATGCCAAGGAAGCCCTAGCCAAAGATTTAAGAATCATTTCTGCTAAATCCGATAATAGGCCGTAGAACTTTTTGCATTAGCTTATTGCATTCTCGTATGATTAATGATTGGAATATAATCGAGGCAATGTCGAATGCTTATGTCATTTCATGTAACTGCACTTTCACAATTCTTATGGTTATTGCATGTCGTTTCGTGCTTCAGTTTTGTCAACATACTTTAAATTACTGCATTTGTTTCTCGACATGCATTCTTTCACATGCCCAGCTATATTTCGGCTTGTTTCACATCATAAGCCTATCGCTTTTATGCTTGTTTTATTTCACAAGACTATCATCTCTCGGTATGATTTGTTTCACGTGCCTTATTAACTTTCGGCCTGTTTCGTTTCACAAACCCACCACTTCTAGGCATGTTTTATTTCACACACCCATTTTCTCGACATGTTTTATTTCACACGCCCATTTTTCCTCGACATGTTCTACTTCATGCTTATCTCTTCTAGGCATGTTTTATTTCATACACCCATTTTTTATACCGTTCGTTAACCGTTTGAGGTGTGGACTAGCCACATTACTCAATCGTATAGTTAATTTGTATAGTTTTTCTACCGCATTAGGCTAAAACTTAGATTAGTTTGTTTGCCGTACAGCTTAGAACTCATTCATTCGGCAATTATAACCAAATCACAAAGACATCAAATATATAATTGTCATAAATAAATCTTACAAGCATGTTGGCTGCCACTAGATGAGTGATGATAGAAATCATCTAACATTAAGTGAAATAAAATTTTAGATTATCACATTCCAAGCTCATAGGATGATGGATTCCAAGCGCATAGGATGATGGATTCATCTATCCTTTCTAGTTGATAAGCCCCCTCACTAACAACTTCCTAAATCCAGACAGTATCATCCCAATTTGTGTTGAGCTTTCCTTGATTTGCTCGTATGCCTAGTGCTTCCATCTTACAGCAACCAGATCTCCAGGTTGGAAAACCTTATGCTTCACTTTCTGATTGTAGTATCTTGTTGCTCTATATTGGTATGCCGTAACTTTGGCTCTTGTAATGTCTTGGATTTCCTCAATAGTGTCTAGATTCGCTGTCAATCTAACTTGATTAAGCATAACGTCAAAATTATGCATACAAAGATTAGGTAAGTCTAACTTAATCGACAACACGGCTTCAATATTGTAGGCTAACTTAAATAATGTCTCTCCCATTGAGGTTCTATGAGTGCTTCTGTATCCCCATAGGACGTTCAGTTGTTCGTTGGTCCACTTCCCCCTAACTTGATCCACTTTTCGTTTCAAGCTGTGTAGTATGATCTTGTTTATGGCTTCGACTTGTCCATTTTTTTTAGGGTACACTATAGATGTATAGTTCAGCCGAATGTTGTGCTTTTGGCAAAATGTTTGGAACTTATTGTTATCAAACTGCAGGCCATTATTTGTAATTATTGTGTAGGGAACTCCAAATCTAGATATGATGGAGTTGAAGACGAAAGCTTCCACTTTTTGCTTAGCGATCTTTGCTACAGCCTCGGTTTCAGCCCATTTGGTAAAGTAGTTCACGACGACAATGACAAATTGTTGCTGGGTAGTAGACTTGAGAAAGAGTCTGAGAATATCTAGCCTACACTGGATGAAAGGCTAAGGACTGGTTAGCTTACATAATTCACTTATAGGTGCTTTACTCGGTAACTCATGCTTTTGGCATTGAGGACACCACTAGACAACGTCCTTCGCATCTTCTTTCATAGTTGGCTAATAATAGTCAAGTCACAGTGCTCAAATATACAGTGTTTGTGCCTTCACATGATTACTGCATATGCCACCATAAAGTTCAGATAATACCCTCTGGGCATCCCTTGGGGAAAGGCATCGAATGTAGGGTTAGGATATGCTACACTTGTATAGCTGACCATCAATCAGCATGTAGTTTGTAGCTTGATAAGCCAATCTTCATGCCTCCTTTTTGTTGTCAGGGACAGCACCTTCTTTTAGACAATTCATTAGGAGATCCATCCATGATACCATGGGAATGTAAGCTGCACACAGAAGGCAAAGCCATAAAATGTAATGTACTCCAATATTTTTTATTCCTTAAGCGGGACATTTTTTTCAAAATTTTTGAAGTTTGGGAAGTGCCAGCTGGGTCTAACTGTCTCCTTGGTGATCCCTGTTAATTTCTTTTATATTGATAATCATCCACGAAGATGAATAACTGTGTAAGCTTCACTTGGCACAAACACTTTTCTTTCTGCTTGCTGGGCTGCCTGATATTCTGTTGAATTTGTAGCTTCTTTTAACACAACAGGGACAGATGTATAACTGGTGGGTTTTAAACTTTTGAGTCTCTAAGATGTTATTATGTCAAAATATATGCTTATTGATCTGGATATCTTTGACAATATCTTTCTGGCAGTGCTTTCATATTTATGTAAGGCTTTACAACATGTTCACAAGTTGCCATTATTAGGCCCTTCAATTTTCCTTTAGAGATTCTAGTTTTACAGTTGATGGGTGCATTATTCATGGGAAACAAACCAATTCTTAAAGCTGATAGCAAGGTATGAATGTACCTTGGGGAAATTGGTAGTGAGTCTAAATTGCCACAGAGGTGCATGGCAGATTCAGAACAGTGCTGCTACTCCCTCACTTTTAATAGCTCAGTTTCAAAACCTTTTATAGGTAAGCATTGTAATGGAGCAAATGATGCGATTGCTGCATCACTGTGGTATGTCGCTGGAGGATATTGACTACATAAACACTGATGGAAAGACAATGAGTCCACTATTGCTAGAGGTTCATTCAGTACCCTTTTCCATAGAGAAAACGAATTGTATTTTTGGTATTTTGCTTAAACAGCAAACCATACTTTGTTGACCATGCGGGAAGAAAAAACCAACAATGTTTTCACCAACATCAAAACAATTTGGTGCTGGCTATTTGTAGATATTCTTCAAGAAACCATAAAGGAGCTTGAAACAGGCTTTGTTCTCTTGGTTCTTAGAAATTAAGTCATTTCTATTTTCAGCGTTTTACCCAAACCTCTTTCATTAGCTGACTTTCTGTGGCATTTGCATTTACATATAATTGAGTTATGATGAGAAATAATCTAGCTTCCGTAAGATTTTTAGACCAAAACACTCGAGTTTTGACTCTTTTACCTTCAGAATACAATTCCACATTTGTTATATTATCCTCAAAAGGATTTTGTCAAAGAAACTTTTATTGGCAGTTTTTAGACCATTTCGAGCAAATGTTCTTCCAGTGCCACCTTCTTCAACCTCCTTTATTTACCATGCTAATAGTTTGTAGTTGACATCTCTAACCAACATATAAATTGAAACATAAATAATATTGTGAAGTTGGATGCTGAAGGTTGCTTTCGCTCTCAATGTTTTGCCAAACAAAAGGTCTACGAGTAAAAACCTAACAGAGATTTATCTGGCTGTTCATGTCTAATTTGTCCTGATTTATAATTTATTAATCTTGACAAATTTATTATGGATAAGTTCCTAGTCTTATAAATGTATTTCTTATGCTGTTGCTTTACACTGAAATTACTCTTTTTAGCTCTGCCCCACATTACAAAAAGTAATCCATTGAAGGAGGGAACGCATGTGCTTTAAACTGGCCAATCCACTCATGACACTGTTCACTGGTAGCTAAAGAATTACTGAGAAGTTAGCACTTGATCCGAAGGGACGCATTAAGTTGGAAGATGCAGGGTTTGATTGGAAAGTTCTTTGGCCTGATGTTCATGAGGTTGTAGAAGCTGCTGTGGTTTCAAATGATCCACTCTTCCTTCAGGCAAGCTCGATTCCTTGCTTCTTAGTAATTTCATTTTAAGCTAGAGCTAATAAAGGAAAATGAAAAAACTTACATACAGTGCTTAAAGTGCAATGTCTAGATTTGCAGGAAGTTATTGGGAAATCAGTAAATGGAACGACATATGCCAGTCTGAGGGCAAGAACATCTGGAGCCCCACAAAATCATTGGTATAAGAGAAGTTCAGATTTATTAGTCTTGCCCTTTTGATAAAATTCTGGGTGACTTTGCTTTTTGTGTAGGTTTGTACCTTCTGGAGATCCTAGAGGAGCAGGCATCGGAACCCCAGAAGTAATAAAACTTGTTTGGTCTTGCCATAGAGAGATCATCTATGATGCTAATCCAGTTCCTAAGAATTGGGAAATTCCATCATCTACATGAGCTATAGGGTGATGATGCTCTCTGCTTGGGACAAGCAAATTTTCTTTGCACCCAACTTGTTTCCTTAGATGACGCCTGAGGCATGCATAAGCAAATTAAGCGTCAATGGAGAGACTTGTAGGCCCTGTTTGTGTCTCTATTGGGGCATTCCCATGCCAACAGTGTGGAAGTGCCCTGCGGTTTTGGTAAGATTAAGTAGAGGAGCAGCTCCTCAATTTATTGAGGCTGAAGGCTTGTGATTGGAGGATTACCAGGCTAAATAATGAATAAATTGTCTCCTTGGTGTAAATAATATTGGATATTAGAATATTGAACTATGTTCTAATTATTAAATTACGTCTTCAAATATATCACTCTTAACAAATTAACTAAATCAAGTTGATTTCACTTTTATTTTTAAAAACCCAATAGATATTATTTTGGCTCAAAAATTTTCCTATAACCCATCTATTATGTATATTAAATTACTATAATAAGTTTTTCATGCAAACTATTTTTGATAATTTAATTTGAATTTTTAGCCTTAAAATCCTATTAAAATGGCTATTTATCAATATATATTTTGTAATTTTTCAAGTTACTGATTTAAACTCTAATATGGGATGAGTTATAATGTTAAGTAATATCGAATAATGTTGGGTGATGAATTTTATGGCAATTGTGGCATCGGACTAATATGTTATAGATTTGGGGAGTATATATGTTATATGTGTAAAGTAATCTAATGAAGAAATCAAGTGAGAGTTGATTCAAATTGTAGTATAGTTAAGCTGTAAGATGAGTTTTAAATCTGGTTGTGAATTGAACTTATGAGTGGTTCTGTCAAAATTTAGAAGATTACCAAATTAGAACTTAATTTAGAAGCTAAATCAGAATCGGGGCTAGTAAAAGTATATTAAGGAGTTAGTTAGAGCCTTAAACCAAAGGCTACATGCACCTAAACAAACTATAGGAAATAGGTTAGAAGGCATTTATGAGAATTATAAATAAAGGGTGATTAGAAGTTAAATTAAAACCTAATTTAAAAGTTGAATTAGAGTCTAAATAAAAAACAAATTCAAAACCTAACTGAACACAAGAAGTAGTTATGAGAGATTTAAACCTAAATTTACTAAATATAATAATACTCTAAACTAAGGATAATAATTTATATTACACAATAAAGCCTATGTATACAATTTGTACAAATACTTAAATCATATTAATGTTATAAGGATAAATGATTATTTTGCATTGTGAAATTACACCTTAATGAGCAAGTGCAAGGATCTAGGTAAGTTTGGGATTAATACATTATTATATTTCATAGTACCGTTTCATAGTACTTAGAGACTTAAAATTATACATGTTTCTACTTACAATTAGTTAGATTGTGTACATGCCTATATATGCATGCTCTCCTAGATGTATTGTATATTATTGGCTTGCTGTACTGGTTTGTAATTATTTTGTATTGTGTGATATGGACTGATCACTTGTTACGTCTCAAAGCAGCAAAGTCACAACAATTTTACTATGTAAATTGACCCAAGATAGTAACTAACCTCTTAATTGCTATCATAGATGTGATTTACATAAAATATCCACAACTACCCGTTTTGAAGTAAACAGTTTATACAAGATTATTTATAAATTTACATGCAAAATTTTAAATCATGTTTATACATAGATATACTGTCTTACGATATCAGGAGATATTTACATATCATAGTTGTTTGATAAGTAAGATATTACATGATCAACTCACATATCTAAGAGTTGTTAACAAAAACTTTCTAAAACTTTATTGATCAACCAATATAGTCCTCAATCTCCTAAAGTTCTTCAAAAGGATGCTAATCTTTAGATAGTTATAATGTGGCATTTTAATTGTCACCTACAAAAAATCCTATAAGGGTATAAGTAATTAACAACTTAGTAAATGAGGATGGAGACATAAGACTATATAACAAACACAAATAAAATTCTCAAACTATTAATTAAATGCAATGCAATATGCAAATGCTATCACATAACATAGTTTGGTCAGTTGTGAAATTAAGGGAATTTCACTTACTCTAATCTAAGTTAAGGAGTCTCAACGTATATGCAATAGCTCACGACCAAACCTAAGTTTATGTAATAGAGGCATTACTTCCCGTATAACTATCCTTCAAATCACTGCCCTAATCGTTATAGTGACCTCATCTCCCATCATTTAGTTTGATTGAGGATGAATAAGAGACTATTATGTTCTAGCACTATCTCTTTCAGAGGTATTTGTATTTGGTCAAAGAATCTCGGTCGTCCCCTAAAAAGTTACAATACATGTCTAATTAAAGTGTTTAGACTAAATATAATTAGGTTAAGTTTAGAGTGATTAATCAATTTCACTTCACACAAATTATAACCAATCACCACAACAAAGCATTAATAAATAGCCAAATAATCAAAGACACACAAGCATGTACACAAACATCTATCTATAAGCATAACTAATTACAATCCTAAGTCTTTGAGTACTATAATATAATACCTAAAAAATACAATAAAGTATTGATCCCAACTTACCTAAAATCCCCAGTTTACTCACTCAAGCTTCATGTATAATCAAATCGTCTTCATTTGCTCCTATTACATAAATACCCTTTTAGCGTTTATATTCTTATTCCGTATAAGATTTAAATTACAACTTTACCCAATTATCCAATTTTATATTACTTATTACCAAACCAATCTTAAATAAGTTTTTAAACTAGTTTTCAGTTTTTAGGTTTTAATTAAGTTCTAATTATGGTTTTTATATATAAACCTTAGGAATTCCTTCTAAACCAACATGTGAAATTAATCTAACTATATTTAAGTATTCTAATTCTCTTATTTGGCTTCTAACCAGTATTCTAGTCTACACAGTATACTATATTCTTAATTTAACTATTGAATTTACTCTTGATATAAGAATAATATATATTTTTCACATAATTTCCTAAATTTAAGTTTCAAATCAAATATATAATATATTCCTAATATTATAATATCATTAATTTTTACCTAATATTTTCTACTCATTTAATTTCCAACTTCTCATATTATTCCTTTTTACATATTTATCACATAATACACATGTTTAACATCCTAAACCCTACAAATACCATTTCCCATCAGCCACTAACATCTTAATGTCTAATTACACATTAAATTGGTATTTTCATCAACTTATTATTAAATCACTACAATAAGCTTCAAAATTACTTTTTATGTATAATTTTAAGACCCAAAAATTAAGTAAAAATTTAGAAAATTAATTTTAAGAAAATCTCTTCATAACACTATAAAATATATCTTAAACAATATACATAAAAATTTTGAAGCAAAAACTACATCATTAAGGTTATTTAATTCAAAAGCGAAAATCAACTCGAGTTTAATGATTTCTTAAAGGCAATATATCTCAGACCTAATTTATTAAATTGATATTTTTTTTCCTAAATCTTCATACAAAAATACCCAAGAATACTAAATTTCATAATTTTCCATATAGATTTGATTTTTTTTTATAAATTAAACAAAATTGGGTAAAAATGAGACTCACTTGAATGATTGGCCTCCAACTACCAACAATGGCTCTTACTGTGTTAATAACCCCTGGCGATGGGTCTATTGTCAAGTGGTTGTAGCCGTTCTATTCCAAGTGACCGTTAGATGTGCATACTTATTATAAGCCTTGATTGTATTATATTTGTCTATTTTTGGTAAAATTGTTTTGTCTCTTCTTTTCACGTCTCCTTAAATGTTTTTGGACTCTACACCAAAATGAGTTTTGAAGAGAGTGTTCTTAATTTATAAAGTAGTTTAAGGTTTTTCTTTAATTTTCCTTGTGCCAAATGTCCTTTTTCCTTTCTTTTTTAACTTTTTATTTGGGTTAATATTATTGATTAATTCTTTAACTTACGTCCCCAACTTACCATGCCTGATATCTAGACATTTCCACACTTTCGAGTACTCTCTCATTTTTTATGAATTTTTCTTAATTAATTAGTTTTATTTTAACATATTTTAAGTATTTCAAGTAATTTCAAATATTTTTACTTACACGTAAATACATATATAATACAAATAAATATTCCTAATTATTATTTATATTATTTTATAATTTTTAGTATGTATATAATTTATCTCATTCGATTCGTTAATTATCAAAACTCATTTTACTTGTTTCTGATAAATAACTCGTAATATATATAATTTAATATTATAATATTTAACTATTCTATTATTTACTTTCCAAAATTAAACTCACGAATCACTTTTACTAATATTCCTAACTTTATCTTAAAATTTGGACTCAATCAAATAACTTACTTAATTGCTTTAAATTTTACATATTGACTCTCGTACACCTTACTATAGGGCTTACATCACCTTAACTGAACTTAATAATATATGGCTTGTAATCTTAACCAAACATGCATCATAACCTATTAGGGGACGTTTAGGATTCTTCGACCAAATATTAACTCCTTAGAAAGGAATAGTACTAGAGCATAATAATTACTTCTTTATTCTTAACAGGAAAGAAGGTTATGGTAAAGGTAAAAGTAGTAGTTCGAAAATAGTTACAGGAAAAGTTGTGTTTCTATTGCATAAACTTAGATTTAGTTGTGAGTTATTGCATGTGCATTGAAACTTCTTAACCTAGACTAGAGTAAGTGCAATTTTTCTAATTTCACAAGAAATCGGATAACATTGTATGATGGCATTTGGTTGTTGCATTGTATTAACTAACTATTTGGCTATCTTGTTTGTACTTAATGTATAGCCTTATGTCTTCGTCCTAATTTATTGAGTAATTGGTTACTCACATCCTTAAGAATACAAAACTGATGAACAACTGAACTTTTGAATCCTTTATAATTATTCATTAACCAATGTTAAAAAATTATGTATTTATTATACAACTAAGTTAATGGTATTGTAAGTATGACTTAAATTATTTAGCATTTAATATATATTTTAAGATATCTATTGTGAAAATTATATTATTTTCAAACAAACTGTTTACTTCAAAACGGATTAATCGTAATTGTTTAGTATAAAACTAAACTTACACCAATAGCTGAGAAGCCGACTTCGTAGAATTATTATGATTCTACCGTTTTAAAGCATGACATCCACATTACATGAATAAACATATTCCATTTTCTTTTTCTATACAAATAAATATTATCTATAGAACAGCTGCTCATAAATTAAATAAGAGAATAATTATTTCACATATAGTAAAAGAGAAGAACCATTTCATTCTAGCAAGTCAATGGCAATGTAATTATATACGGAAAAAACTTGGTTAAGATAAGCATTTAAAATCAAGTAATAAATGTCCTATCTCGTAACAGGATCACATTGAACTCGGTTCTCGTCTTGTATTCTTTCTACTATGCAAAAACATAGTCGATTTTTTTAGCTAAATACATTATAAGATGTTTTTCTATATTTTCCGCATAGTCATTTTAGCTCTAATATCAACAACATTTTCATTCTAAACATTAACTTGCTTTCATTTCTTATCTGTGGTTCATACTACTAATATAGATTAATTATTTATTTATTAGTTTTATGTTTGGTAACACTTTAGTTTATTAACTATCGATTCCTTCATATGATTAATTATTATATTGTCCAATAAATCTCAATAATGTAGAGCAAGTAAACCGACCGTGTATTTGCACCGAAAAAATAAAAAATAAAAAACCAACAATAGCAAAAGATCAGATTATTGCCGATTACTTATCCAAATATATATTTCCCATGAAAAAATAAAATAAAAATTTACCACCATGAAACGTGAAAAGCCCGAAGCACAGAGACCAAAACCCACGTGCCCAAAGCCCAACATGATATTCATATCCCCATATTCTCCTGTTAAACCCTTCTCCCAAAGTTCTTCCATCTTCTGTTAAACCCCAACCCTAGATTCCTCTTCCCTTCTTTGCTTTCTCCGTCTCAACTCTCGCGTTTCTTTCTCTCATTACTTTGCACGACGGTCCATCCTGCTGTGAATATCTCCAAATTATAACTCTAGCACTCTATTCTCACTCGAAGGTATGTACTTTTCATAATCACCATTCAGATTCATTTTTCTTCTTAATTGAACTTTTATATGCCCTCTGCAACTTTTGGTATTTGTGAAAAAAGTTTGAATTTTACTAAAAGCTTTGATTTTTGTGAGATTATTGCAATGACCCTTGGTCTCTGACATTGTGTAGTGAAAGTTTTTCAGTAAAATGGCTCATTGGGGTAAAGTTATCGTCTCTCTTTGTGTCCTGTGCCCCGGTCAATAATATGCTGATATGTCTGCTTAAAAAGGCATAATATAGGGAATTAGATTGATTATTCGTTATTTATGTGTTTGCTAGTACAATGTTTTTACGGTTAGACGGTATGGTAGAATGTGAGTGGTAGTGGAAAGGATGGGAATTCTATATCCAGCTAATGGTTTTTTTTTTTTTTTTTTATTGTGCCTTTTGTACAGATTGTGCATTGGGAATACCACTTCTAGAATCATTTGCGATGACTTTACTTGAGCTTATAACTAATGCCGCTGCAAATCAAGTGGCTGATACAGAACATAAATATCCCGTTGTTATTGACCCGGAGAAGATTTTCTCTAAAGTTAAGCCCAAGCTTGAAAACCCGAGTCCAGCATCTCTTGTTGTCCCCATTACCAACGTAAAACTTCCCGGTGTGGTCAACCTCGTGGCTAAAGTGGATAAGTTCTTTAAGGAGTTGAATCGCAATTTAAAGGACACGAATAATTTCGACAAAGAGACATTTCTTGCGAGCTTGCAAGGTTTCTTTGCTGAGATCGCTTCAAGGATCAAAGTTACTGTTGATGTTGATCCACGTGATGGTGATTATACGTGGGCTGCAATTAAGCTAGTAGGTCATGTGATGCGTGAGCATCAAGTGGGCTTGCTTTTAGAAGTCTTTATAGCTTTTGAAATGTGGATGCATGTTGAGACATTGATCGCTGAGAAGCTTGTTGGTCATTCCTGTTACATGAACTTGATCTTGAATCTTGTGGTCAAGAGGAGGTCAGATTTGATAGTTCATTGTATCAAGCATGCTTCAGATATCCAGTTCTATCCACTGCTATGCATTTTAAAGTACCTGTTGATTCCTCCTGAGGATGCTTACAGCACTATGGTCAGTGTGAGCAAAGAATGGGAAATGGAATGTCTCTTAGCCATAAAGAAGGCAAAAGACAAGAACCGTGGAGTTGAAAACCAGGAAATGGCTAGAGAAGCTGCACTTTTACTTATGCTAGCACATGATGGCTTCTCAATTTCTGAGTGTTGTTTGCATTATCTAGTGGCTTCTCCTAATATGGATGATGTGATACTGTCAGCTGCAATAAGAAAATTGAGCGATGAAGAGATGATGAGCTTAATTAAGTATCTGAGTGAGTGGCTGAGAAAATATGACAGGTTTCCCCAGGCACATCCGTGTCTGGAGGCATCAACTAATCTCATGCTGAAGACTTGCGATTGGGTTCCTAAGCTTGAGGATGTTATTAGATGGCTTGGATTGGTATTGGATGAAAATTTTTCATCATTGGTGTTGCTTTCGGAGTTCCATGAAGAAATGAGGTCTATTGCTGTTGTGGTCAGTTCCTTGGCTGCTGAAGCAAGGCATTGCTGCTCTTTGGCGAGCAAAGTTGAGATTCTGAGAAATGAAGTTAAAGAAGGATAGACTAAACTGGTCCTTACTGCTTATTATCGCGGGATAGTTGGTTAATGAATGATGATGGATCATTTGATGTAAGTGTCTTGCTTTGCTCAAAGATGTTAAACTTTCTCCATCAATATTCTGCATTTTGATCGAGTGAAATCATAAATGTAGCTTTAGCCATAGGGTAATGGCCATTTTTGCTTTTTATTTTTTTCCCCTTTGAAAAAAGAAGATACGAAGATGCAGCTGCTGTATGTAATTTTTTCCCCTTTTCCATGACACCATCTTTAGAAAGAGTTTTAAGAAATCAAAGAGTGAAAGTTGGCTTCCTCCTGACTGTTAGTCTCTTTTATCAGGTTACAGCGGAAATTTTACTAGTAGTCGTTAGATGCTACTTTTGTTTCCTAGGTAGGTTTTTACACGTAACTAGGCCTTGTTTGTTTTAAATTTTGTCATTAAGCAAAATTATGAGTTCAGAGAAGTGTGGATGCCCAGGGTGATTGGAAGAGAAAAAGCTTTAACAACCAACAATTGATGATTTGTATGGGGTTGTGTGGACATCTTTTCAATATAATTTCTGTTGAGATTATGTTCGATTCAGTTTCAAAATCGGGAGCCGTTGTCTCTTTAAGAAATATGGTTTTCGTGTGGTCTCTTACCCAATGATTTACAGCAAATGGCTCATTCGATCTATGATGTTGCTTGGTGGGAATTTTTTTCTTTTCCTTTCTCAAGAGCATTAAATCACCCTGATTTTGAGCATTATATAACTTTTCTTGAACAAGAAAACCAATCGCAAGAAAAAAGGAGAGAAAAAAACTAAAAGGAGCTATTTTTACAAAATTTTTATTCTTTTGTTCTTCGGGAAAACATTTTGTTTATTTTTAAAGGCGGCATTTGATTTGACGATACCCGCTGTAGGGATAAAGCTGTCGTAGTTCTTTTCCTTATATAAAAATTTTAGTGTCTTAGTATTTTTATTTCAGAAAACTATTCCACTTTACATCCTCTCTTTTTTTTTTAATTTTTGAAAAATTCTCAACTTTTAATTTGGTGGTTTTATTTGAAAAATTCTAAAAGTTCCTAAATTGTTGAAAAAAAATCTAATTACCTATCTAGTTTTTAAAAATTGGGAGCTAACTGAGAAAAACTTAATTAGTATGTAATTGAACAAAACCTAAAGATTCAGAAGTGAATATTAGGTTAAAATCAAGGAGGTGAATTCAGTTTTATCACTAATTTTAATCAATTTTTGAACTTGATTAAGATTACTAAATAAATCAATATTGAAAATAACTATTGAACATCAAATAATGCATAAAATAAATGAAATAGGGGTAGAGAAAATTGAACTAAAATATAGGATGGAGTTTAGATTGCCCCTACTCTCAATGCATGTATAACATGCCTCCAATTAAAGACTTCATCACACTTTTATTAACAATGATTAGCACCCGTTATACAAATGCATAACAAATAAAAAATAATTTCTATAATTAATTTAAATGCATGTACTATATTAATAATGACCAAAATTTGGGCACTACATATATATAATAGTCTCTTAATACTAAAATAGTTATATCTCATAATGAAAAGTGATATATTAATGAAGCCCCCAAAAAAAAAGAAAATGTGCACTTACAATAGCAAAACGTAAAATGTCTATTTTAGATATCTAAGAAAAAAAATATTATTTTGTAATTAAGAACTTAAATCCAAAATTTTTATTATTATTTAAGAAAAAACATTAATATTTAGATGACAAAGCTCAAACCATAGACATGCTTCAACCAATATGAAGCAACCTAACTTAATTTTTTCCATGGTTATTGAGGTTTGAAGGGTGCTGTGCTTCGTGTTTCGTCAGAGAGAAAAACGACACAATTAGTTTGTACTTCAATCACGAAAAAGGGGAAAATAACATAAATGTCCTGACGGCAGATATCAAACCTTAAACATGCTCGAACCAATATCAACCCCGTCGATATTCGTACTTCACTTGCGAAACAAGAGAAAATATGAAATATTAATAGCAAAAAGATACCTAACAAAAGCAAAACGAACATATTCGTAGTGCAACAAGCCAAGAAACTGACGTTGTTGAAGCAAAAATGCCCAATCCAATTACAAGTCATTGTCGAAGTTCTTTAAAGTCAAATAATTATTCTTATTCTCTTAATAATAATAATAATAAGAGCCTAAACGACATTTGCAATGATTTAATTTTAACTTTGCTATTCGACCTCGATATCATTGATTTTTTTTTTTTTTTATTAAGAATAAGGATGCAAAATAAAGAAAAAAAAAAAAACACAATTGTTTTGATGACAAAGATTAAACTATAGACATGCCTGAACCAATATATCGCTTTAATTTTATTTTTTTTTTAATGACAAATGATTTTCAAAGTTTTTCTGTCATTCAAAATCAAAGACCACATATTAGTTCTTGATTGATATTGCCATTAAAGAAAAATTGTAGTAAGGTTAGCCTGCATTCCACAATGGATAAAGTGCTGTTGGTTTCCCAGGGTTAAATCACTATTAAAGAGGTTTGAATCGTGATGTTGAACGTAACTCCGATGTCAGGCACAAAAGTTGAACATGGGCGTGGATAGTTGAATGTAGAAGTCGGATACAGATTTGGAGCCATATAGAATAAATGCGAATGCGTGTGTAAAGTTATTTATAATATTTATAAATTTTAAATTAGGATTTTTTATTTTGCCAAAAAAATAGAATTTAAATGCTTAAAACACCAATAGTAGTGGGGCATAGATAATATAGACGTAATTAGTGTATTAAAAAATCTTGCAATATATGCTTACGGTATGGTTACATAGCCGCCGATAAATGCATAATGAATGAAATGCATTTTAATATTCAATATCTTTAATAGTAATAATTAGTATTTAATTCAAATATTAATTAATATTTTATCATGGAATGAGTCCCTGATTATAGATGTTTATGAATGTAGTCTATGTGTGATGTATTGTTTTTATTTCTAACCCTCTTCCTTACAATGTTTTATTGAAATTTACCACTTGCTGTCCCAATCCAATTCCATAGCAATCAATCTTTGATCCCATCTTTAACACCAAATAGACATTTATATAATTTAAGGAGGATAAAATGAAAAGAAAATAAAAACATAAACTGAATACACAAATTAAAAAAATTCATTCCCATTATTTCTAAAGCAAAGAAAGCAGTAAATAATAAGGCTTTGTAGTTTCTTTGCAACCTCTGAACCTAATAGCATTCTGATTTTCTCACTGATTTTATATCTTTCCGTCTAAATTACTTTAGTGTACATTAAAGCGAATATTATATACAATAATAAATTATACTTCAAATATTTTGTATTCATCTATTTTAATCGACATCCACAATCAATAGTAATATTCATAAAAAAAATAAAAAATCAATCAAATAGTATAATCTCACAAATAACATCATTATACTTACATAATACATTAACCACGCTATTAAACCTAGGCATAGTCTAGTTCGGAACCACAAAACAGAACGGAACCGGCCTGGTGGTTCTTGAATTAGACCATGACCTGTCAAGGCAATTCTAACCTGCCATAAGGACCCGCCAACGATTAATGTCTCATACTTGGCCTGAATCAGCCAGATGAACCTACCCTAACTCGACGAACTAATCCATCCAGTTTTTTTTTTAATCCAAAAAAGAGAAATATAAAAATAAAAAAAATTGTCAACTCTTGCAAAATGATAAGACATATGAAAGCTAAAAGACAAAGATATATATATACATATAATACATCTCACCTGTTGCACAAAGCTACACGGCTATAAACCTATACATAAAGGACAAAACAAAGGCAAAGCTATTAGCCTATTTGGTTACTTCCACACCTACACACAAGTGCATGAGTAATTGAGGAGAGCGGGTGAGAAGGAGAGAAAGAAATGAAAAAGGTTGGTGGAGAGTTAAATGATGAAGTCAGAAGATAGTAGAGAGTGGACGACAGAAAATTGAAGACAATGATGCTTAGAAGTCAGAAGTTAGAAAAAAATGTGGTGATAAACTGATACAAGAAGGATCGTGATTTCAAAATTTGAATTGGAGAATTGATGCGACTAAAAAGGCTGAAGACTAAACAATCTAATGACTGAAAAAGTAGAAAAAATGTTTGTTGATAATTGAATGAAGACAAGTTAACGTTGAAAATTTCAGAAGTGGTGAACGTTAAGAAGGAAGGAATTTTTGGAGAGTCGTTCTCAAAATCACCTACGTTTTATAAATTGGAGAGTAGCACTCATCGAATACACAACTTTGCTATCTACTTTACACGACAAGCTGAATTTTTTTTCTTTTCAAATTTCTAAGCTCTTCTACTAACATGTTCAATTTCTTACTCTAGTATAATAGTGCTTATATTTATTTGCTTTCATATCTTGAATTTGTATTAATTTTTAATGCTCTATATCATATAACTTTCTTTTCCTTAAGTAACTTGTGTTTTTAGAATGCAACAAATTTTTTTTTTTTTTGGTAGCATTACTAGCAAGAAGTCGAGTACCGATAAAGGTAAGGCAATGGTATTATCACGTCTTGAAGCAATAAAATCATAACAATACCGCTGTACAAACCATTTTAAGATAGAAGCTGACCATACAACCACTATCTTAAATCTGATTTATATAAAGCGTTAACAACTAACCTGTTTTGAAGTAAACAGTTCATAAATTAAATAAATTATTTACTTAAAAAAGTATAAAAATATATATATACACTAGGATTTAAATATTACAAATCATGTTTTCATAGTTTTCTTGTACTATATTTTCTAAATAATATATTTTCAAAAATGGAAAATTTTTAAATAAGAACTAAGACCTTAAAAATATATTTATTTTTTAGATGTATTTCTTCACTCCCTGGGATCCAAGCTAGCTTTAAGGTAAATATAGGTTGCTTCCCAACTAGCACTTGTAATAACGTCTATAGAAATATAAGTAACCAATAACTTAGTAAGTTGGAATAGAGACTTAAAACTATACATCAAACAAAATTAGGGTTATCAACCAAATTAATTAGATGCAATATATGTACAAGTAAATGTCATCGCATGGCGTTGTCCAGCCCATCGTGACATTAGAGAAATTACACCCGCTCTAATCCGGGTTAAGGAGTTTTCATTTAATGTAATAGCTCATGACGAAACTTGGGCTTGTATAATGGAGACACCACTTCTCCCGCGACTACCTTCGAACTATTAATTTCACCCTTATTACGACATTTTCAACTATCACTTAATTCGACTAAGGATGAAGAAAGAACCCATTATACTATCAGAGCTATCCCTTTCAAAGGAGTTGATATTTGACCGGAGAACCCTAATATTTCCTTTAATGGGTAATTATGCAGGTTCAATTTAGATTTACAAATTATATATTTAGTTAGATTCGGTTTAAGGTATTCAATCATTTTAAACAAACCACACAAATACAAGCTAGGATAGCAAATTAGAATCATATCATTAAACTTAGAAACAAGTACATATAAGTATGCGTAGCAAATACAACCAACTACAATTTCAAGCTTCTAGGTATCATATATTAGTACTCTAAAATATATTAATGTATTAATCCCAACTTACTTAGACTCCCTGTTTGCTCACTCAAGTCCTGATTCACACAAGTCATCACTGATAATCCCTATAATACAAAGGTTATTTTAGTTCTCATATAACTACTATAGATATGTTTTATTTTATAGTATAATTTATGATTATTTTTAGTTGAGGGTCTTACTATATCTAGTGATTTAGGTCTAAATCTCTCAAGATTACTTCTCTTATGCAATTAGGTTTCGAATTTGCTTCTTATTCCGATTTTGATTCAGCTTTTGAATTAAGTTCTAATTTACCTTTTTATTACCCTATATTTATAAGCCTTTTAAATGCCTTTTAATCTTTCCTTACGGTTTATTTGATGAATATAATCTAATCTTTGATTTAGGTTTTTGACTTACTATTTAATATATATATATATATATATATTAACTCTAATTTTGTTTCTACTTCTGAATTCAATTTTGTTTTAGCTTCTGATTATTGTTTTTATTTGTAAACCCTAGGAATTCTTCCCGAACTAAAATGTGAGATTTATCTAACTATGCTTAGGTATCCTAAATCTATGTTTTAGCTCTTAATTAGTATTTGGATCAGTACGGTACACTACGTTCTTAATTTAGCTAACGAATTTGCTCTCGATATAAGAATAATCTACATTTTTTATGTAATTTCATAAACTCCCATTCCAAATCAGATTTACATCATATTCCTATTATTATAATATCATAAATTTTTATCTAATATTTTTCACTCATTTAATTATATATATACATATTATGTATTACTACATATTATACACTTATATCACATATTTAACGCTTCTAGCACTACATATATTATCTTTCACTACCAATAAATGTCTAATTATATTCTAAATCAAAATTTATACCTAATTAACCCTAAATCACAAAATTAACTTAAATATACCTCTTCACCTACATATATAGTACATATTATGCATAATACATACAACTAATGCCTCAAACTTCAATAATGCTACGGAAAATATATTATACTCAATAAATTATGATTGTTATATTATGATAATGAAAAGTAGCAAGATAGTTTAATATATATTAGTTTCTGGTATACTGATTTTAAGTCTGATTTTGCTAAAAGTTAGCTTAAATTAGATAAATGACCAAATGAAATTATAAGATCCAAACTAAAAATTCCCAAAATCATAACTAAGCTTCAGAATTCATTACAAATTATATTCATTAAGGAATTTAATTAAAAACCTATTATTTCTTTCATATGGAAAATATGGAAAATTCAAAAAAATAATTTTAATAAATACTAAATGTATATTTTATCAAAAATTATTTTTATATAAATTAAATATATCATATAAGGAATATGGACACCAAAAATTAGCTCAAAATAAATTTTTTTACTATTTTTTTAAATTTATACAAAATTCGTTGAAATCAGGCCTGTTCTTAAGGAACCTAAATAAGCACTTCTAATTTTAAAAAAATGGTTTGATATTATAATTCTAAATGTAAAAATACCTATGGAAACCAAATTTCATAATTTTCCATACATATTTAATATTTTTACTAAATTAAACAAATTTGAAAGAAAAATCGAAACTCACCAATCAACAAGATTTCAGCCACCAGCGGTGGCTCCACTATTGTCTATAGCTTTAGATATGGGGTCTACTATCTGTCAATGGTGACTATTCCTCTCCAAGTAATTGTTGGATGTGTGTTTCCTTTATAAGTCCTAAATGCACACCATTTTGTTTATTTTTGCTGAAATTAGTTTTTCCACTCCTCTTCTTAATTTTTTTTTTTTTGATGCCCAACTGATTAAAATGGTGTTTAGTTGGGTTGTGCCGAATTTATAGCATGGTTAGGGTTTTACTTTTAATTTTATGGTGTTAAGTGCCCCTTATCCCTTTCTAAATGGCCCAATCTTATTCATTGAATTTTCATTTTCCATTTCTAGCTTGCTATGCCTATGTTCTAGACAATTCCATGCCTTTTCATATTCTTCTTGATTTTTTCTTAATTATTTATGAATTTTCTTTAATTATTTAGTATTATTTTAACATATTTGGTTATTTTAAGTAATTTCGCATATTTTTATCTATATGTAGATATATTGTTAGTCCCATATAAGATATCAAAAGAAAGGTGAATTGATATTTTTAAACTTTTGAAAACTTTTTCATTATGAGAAAAGTAAAATTATCCCTCATAACAACTTATAATGGTGAACAGTGATAATTTAATGATTCAATGCACAACAAATAATAAACAAAATTAAAAAAGTAAGGAAGGAAAATATCAAGCAGAGATTTTATAGAGCTTCGGCCTTCTACCTATTGCTTTTTTTTCATCTCTACTACTAGAGATCCGATTTATTTCATTGGTGTTGTTCCACTTGATCTATTAAATCAAATCACAAAAAGATTACAAGCAGTTGTCACATATGGACTTTACGACACTCTGCTCTGCCTATTTAGCCTTTCAATAATCTAGTCTAATACAAATCTGTATAGTACAAACATACTTGTTTCAACACTTAAACAACAAATAAGAATTACATATTACAAATGAGAACAAAAGTATAAATCTCAATTAATTTCACTCGAGAGAAATGATGAAAGTTGAATAATTTGCTTTGGTGGAACTTTCTGAAGTAATATCTAAAGAACTTTCTATGACCTTTCAGAAGGTATAATCTAATCTCAATATTTTATTTTTCTAGAGATTTTTCCAGAGTAGTATCCAAACGTTTTGAATCTTTTCTCTTTTATATTGAAATCTTTCAATGACTAAGAATTGAAGATTTTCTTCACTTTCATAATTATTCAACCGTTAGTTATTCGAGATAACTCTTTGGATATTTTTAGAGAAGATCTTGATCTTTTGAATTTTAAAACCAACTCTCCTTAATTTATTTAGATCAGATAAACTTAAATCCATAACCACTAGATAAGCTTTTGTTTTAAACTTAAAGAAAAGATATGCCTTATCAAATATTTCTAGATAAACTCTTTTGAATTTCCATAAAATCTTATTCAACCTTATCTTTATCCATATTTATGCCTATCTTGATTTTTCAAAAATTAATTTGCTTAAAGATAATCCCTATGGATCTTAACTCCATCTTGAGTGAAATTGAATTAAGTGTATTTTCCTAACACACCTAATCTAGTGAATCTAGGGCTTGATTAATTCAAATATAATTAAAAGCTATTTTCAACGTCATACTTCTAGACTTACTTTCTGAACAAGCTTATGAAGAATATCGGGCTTTTGTTTCTAAAGTTTTTAAATAAGCTTCTGAAGTGCTGTATCAATTCTTTTTATAAAAGCTTTTGAAGCACTCTCTGAAGATTTTTAGACTATTCTATTTTTAATCAATTCAAGACTTCTGAATAAGCTTTTAAATACAACTTAGTTTTGTGAAATTTAAACTTTCTGAAAATCATTATGTAAGTCTATACTCTTAAAGATTCATTAGCATTTAACCTTTTTTGTTATCATCAAAATATATGAGAGATATACCATAAACACTCATAAATATTATTTAAGTGATTTTATGATTTTTATTGTGTATATAATTTATCTCTATCTATTCGTTAGTTATCGAAACTTGTTTTATATGTTTCCAATAAATAATAGGAAATTTTCATATAATTCAATATTATAATAATTAATTATTTTATTATTTATTTTCTTAAATCTAAAATCAAGTGATCACTTTTACTAGTATTCCTAACTTCGTCGTAAAATTTGAGCTAAATTGAACAATTTGTTCAATTGCCTAAATTCTACAAATTGAACCTTGAATACCTAATTACAAGGCTTACAGGCGTCAACTAGTGCTCTTATGGAGAACATGGAGTACAAGTACAATTTCTATGACTTCATGCAAGATTGAGCCCTCAACATAATGCAAAGTCTTCCACTCAGGTTTGAACAAATGATGTTAGTGTATAACTCAGATGTGGAGGAAGAGATGGCATCTAAGGAGGAGGAGTAATCGAAGGGAAACCTAATACTAAGCTACCAAGGCCATCGAAATAAGATATATTTACTAAACATCTCCGTAAAGTTGTAGGTGAAGATGAAAATATTCCTACATTTGGTAATTATTGTAACAAAAACTACAAATAGAAATTTGGTGATGGATATGAAATGTTGAGGAAGCACATATGAGGGAAACACCCATGAAGTATGGAATAGACAACACATAAAACAAATAACAAGGCCATCTACCTCACAAAGTTTCACCCTTTTCCATTTTTCTAAGGAAAAGAAAAAGGAAGGTTTGTGTAAAATGATAACCAGTATGCATCTTTCTTTTAAGGCAGGTAGTAACCCATTTCTTACGCAATACGAACAAGAGTATTTAAATCCCAATGCTTAGTCATTGTAATAAGTAGTATTTTATTCAAATATTAATTAATATTTTATTATATATTGATAATTTGTCATGGAATGAGTCCCTGATTATAGATGTTTATGAATGTAATCTATATATGTTGCATTGTTTTTATTTCTAACCTTCTTCCTTACAATGTTTTATCGAAATTTACCACTTCCTGTCCCAACCCAATTCCATAGCAGTCAATCTCTACTCCCATCTTTAACACTAAATAGACATTTATATAATTTAAGGGGGAAAAATGAAAATAAAATAAGAACAGAAACTTAATACTAAAATTAAAAAAATTCATTCCCATTATTTCTAAAGCAAAGAAAACAAAAAAAAAAGAAAAAGAAAAAGAAAGAAAGAATAAAGCTTTGTAGTTTCTTTGCAACCTCTAAACCGGATAGCATTCTAATTTTCTCACCAGTTTATCTTTCCGTCTAAATTATTTTAGTGTACATTAAAGTGAATATTATATACAATAACAAATTATACTTCAAGAATTTTGTATTCATCTATTTTAATCAACATCCACGGTCAATAGTCCTATTTAGAAGAAAAATAAAAAAATCAATCAAGTGGTACAATCTCACAAATAACATCACTATAGTAGAATATACTATATATAGTTATTTAACAAATTGAATCAATTAGATTAGTTACTTGTTAGGAGGTTAGAATATAATTAGTTAAGCAAACTTAGTTAGTCATTTTTGTCTATATATATTAGCAAACCTTTTACAAATGTAATTAATTTTCATTCTATTTCTATTGAATACACACTTTTATTCTCTAACGGTAATTTTCTTATATGAGTTCTTGATCAACGCAACTAGCCGGTACTACTCAGGTTAGTTCACATGGTATCAGAGCTTGATCGATGTTGATCCTAGTTCTTCAACTCGTACAAGTTTTAATCTAATTTGGTATTTGATTCTCTACTTCTTATTGGTATTTCTTGTTGATTGCAAATGACTAAATAGAATAATTTCGATCCTCTTTACATATCTTTTTCTGATAATCTAGCTATGACTTTAGGAAGCATAGTTTTTAATGGATCCAATTTCTTAGCTTGGAATCGATTTGTTAAAATGGAACTTGGAGCTAAATTCAAGCTAGGATTCATAGATGGAACTCTTACTAAACCAGATGAGAATTCAAATGAATATGTTAAGTGTATGTGTAGTGATTATATGGTACGTTGTTGGTTACTTAACACCATGACAACTGATATTTCACAAAGCTTTTAATATGCTCAATCATCATTGGAATTGTGGAATGATGTGTGTAAGCAATTTGCTCAAATGAATGGGCGACTTATTTTTCAATTGCAACATGAATTGATGAATCTTAAGCAAAATAATATGATTGTTACAGCATATTATAACAAGCTTAAGAAATATTAGGAGGAATTACAAGAGTTGAAACTTTATCCTACTTGTAGTTGTGGTCGATTGAATTAATGTACTTGTGATCTTAGGAAAGAGTTAGTTGAATTTGATTCTTAAACAAAATTGATTCAGTTTTTTATAAGATTATCTAAAATGTTTGAAGGAGTGTGAAGTCAAATTCTTTCATATGATTCTTTGCTACCAGTGAATAGAGCATTCTATTTGGTGTTGCAAGGGGAAAAGCAAAAACAATTTACTAGCTTGAGTTCAAAAGATGCTAAAGTTTTTGCTTTCAATGTCAAATAGAAGGCATCTAATATTTTTTCTAAGATTACAAGACGAGGGAAACCTTATTGCAAGAATTGTAAGCAAGAAGGACATACTATTGAGTTATGCTTTGAATTAATTGGATATTCAAAGTGTTATCGAGGAAGGAAAGGAAAAAAGGCTAATAGTTGAGGAAGTGTTGTTGGAAATATGAGTTTGACTGCAAGTCACAATATTCCCTTTAATCATAACATTGATACTGCTAATGTGACTTTTAACAGTGATTTTTCTCATGTTGACTGAATATTGCTTCGAAAGTTTGTAAAATGATGAAAATGTAGCAATCATATGATGGAGAGGATACTAGTCATGTTGTTGTTAATTGTGTAGGCGCTCATTCTATTTCTTGTTCTGTAGCTTTAGAAAATGACATGGGTTCTTGGATAGTTGATACATGGGCTAGCAATCATATGACTCCTTATTCTTGTCTCTTTCGTATCAAACAAACACTTTCAAAACCTATTCTTGTTCATTTACCTGATAGCTCTACTAAAGAAGTTAAAGAAGTCGATGCAATCAATCTTAATCACTCTTTAGTCCTTCATAACATTTTACTTATTCTTGGTTTTCAACATAACTTACCGTTAGTTTCCGAATTGTTATCGACTTCATCCTTTATGCTAAAAGTTGATAAAACTTATTGCCATTTTGAGGACTAATGTCTAAGAAGGTGATAGCTACACCTCAAGTCAAAAGTGGATTATACATCTTGAAGTTTGATTGCAATTCTAGTTGTATCTCATCTACTACATGTAAGTATAATTCTGTTACAGATTCCAAGTTTTCTTCATTATCTTTGATACATGCTTATCTTTGGCATACATCTTGTCCAAGCTAGAACATTTAAACTATTGTAAAGATCTTGATTTTCATCAGTTCTTTTATGAGACTTATCACCTAGCCAAAATACATAGACTTCCTTTCCATAAGAACTTGAATACATCACAGTCTTTGTTTGAGATACTAAATATAGATCTATGGAGGCTTTATAAGGTACCAACTTATAATGGAGAGCAGTATTTCCTTAAATTGGTGGATGATTTTTCTCATGCAACATGGACATATTTGTTGAAAACAAGAAAATGGGAGAGTAAAAAAGAAATACAGGCATTTGTTGGAGACTTCAAGGGCTGTTAGGATTCATGCTCATTTACCTTTGGAATTTTAGGATGATTGTGTTTTAATAGCAATATATTTGATCAACCAAATGCCTACGACAATACTTGATTGGAAGACTCCATATGAAGTACTTTTTGGCAAAGTTCCTTCATTTGATCATCTTAGGATCATGGGTTGTTTGTGTTTCATTCTTAAGATTAGTGGTATTGAGGACAAGTTTGCTAATAAAGGGATTAAGTGTGTGTTTTTAGGATATGCTCATGGGCATAAGGCTTATAAATTCTTTGATATGCAAAACAAGAAAGTGTTGATAAGTAGAGATGCAATATTTTTTGAAGACAAATTTCCTTATAAAGATTGCAATGACTGTATAGACAATTCAAGTTTTCCTATTACTCAGTCCCTTTCTTCTCCTTCAAATTTACCTCATGTTTCTTCTTCTTTTGATGACATCATTTATAGTTTTCCTTCTACAGATTCTTCTTCAAATGTTCCCTCTTCTATTGTTCTTATTGTTTAAACTCATGTTTCTCCACCTATTTGCCAATCTACTCGCTCACATAATCCTCCTAAATGGCTACATGATTATGTTCATTCTCTTCATCTAGCTCATGTACTCATTGTTTCTCCTTCATCTTCTACCTATCCTTTGTTCTCTCCTTCTTCTTTTGTGTCTTATTCTTCTAACTTTGTTACATCTATGGCTAATGTGTTCCTAACAAAGGAACCTAATTCATTTGCTAAAGCTTCATAGGATAATTAATGGAATGATGCTATGCACCAAGAGCTTTAAGCTCTTGAATCTAACAAGATTTGGGAACTTACTACTTTGCCTAAGGACAAACGACCCATTGGTTGTAAATGGGTCTACAAAATTAAGTATAAAGCTGAAGGTAGTATTGAGCGATATAAAGCTCGCCTAGTTGCTAAGGGCTGTGCACAAGTGGAAGGTTAAGATTTCTATACCACTTTTTCTCTTGTAATTCATCTTACTAGTATGTGAATTTAGTTGGCTATTGAAGCTATTAGAAAGTGGCCTATATTTTGAGTCAATGTCAATAATGCGTTTCTTCGTAGATCATTGGATGAAGAAATTTATATGGAAGCTCCTCCTGGATATCATAAAGCATAGCTAGGTCAAGTATGTCGGTTGTTGAAGTCCTTGTATAGCATAAAGCAAGCTTCTCGATAGTGGAATCTTGAAATCAGCAAGTTTCTTGTTCATCTTAGCTTTACTCAGTCATCTCATGATATATCCTTATTCACTCGTATGGATTTGCATGGTTTTGTTGTTGTTCTTCAATACGTAGATGATATGCTGATTTTTAGTGATGCAATGGATGCTATTTTTGAGTTAAAACATCAATTACATTATAAATTCACAATTAAGGACCTAGGTATTGCTAGATATTTTCTTGATATTGAACTGTACAAGTTTGATGTAAGGATTCTTCTTCAACAATGCAAGTATTTGTTTGATATTCTTGTTGATGATGAACTTTTTGCTGCTAAACCACTCAATACTCCTTTCCCATCAAGTGGCAATCTCTACACATATGCAAGGGGACCATTAGATGATCCATCATTTTATAGAAAGCTAGTTGGTCATCTACTATATCTTACATTAACGTGATTAGATATTTCTTTTCCAGTCCACAAGCTAAGTCAGTTCATAGCTAAACCATGTGTTTGACATTTAAAGGTCGTATTTCATGTCCTTAGATATCTTAAAGGATTTGTAGACTTTGGCATTTTTTATTTTACATCATCATCTTCGCATTTGAATGCTTATTCAAATTCAAATTACAAGGCTTCTTCTTTGGATAGGAAATTTATCTCATGATTTTGTCTTTTGCTTAGTACATCTCTTCTCAACTGGAAAATGAAAAAGCAAAATATTATGCCCTCTTCATCTACCAAAGCTAAGTATAGATCTATGGCTAGCGTTATTAAGGAACTTCTTTAGACATCATATGTCTTACAGGATTTAGGCATTCCTAACTCCTTTCCTACCGAGCTCTTTTGTGACAATAAATCTATACAATTATTAACTAATAATCCTTATCATTACAGCAAAATCAAACATATTGCTATCAACATACACTTCACGTGTAACCAGAATGGAAAATGATTTCTCAAAACTTCTTTTGTCTCGTCTAAACAACAACTTATTGATTTCTTGACAAAGAGAGTATCCATTGATCAACTCAACTTCGCAAGACTCAAGCTAAGCCTTTGATCGGCTCCACCTTAGAAGGGGGGTGGGGGTAATGTATTATTTAACAAACTAAATCAGTTAGATTAGTTACTTGTTAGGAGTTTAGAACAAAATTAGTTAAGCAAGCTTAGTTAGTTATTTTTGTCTATATATATCGGTAGACCTTCTACAAGTGTAATTAATTTTCATTCTGTTTCTATTGAATATACACTTTTATTCTTTAACAGTATTCTTCTTGCATGAGTTCTTGATCAACCTAACCAGCTACTAGTCTACTACTGCTTAGGTTAGTTCACACATTATACTTACATAATACATTAACCATGTTATCAGACCTAGGTACAGTTTAGTTCGGAACCGGAAACCGGAACAGAACCGATCCGGTGGTTCCTAAATTAGATAATGACCCATCAAGGTAGTTTTAAGTTGCCATAAGGACCCGCTAACCACTCAATGTCTCTATGTTGTCCTGAATCGATGGGTTCAACCTATTAGGAATTAGCCTACGACTCTCTCAAAGTTGAGGTCGAATAGTTTACGTCGAGATTCAACGATTACTAAATGGTTGAGTAGTAGAATGGAAACACCAAGCATCAGGGCTATCGTCTGTTGAGAAGATGAGGCAACACATTACTAAGGATTGGAGGCCTAAGCTCCACTCGGCATGGCATGAAGAGGCTAGTGCAAACTAATCTTAGCACTCGGCAAACTATAGGCTAACCTTTCAGGTATCTCAGCCAGGTACTATGAGACTCCAAGGACTCCTCCTTGGACCCAGACATCCAACTACCGACCTCATCCAATTTGGATTCTACTCTTCCCAGACATGTCGAATGATTGCATGCTGACTTCTCCTATAAAATGCACAATTTTGTAATTATTGTGAATATTCTTCTTTATTTTATTTATGGGCTCATCCTTTAGGGTTTAAGGCCTTCTACATTATTTACAATTTTGCCAGTAAGGTTTAGGACTTGCTATAAATAGCAACATTTGTAATCATCATTGATATAGAGATCGAACAATGAAGAATATTCCTTTCTTTAAACAAAGTTATACTTAAGCTCCTAGGGTTTGCATTTACCAAATTATTAAGTGTTGAGATAACTCTTTAATCTTTCTTGCATTCTAATCAATCTTGTCCTTAAGATAGTAGCGAACCTTTTCATTTGAGCCGGTTAGTGAGTTACGTCTAACCCTTATTTAAATCCTGAGTGACATTTAGTGTTAGTGAATTGTATTGAACCCTATTTCTAACTCAAACCCTTGATAGTGTTTGTGTCTTGATGCATGATATCCATTCACATTCACTGTCAAAACTTCTCATCCTACTTCTTATTCTTTGTACCCATTGGTTGTCTCTTGCCTGCCCATGGATTTAGTAGCAGTTCAAAAGGTTGACCTATTCGAGAATCTCCAGATCTATGATTATTTTAAACTCCCAAAGCATTTCGTTGCTTACTACGCCTTCTTGAATTATCCATCGCTATGTTGTTTCCAAGGGCTAACAAAATTGAAATAGCATTAATTTTGATTCTAAATAACCCTTTCCTTTATCTTTCACTACAGCTTTCTTATCATCTATTGTAAATATCTCAATATAGATCAATTTTCTTTCTATCATGAACTCAAGCAATCTTTTACCTATTTGATATTTATTACCTTTTTCCAACTGCATTCAAGAGTCCTTGGTTGTGAGGGTATCCACATTATTGTAAAAGCTAGATAGCATAGGTTGAAGGTAGGCAAATATAATTAATAATAATAATATGGTTAGTAGTAAAGCAACCAATACCCGAGTAGATAGTAGTAAGGAAGGTAATCTGTATCATTCATAACCATTTAAGTTTTAGTCCGCTGCCTATACACTCCGTACCATCTTACACGCCGTACCACAACTTACCCTAAACCAATGGATTGACCCATCCATTTTTTTTATCCAAAAAAGAGAAATATATATATATATATATATATATATATAAATTTGTCAATAATTGCAAACTAATAAGACATATCAAAGCTAAAAGACAAAGCTATATATATATTTATAATACATCTCACCTCCTGTACAAAGCTATAAGGCTATAAGCCTATACATGAGGGACAAAACAAAGGCAAAGCTATTGGCATATTTGGCTACTTCCACACCTACACACAAGTGCATGAGTAATTGAGGAGAGAGGGTGAGAGGGAGAGATAAAAATGAAAAAGGTTGATGGAGAGTTAAATGATGAAGTTACAGGACAATGAAGAGTGGACAACAGAAAATTGAAGACAAGGATGCTTAGAAGTTAGAATTCAAATGAAATTATGGTGATAAACTAATAAAAGAAGGAGTGTAATTTCAAATTTTGAATTAGAGAATTACTACAACTAAAAAGGCTGAAGACTAAACAATTTGATGATTGAAAAAGTAGAAGAAACTGTACGTTGATAATTGAATGAAGACAAGTTAACATTAAAGATTTTAGAAGTGGTGAATGTTAAGAAGGAAGCAATTTTCAAAGAGGCGTTCATAGAATCATACACACTTTATAAATTGGAGAATAGCACTTGTCGAACGCGTAACTCTGCTATCTATTTTAAATAACAAGCTCAATTTTTTCTTTCAAATTTCTAAGCTCGTCTACTAACATGTTCAATTTCTTACTCTAGTATAATAGCACTTACATTTATTTGCTTTCATATCTTCAACTCGTATTAATTTTTAACACCCAATATCATATAACTTCTTTTTCCTTAAGCAACCTTTGCTTTTAGAATGTAGTAACTTTTTTTTTTATAGCATTATTGGCAAAAAGTCAGGTATTGGCAAAGGTAAGACAATGGCATCAACTAATGCCCCCTTAGAGAACATAGAGCATGAACACAATTTCTATGACTTCATGCGGGATTAAGCCCCCAGCATAATGCAATGTCCTTCACTGGGGTTTAAACAAATGATGCCTGTGTATAACTTGGATGCAAAGGAAGAGATGGCATCTAAGGGGGAGGAGCAACTGAAGGGAATCCCAACGCTAAGCAACCAAGGCCATTGAAATTGGATATATTTACTAAACATCTCCATAAAGTTGTAGGTGAAAATGGAAATATTCCTGCATTTTGTAATTATCGCAACAAAAACTATGCATAGAAATCTGATGATGGATATGGAACGTTGAGGAAGCACATACGAGGGAAACATCCGATGGAGTATGGAATAGATAACACATAAAACAAATAACAAGGAAAAGTAAAAGGAAGGATTTTCCTTACAAAGGTCCATACTTTTCCATTTTTCCAAGGAAAAGAAAAAGGAAGGTTTGTGTAAAATGATAGTCGATATGCATCTTTCTTTTAAGATAGGTAGTAATCCATTTCTTATGTAATATGAACAAGAATGTTTAAATCTTAACACTTAGTCATTTTCTTCATGAACATTGCATGGAATAAATATTCATCTTTGCCATAGTGGTGTAGACACCCCATTTTTGCCCCCTATAATTTAGAGATTTTTTAAAAAAATAAAAGAAAAGGGTCCTTTATAAAATTGAGGAAGATACAAAAAGTTAAAAATTGGAGGAAAAAAAAAAAGAAGAGTTAAGAATGAATTGTCAACCGTAGGTCATTTTTAGGGTTGAATATAGTTAAATTTAGTTGTTAAGAATCATATTGAGATCTTGTTCGGGATTAAATTAATTAATGCGCTTCAGTTACTTTAGAGTTCAATTTTAGGTTGGGACTAGGTTTAGTGTTGTTACTTCTTTATTCATTCATTTATTTAAAAAATAAAAGATTGGCTTATTCGCAACAAGGCTAGAAGCCCTGTCATGTGATTAGGTCATCTTCTTCCCTAGTTTTTTCAAAGGAAACAAATAGAAACAAAGAGGAAATTCAAGTTTCTAGAACCTAACTCCAGTGACAAATCTATGTAGATTTTTATTGTTTCTAAATGGATTTAATAGAATGATGACTAAAGAATTGATGAAAATCATAATTCTAGTGATGATATAATTAAATCTGATAAAATGGAGATTTGTAGAGATTCAAATCTAGATTGAATCTTATCTAGGGGGATTTGATGTGATCCAAAATTGTTTACAAGATTCAATTTCGAGTTCTATAAATAAGGATCATGTCATAGTAAAAAAAAAGAATACGCGATAACTCGATTTCAACTTTCTTGTCGTCTCTTACCCCAATCATAGTGCACTATACACGACCACCATCCTCAACAGCCACAGTAGCGACCACCACTCACATAACATTAGCCAAGCAACACCTACAATCAAACCCCCATTCATCGAACCCAGCAGTAACCTAACACCAAAAGTACCCAACTGACTTACCACTTGCGAAATATTGTGGTGTCCCCCAAATACACACAGCAGCACTTACACTTGAACCCACTCCTCCACCACCTGTACACAACGCTACTTAAGCCTCCCACTATCTAGTTAATAGCATCCTCAACTCCTTTCTCTCACCTAAACAATCGATCAACCCAAACACCACACAACACTCATACAAGATAACCATAGCAGATTCAATGCCATTTACATTAACACCCTCAAATTAACATAGTTAATTGCTGCTCCACCCTCAATTTTCAATTGCAACAACCTAACATCTAAACCACACTAAACAACCACAATCATCACTTCACCGCTACAGCACACCCTCATGGATTATGCCTAATCATCATAGCGTTAGTACAAGAACCATAATACCCAATCTAATTCACACAAAAAGGTGTTTACCTACTCGAAAGGACTCATGAAATCACTCCTATAGCATCCCTATGTTGCTGCATCCCATAATCGTGACCCAATTTCCTAGTGATTAACCGGAATCAGATCTAAGCTTCATCGACCCGCATGCTTTTAAATAAAAACAGGCTTGGTTCTCCTTGTTTTGGTTCAATCTCTTCATTTTAGTTTATTGTTTTTTTTAGTTGTTATATTTTATTTTATTTGTTTCATGGGTTATTCACAAAAAATGAAAAAAAAAATAAAAAAGAAGAGGAAAAGAGAAGCCTTTTAACAAAAGTGTTTTTATCTCCAAGGAATTTGTCAAAACATGAAAAAAATAGACAAATAAAAAAATTGAAAAAATCTTATTATATCACCTAGAAAATTGTTTTTTATAAAGGTAAAATTTAACTAACCATTTCTAAAGATTATGACTTTTTTTTTAGAATTTTCAAAACACGAAAAAACCTAACTTAGGACCTTTTTACAAATTTTCTTTAAATAAAATAAATGCATTAAAAATGTAAAACCGATAGATTTTCAAAATTAAAACAAACTAATACACTAAAATTTTTTAGAATGAACTATCAACGTTTAATTATGACTAGTGAGTACATATGTACCTCCGAAGTAACATAAAATTTGTGAAAAATTTATTTTTCCCATTTTTTGTAAATCATATCTCAAATTCCCTATTTTTTTGTAAAATAAATACAATTTCATTTAGTTATTTGAGAATGAGCTTTGTAGAAACAAAAAGAAAGGGTTAATGTCGAAAATTAAACTTAATTTCAAAAAATTAGAAGTAATACCAATTAGTATTTAATAAGATAGCTCCTGAATTCAAAAATCTCTAGTTTTATTAAAATTAATTTTATCAAATACCAGTAGTTGAGTTATAAACAATCCACCTAATTGGTCACAACTTATTTCTTTTCCCAATCACGGTTGAGTAATGACTCTAAACGATTTTCAATTTAAAAAGAAAATCAGAATTTTCCTTAATCCCTAGTCAAGGGTAAACATTAAATGAGTTAGGATTTAATATTAATCGAAATAAGGAAAATAAAATAAAAATTGAAAATTTGAAAAATCAGGCTTGACACTTGGCAACTCCACTAAGGACAATAAGAGGGCTAACCACTTGAATTTTTTTAAATTAAGATTATTTTTCAAAAAATACCTGAGTTAATTTGTAAATTATTTTTGTAAATTTTCTTTTCCTTTTTTTTCTTTTTTTTTGTAAAATATAAATAGTTGTACTAACTTATTTGTTATAGTGACATGTAAGGTTTTCTTAAGGGGGTTTCTATTTTCTAAATCATATGTACAACAAGTATGGTCAGAATTAGGCCATCTTAGGACCTTATGACGGAGGTCATTATATAAGCTTCGGATGTTATGGGGTAACCACCTTCCAAGGACAATCAGGCTACCTCACTCAAGTTTCTATGTGACCAAGGAGCCATTTCTTTAGAAACGTGTAAAGTCATAAAACTTGAGAACCTTTAGAATTCACCTTTTTGCATGCATGAAGTCATTTGCAAAGGATTGGCAAGAACCCATAATGTAGTAGACCTAAACGAAGAATTGCAATTGTGGAGTTGTATTTTTCCTATTTTTTTTCTTTTTCCTTTTATTCTTCCTTTGTAATCATTCTTGTAATTTTCCCCTGTAAAGATTACATACAAAGTTTAGAATAGGCTTTGATTGTAATTTTACTTTTTATAGACGTGGCCATATCAACTTAGACTGCTTTCGAAGAGATCCATGTATACCCCCTCATGGGCCTAAAAAATACTCCAGACTTGGTTCTAACTTTTTAGTCCAAATAGACAAGAATTCATCAAAAGCAAGATTAGACCTATACTGTCTTTTCATAAGGTTGCTATGAATATTGCTTTGATGTGGGCCTTAGTACATTTTTGGGAGCCCAAAGCTATTGCTTTTTTGCTTTGGCTTACATTAACTAAGTCCAACCATTGAAGAGTACACCGAATAACTTTGTGCTTCAACAATTATCAATGATATTTATGTTCCAGACCTTGAAGCCGTTGCACCATGATCTTTAGCAGGTTACTCAGAGTTAAAGAAGTCGAGATAAATAGGATTTTTGTTCAAGAGAAGACTATTCGAATGGATGACATCATCAACTGGTGTTTTACCAAGCTAAAACACAAAGAAAAGTGAGACATTTTCTGTACAAACCTAGAAACTTGGCACCAACATCATCGAGTCAAAGCCTATATCTTGGTGGCCTTCAACACTATCCTATTCATAGATGAAAAATGTTGGGTCCACTTTAGAGTTGTAGAAATGGTAACCTAGTTTCTTAAAACGAAGTCGTATGTACCTACCCTCTTAGCTGAACAAATTTGCTCACTAAATCACCTCAAGAGAAGGAAACATAGAGATCTGAAGACCAGCATGGCCTTAATTTTGGTTTGATTCATCAACCACATGAGAATTCACCAACTTGATTTCAACTATGCTAAGTTTGCACAATGATATGATCTCATCAAGTCTTTTAAAGAGCGAATCGAGCTACTTGAAAATATAGCCACCCGTTACTAGGTTTAATATTTTCAAGACATGAAAGCTGAGGAACTACTTTGGATACCTAGATGGTTTTCAAATAAGGAAATGGTAAAAGAATGTGAAGGCTTCAAAGTAGTAGCTCTAATAAGCTTCAACCTCTATCTTAAGTACATTCTAACTAACAAACCTATTAAAAAATGATTCTAAGGCTATCATTATAGCCTGTTTCACTTGACTTTCATGACCCTAACGTTTTGATGGCTGACAAGGTAACTAAGCTTCTAAGCATTAAAGCTCTTTGGTGTAAAACGAAGACCACCCCTACTACCAAAGGAATACTTGGTAGATTTTAGACAACTAAAGGATTTCTCTATCACCAACTGCAAAAGCTAAAGGATATCGAAGAGGCAAAGGAGAAAGAAGAGGTCCAAGTTGACATTGCACCAGAGAAAGTAAATGAAGGAGAGTAAGAATTGAAAGCCCACTGTAAAGAATACTACTAGAAGATAAAGGCTCTAGAAGCACAACTCAGGAAAGTTAGAAGCAAGAGCAAGGAGGTGGAGGCTCCTAAGATTCAAAAGAGGAAGAAGGCATAAGGCGAATTTAACTGCCATAAGAAGAATAGGATATAATTTTTCTTTTTCCTTTAAGGTACTTTTCTTTAAATGTGATAAATGATGTAAAGTTTCACAATTGCAAAGATCAATAAAAGTTAATTATGTTTTGCTATAGTAAGCGTCTCTTGCTAATTTAAATTTCTTTACATCCGTATGCCATACATTTTTACATTTGTACATTTACACTCTTTTTCTAAAAAAAATGTATATATGTGCTAACTTTTTGTGAAAGTACTCTCATCAAGTTTCAAAATAGCTCCCAGACGTCAAGTCTTTTAGAGGATTCCGATCAGAACTTGCTCTTAAACTAGAATGGTCACTCAAGGAGGCGACAACAACAACAACAACCCTAATAATACTCCAAGATTTCGAACCAGTTTACTAACCTTAGGATCTGATCTCCTAAATTTAGGGCGCTAGGATATGTCAACAATTTTATTTCAAACTTCACATTAAGGTTAGAAAATATTGACGAAGTAATTCAAGTAAAGTCAATTTCTCAAAATGAGCTATATAAAAATATTAATTTAAAAAAAACGTTAATTTATTGATAAAGTAGATAATTGTAAAATTCAAGCTTTTAAATATAGTGAGATATTAGAGATAAGTTAATTAGTTTTTTAGAAATAATAAATGAAGTTGAATTATACATAATATACATGTATTTACATGTGATATACATTATATGTTTTAAATATATACATATAATAATAATAAATTATCAAAATTAGGTAAAATAATATAAAGTAATAGAAAATTCATAAAAAATTGAGTCACCAAATGACATGTCACCTTAGGATTAATTGGAAATAATGAGTCAACACTTGATTAATGAGGGGATGACACATGTTACTGAAGAAAATGGAAAATTGATATGTGGCATACATATGTCCAAATTATATTTAATTAAGTAAACTTTAAAAACTATAAATAGGACCTAAACCCTAATTTCAATATTTTGGAACTCTGAAAATAAAAGAAAACAATTTAGAAAAATTAAAATAAGAATAGAATAAGAAACAGGGTTGGAATTAGGTTAGGGCGGTTCAATAGGTTATCCATAACTTGACTTAGTGGGGCTTAGATGTCTAATAGAGGGTGGCCAAAGAAACTCTTCTAATAAGGTGTGGCAGCTAGGTGGTGGTCAGACACGACTAATTTAAGTAAATAAATTTTCCACTCGTAATTTATTTAGTTCGCTAAAAATATCAAATGTTGTCAATTAATTATGAAATTTGGTATTCTAAGATTATTTTAGGTGTAGATTAATATAGTAATTTTATTTTAATTAAATAATTAGTATAAATATGAGTTCCTTAAGAAAATGTCCTGTTTGGGTGAAAATTAAACTAATTTTTATAAAATATTAGATGATATTGTTTCAAGCTCAATTTTTGTATATAATACACCTGATATATATATATATATATATATATATATATATAATTGTGGTAACAAGAATTTTTAAATTTAAGCATGTTTACTATTTTTTATAATTATTTTGAATAAAACTGCCAATTTCATCGAACTGTTGAAATAATTAGTTTTTAATTAAATTAATGAATAAGCCCTAAATGTTTAGACTTCTGAAATTTTATAATGATATTTGGAATATTTAATTTTTATGTCATGCATAAATTTGTTTATTTTCTCTAATTTTCCGTTATTTTAAGCTAAAATCACTATTTTTGCAAAAATAAATCATAGCCAATTTGATGTAATTCATGGTCAATAATTAAACTATATATTTTTGTAAGTCTATAAGATTTTTTGTGAAATTAATTGAGCTTGTATATTATTTATTATGTATTTTCCTAGTATAAACCTATATATTAACTTTCTATGTAATATAACAATTAGCACTATTAAAATATTTATCAAATTTATGTCAAACGAACACTTTGTGGCATATTAAGGGTTGCTGGACAAGTTTGGAAAGTATAAATTTTAGAGTCTTTAGTTCCATACTAAAGCTTACTCGGGTCAATTACGGAGTTAGAGTAGCATACGGTCGAGTTGTAATGAAAAAAGGGTATTTTTAGACTTTGATAATATTGATAGACTTGATTCTTAAGATATATCAGTAGCACTTGAAATAATGATTGTGATGATATAAAGTTTATTGAAATTGGATAAGGAATGAGTAAGATACAGTTAAATGAAGTTTAAAGACATAGTAAGGAAAGTTTACGAGAATTTAGGTTTGACTAGTAATTAACTTAGAAACCATGTTTATATTTTTGTACGTATGATAAGTAAGGAAGGAACACGTGGTGGAGTTTAGGATTCTATATTATTATTAAGCCCAAGTAAGTGGATCTAACCCATGCTTGGGGTAAATATATTATTACTCATAACACTATGTACTGTTTGATGTTGTGTTAATTGAATATGGGTATATCTTGGGTGAATCGATATATCACTATAGTGAATGCTGATGTGATGATTTTGAATGATAAAAACTGTATCTTGGTTAAATTGTTATGCTACTATGTTGGGTGATGATTTGTGCTTACGAATGAATGTGCTAACTAAGGAAATTGAGTAATTGCTAACTGAATCTTTTGGGTGTTCACCTAAGTGAACCTTAATTAAGATACTACAATTCCACTAGTGAGAGTTCGAAAACTAGAATTAAATCACTAGATTGAATAAAATTGAAAGATTGGTTGTATTGAGTGATATACTTAAGTTGCTATTGTATATCATGGCATGGCATAACATAAAAAGGATCTACGAGTCAGAACTTTCAGAATATGGCTTCCAAGTGATCATGGAAAAAGCATGGTTTTATAAATGCAGTTTTTTGAAGCATATAGATTGCATTGCTTGAACATGTAACTATTTTGATAGTCAAATTTGATAGACTACAGTGTATGGTCTAATTTGGCAGTGTCACCTCTTTGATTTAGTGAACCACAGTATGTAGTCTAATTTTATAAAGTAAAGTTGGGGGTCCTACTCCTAAGCAACTTCTTGTTGCCCTTTTTGATAATGGTAGACTATAGTGTGTAGACCAATTTGGTGGGGGTTCTATTATTAAGCGACTCCTTATTGCCCTTTTCGATAATGGTAGACTACAATATGTAATCCAATTTGGTGGAGGTCCTACTCCTAGGCAGCTCCTTGTTGCCCTAGGTTCCTAGACAGCTCCTTATTGCCCTAGGTTCCTAGACATTATATCCAAATACTTGATTATGTCGACTAATCAGAAAAAGATTGGAAGGGCATAGGATATCGGTACCAATGCATGCCATGTGCATAAGCATACAATGCTGTATTACTAGCAGTAAATGCCTGGTTAGGTAAATGCATATGTGAAGTTGAACTTGCGAGTTATGGTTGAAATGTTTCAGTTGTGATATGTAGTATTGTCTATCATATTATCTATATTATGTTATTTGTTATCCACTCTCACTCAACTTCAGTAGCTGAGGGGATAAAATGTTTTATCCTTAGGTTAACTGTACCGTAAAGGACCCAACACTAGGGGGGAAGAGTAGGGATATATATATTGAGAGTGTGAGTCAGAGTCAACGACTTTTGTATGGAACCTATACTAACTCAAGAATTCTATTATTGTGAAGATGATAAAAGAAAGAGCTAGTTCATGTTTGGAGTAAATATTATGTTGTATACATAAGTTGTAATAGAATATTCAACTGAACTTTGATGTAGCAACCTCTTTGTTATGTAAATAATGTTGTCTTTTGATGAATGAGTATGTTGAGTTAAGTTTTCAATAGGTACTCCTGTGTGATGGTGCATTTCGTGTTAAGTGGGGATGTGACAATCCCAAGATCATTAATCCTACCGAGCTAAGATTTTGCTTTTTGGAAAGGACCATGGAAAGGATGGCAGAACAAATGAGTTTCCTTGCGGACAGCATCACCTTACTTTGAGGCATAATACCATCTAATGAAGAAACCTTAAGGGCTCGTCGTAAGAAGATGATAACTCTTATTTTAAATACATTTCACATGGTGATTTTATAGCTTTTCCCTTATATTTTTGGTTTTTTTAAAGAAATTGATACTTAATTAAGTAAAATTTTGATTTCAAAGTTTAAACATATTCTCAAATTGAAAACGAAGAAAAGGAATAAAGTTTTACTCAATTCGGAGTTCAAATAGATGAGTTATGAAGTTATGAAGTTACATAAACAATAAGCAAAAGTGACAATTTTTTGTCAGAAAGTTATACAGTTTAGGACACAACTATTTCCCCAAGCTGTGTTTCCCAAGCTGTGTCCATACAGGATGATTTTTTGTGCTAAGGTCAGTAAATTACATAACCTGGGGACACAACTGTATCCCAAGCTATATCTGGTGACAAAAAAAAGAAACTTCATAATATATTATATAAGGACTTATGAGGGTTTTGCACATAACTTTTGACCTTAAAAAGAGAAGAGACTTGAAGAGAAGGAAGAGAAAAAGGCGGAAGCAACACCTGACTTCAAGATTGAAGAAATTTCTCATCGACAAAAGAGGTTTTACATGCTTTACTTCTTGATTTTGTTGCAATTCGTTTTTAATTTTATCATGATAGTTTAAGATTGTAAAACCTAAGGTTTCATATGACTATTAGATTTATTGATAATTTTCAATAAAGTTTCTATTTTTCTTGATTCAATTATATGTTTTCATTGTTAATTGATATTTCTAGGATATTAATCATGATATTATGCATGATGATTGAAAAATCACATGAATAATGAGATCTTGATATAATTGAAGAGAATTACGTGTGTACTTAGAAATAAGATACATTATTCTTCCAGAAAGTTATTATTTTTGTATGAGAATTCATTGTACATTAATGCGAATCTAAATTATATTACTAAGTGAAGAAATTCCGATAAATAATTTAGGATTAGGGTTAATATGCTTGAGAAAGGTGTTAACTTCAATTATGAATCCCTCCGGTTAAGAATAATAGAGATGGAATTGAATAGATTTTTAGCGGTCATATGTTAAACACTAGGGGAAACAATTCCTAAATATGTTATTTGCTTTCTTGAAGTCGTTCTTAATTTTATCGCTTCCTAAATTGCTTAGTCAAGTCTTATAATTAGATTAATTTGTTAATTTTAGTATTTTTAATTCATTCAACCTATCACAATTTTCCGGTTAGATTATAAAACTAAGGTTAGTATTAGTACTTGAGGTCTCTAAGGTATCAACTCAGACTTACATCCGCTATATTAAAACTGATAAGTGCACTTACCTTGTATCAGAAGAACATTGAGGCTCTACCCCCCAAAGCAAAGGATGATTATCCAAAGGACTCATTTGAGATAGAAGGAGTCTATCTAAAAATTAAATCGACTTTCGAGCCTGATACATATGTATCCCTTGCTAATACAAGGCCGACTAACTCGGGACCTAATCAAGACAGTTTGAAGGAATTAGAAAGGAAGCCAACCTAGTAGATAATAAAAAAAACATGAAGGAACTTGGGGGCTTTGACGGGTTTAAACAGGCCAGAATCATCGATTACTCTACATATGATGTTGGAGCCTACTTCGAAAAGTTCAAGGTATTGAAGTTTGAAAAGTACAACGGGACGAGATGCCTCAAGCTTCATACCAAACTATACGTACGAAAGATGGATAAATATGTTTAATATGACCAACTCATGGTGCAAACCTTCTAGGATAGTCTATTAAGTCTAGCCCTAATTGTTACACCTAACTCGACCTAAACTAAATAAATACATAGGAAAAACTTGCCAGGGCATGTTATGAACAATACAGGTTCAACGTTGAAGTGGCTTTGACCATGATGGATTTGGTCACCCTATAAAAGAAGAACAACGAGTCATTTAAACAGTACTCTCAAAGATGGAGATCCTTAACTACAAAGGTATCCACTCTCATGATTGAGAAAGAGCTTACATTGGAAAGATCATATTTCTCCCAATTGATCAGGTAAGCCTCATTTAGTTTTGCCGAGGTGGTGGCTACAAGATATAGGATTGAAAGCACCATCTCCTTCGGTAAGCTTTAAGAATCATCAAATAAAAGACCATCTACTTCATCCTTTATTTCTAGACTAAAAATCAACAAGCCTAAATAATCCATGGTCAATGTGGTAAATTCAAATGCTAGACCAAATGCTTAAGTCTTTTTAGAGAAAACTCCACCTCCAGTCCAACATCAACTCATAATTCAACCCCAAGCCAATAAGACCTCCAAACAATTTACTAGCATACCGGTTCCTATAAGTCGGGTCTTTGAGAAGTTGCGAAAGGATAATGTGATTCAATAGGAGCTTCTTAATGATAGATATAGGATGAGATTTTATGATCATAATAAAAAATCCGAGTATTATTATGGGCAAGTGGAGCACTTAATCAATATATGTTGGAGACTGAAGAACAAGATTCAAGACCTGATAGATGAAGGGTCAATGTAGTTGGACTTTATGGAAGCCCCAACTCTGAATATTAACAATAACCCTTTACCTAACCATGGCCTAGTTATTAGCATGATTTCTAATGACTTTGAATTCGCCATCAACATAATCGATTCAAACAAGAAGCTTAGGGTTTTTTAGTTCTATACGAATGAGCATGTCCTAAAAGCTGAGGTACACTTTCTACGTACTGGTAGCACTAGAAAACTACAAAGCCACCCCATTTAATTATCAAGTGGTAAATCAAGAAACGTCAAGTTCTTTGATGAAGGGAATTACTTGATTTAGAAGGGTCTATGACCCGAGGGAGGAGCTTAAGAAGAAAAGCATGCCGGAAGAGGTGAATGACAAAATGGCTAAATATAGGGAAGGCCATTTACCTTTAACAAAATGACCAAATCAAGCGAGCAAAAAATAATGGAACAACTCACTAAGACACTAGCACAAATGTCGTTAATGGATCTGTTGATGGCAACCCAACTACATAGGAAGGTTCTATTATGTACCTTGAGGAAGGTTAAGGTCCTTCATGAAATGTCAACTAAGAAGATAAGACTAATCACCAATTTTGTCCCCTATGGATCAAATTTCTTTTTCAGTAGAAGAATTGGGAGGAGAAGGTAATTAACACATGAAAACCACTTTTTATAATGGTAAGGAGTAATGACATAATCATTTTTAGAGTACTCATTGACAACAAATCATCATTGAATGTCTGCCTACTCACCACCTTAGATCTGTTGGGTGTTGACACAAATGTGATCAGGCTCAATTCCACAATAGTTAAGGCCTTTGATGGATCTAGAAGAGAAATTATAGTCGAGATAGAATTACTTGTTAATATCGGCCTTTAGAACTTTAGTATCCAATTCTAGGTTCTTGACATTCCAAGATCTTTTAACTTACCCTTTAGGAGACCTTGGATTCATGCAGCAAAGGCCATACCCTCAAGCTTGTACCAAAAGGTGAAGTTTATCTTAAATGACCAAGTGATTAAGATTTTGGGAGATCAAAACTATGATATTTACAAGGAAATGGCCATATCCTGTAAGTAGTAAAGATCAAGAGGATTTTAGTCTCCAGATGTTTGAAGAAGTCTACATGATTACTGCTTCTAACAATGATGGGAATCAGGTTACCAGACTTCTGACCCGCAGCCAAGCCCGAGGACTAAAGGGGCTTGCATGACGAATCCTTCTATTCCAACCAACCTCTGCCGAGGTCGAGCAATTCCTTGTTGAGTCACCTTTAATGTCATGTCGTATGGTCGCCCATTTTTCTATGGTATGCTAAGTTGATAATTACTCTCTAGCGCTGACCTAACCAATTTCTTAGCATCTTCCTTGCCAAAAAGTTGAGAGAGAAAGTCCGGACTAACTAAGTTGTCCCTGCTCGGACAAGTCCATATGTCCGTACTTTTTATCCGCATCTCTTAATAATTTCGCCAATGTAATATCACCACATGTACCATATCATATGTGGAATCTGTAGCACCAATGATTGTTTTTTTTGTATATTCATTTTTACCCTTTTGTATTATGTACATTACTTTTTTAGAAAATGTCTTTTTTGTCTTTTACCTTTTTGGGCAAGTTGCCTTAACTTTCGAGTATAAATACCCTTATACTTATAACTGTAATGATCAGATTATCTTCAATACACTTTTAAGTACTTTCTTCCTTACGTAAATATTGTTGTTTACTTTCGGCATCACTCTTATCTTTTCCCTTAAGCAAGATTAGGTAGCGAATAACCTCATTGAACCAATTCGTGTGTCATATCGAATTGTGCCGTGAGTTTTTGAAAGTTCCTTTGGTGCGTCATATCTTTTGGAGTTGTTCATGGGTTTTTGCTTACTATTTCATTCTTCGTTTTTGCCCCTTTTTGTACCTTTCCCTATTAACCTTTTTTGAGCTTTCTGTAAGCTTGGACCCATCTAACGACGGGCCTTGTCTATTATTGGTCACGGTTCATAACAAATAGTGAAGGGAATGAGAGAGTCAAGTTTAAGGAAGATCAGGTTGGTACTTATGGCCTTAGCTATAATGTAAGTTTAATAGAAGAACTTCAAAAGAAACAGGTAAAGGGCAAGAGAAGTGATAGGTTGTATTATGCCCCAATAACCTTTCCACTACTAATCGAGACATTTATTCGAGTAGAGACTCAAGTCCCGAAATCTGCCAAAGAAGAATTCCCCCATGAAGTCGAATCAATGGTCTCATCTCATAAGCTTCAATACCATTTAAATAACTGGTTCTCTGTCCTTGTGAAGGGTAATAGGTCTTCCTAGGGTAAAAGGTGAACTATAGTTTAAGTATTTTTTAGTTTTTTTATTTTCAATTATCATTGTTCCAAATGTATCAGTGAACCTTCAACATTCAATGAATAAAATATTAGTTTCTTTCTTCTGTTGTGTTTCGATTCTATTTTACTCACATTCTTTTCTTTGTATACTTTGCCTAGATCTAATGCTTTGAATAAAAACTAGGGATACCATGAGTAGGTAAACAATGAAAACATCAACATCACATTCGACCCTATTGGGTTAGTCATCAGGAGTGATGCTGATGACCATAGTGATATGCAAGAAAAATGGCAAAAACATGAATTAGGTAGAATTTCCATTAATGAACCAATTGAAACAATTAACGTAGGGACCAACGATAATTCGAAGAATTTAAAGATTATGGGAAATTTAAAAGAGGAGCAAAAAGCAAAAATGACCACATTGTTAGCTGAATATCAAGACATGTTTGCATAATCTTATGAGGATATGCCTGGGCTAGACCCATCCATCATAGTGCATTGTTTATCCACATGAGATGACGTCAAGCTTAAAATACAAAAATTAAGAAGATTTGGACCTAACATGCTTTTGAAAATTAAGGAAGATATTAAGATGCTACTTGAAGTCAATTTCATTAAGGTATTTGATTATCCAGAGTGGGTAACTAATATTGTTCCAGTGATGAAAAAGAATGGGAAGGTTTAGAGTATAAGTGGACTTCCAAGACTTTAATCAGGTAATGCTTAAGGATAGCTTTCCTTTGCCTCATACCAATGTCTTAGTGAATAATACAGCCGGAAACCATCTTTTCTCATTCATGGATGGATTCTCTAAATACAATCAAATCCAAATGTCCAAAGAAGATAAGACTAAGGCAACCTTGATTACAACATGGGGCACGCTTTACTATAAGGTGATGCCCTTAGACTAAAAAATGCCAGGGCAATCTATCAAAGAGCGATGATTGTAATCTTTCATGAGATAATGCACAAGGAAATAGAAGTATATGTCAACGATATAATTGTGAAGTCTAGAGAGGAGGAGAATCACGTAGATAGTTTAAGGAGGTTGTTCAACAGATTAAGGAAGTTTTAGCTAAAGTTAAACCTAAGGAAGTGTACCTTCAGAGTGATATCAGGAAAATTGCTAGGCTTGATAATTAGCCAAAGGAGCATTGAAGTGGATTCCGATAAAGCCAAAGCCATAATTGACATGCCCCCTCCATGTACACTCAAGGAAGTAAGAGGTTTCTTGGGTCATTTGAATTACATAGCATGATTCATATCTCAACTAATAAATAAATGTCGTCCTCTGTTCAAGCTATTGAAGAAGAATACTAGTGTTAATTAGTATGAGGAATATGAAGAAGCCTTTACGATAATTAATGAATATCTCATGAATCCTCCAATGTTAGTAGCCACTAAACTTATAAAGCCGTTATTCTTATACCTTACTATATTACCTGAATCTATGAGAATCATGCTTGGGCAAAAGGATGAGGAAGCGAAAGAGCAAGCTATTTACTATTTGAGTAAGAAATTTACAAACAGGGAGCAAAATTACTAGAAATTGAAAGAACATGTTGTGCATCATGCCTTGGTTCAAACAATGCTTAATATACTATCAAATCGAGTTGGTTACACAACATGACCCCCTAAAGTATTTTATAGAAAAATCAACCCTAATTGGCAGAATCTCAAAGTGGCAGATGTTATTATCAAAATTCAACATCATGTACGTGAACCAAAGTTTAGTCAAGGGGCAAGCATTGGTAGATCAACTGGAAGAGAATCCCCTTCAAGATACCTTACAAGATATGCGAGTCAAATTTCCTGATGAAAATATCTTGGTAGCTGAAGATGATTTTGATAGCTAAGCAATTGAGAAGCCCTCAAAATGGAAAATGTTCTTTGACAAAGCTGCCAATGTATCTAGGTGTGGAATTGAGGCAATACTAATATTCTTCCAAGGTACACAGTTCTCGATGGTTGTAAGACTCGTTTATCCATATACCAATAATATTGTAAAATACAAGGCATGTATTATGGGGCTTAAGATGGCACTAGGTAAGGAGATGCAGGAATTAGAAGTCTATGGAGATTCTTTACTGATCATTAGCTAAGTTCGGGGTAAATACAAGATGAAGGACCCTAAATTGGTACCTTACCACCAAAAATTAGCTGAATTAGTAGATAGGTTTGAAGAAATCACATTCACATATAGACGAAGGAGTCAGAACTAGTTTATTGATGCCTTAGCCATCTTAGCATCCATGATTTAAATATCCGATGGAGTAGAAATTTAGCCACTTAAGATTGAAATCAAAGAAAAGCCCACTTTTTGCTTAACAATTGAGGATACACACCATTAAAAGCCTTGGTACCATAATATCAAGACATTCTTACAACAAGGAACATGCCCTAATAAGGTTGAGAAGAAAGACAAAAAGATGATTTAAAGATTGGCCTCCCAATTCTTAATTAGTGAATCCATCTTGTATTGACGATCATTTGACAGTAAACTCTTACGGTGTGTAGACGAAAAAAATGTAAAAGTTTTAATGAAAGAAGTGCATGAGGGAGTATGTGGCCCTTGCATGAATGGCTATATGCTTGCTAAGAGAATCATGAGACTAAGATACTATAAGTCAACTACAGAGGGAGATTGTATCAAACATGTTAAGTACTGCCACTTGTGCCAAGTTTATGCGAACAAAGTGAATGCTCTACCTTAAGAATTACATACATTGTCTTTGCCATGGTCATTTTTTATACGGGGTATAGAAATCATCGACCTAATCACTCCAAAGGCATCTAATTATCATTGTTTCATATCGGTAGCCATCGATTATTTCAGTAAGTGAGTTCAAGCCTCATCCTACTCCAATGTTACAAAAGGGATAGTAATCATGTTCATTAAGGACATCCTAGCTCGGTATGGTACTCTAAAGACAATTAATATTGATAATAGTGTGAATCTTAACAACAAACTCATGGTAGAGTTGTGTTAGCAGTTTAAGATTATACATATAAATTCCACTCCCTATTAGCCTCAGATGAATGGGGCCATAGAAGTGGCCAATAAGAATATCAAAAGAATCATTGAAAAAATAGTGGTCATATATTAAGATTAGCATGAAATGTTGCCATCCATACTCATGACCTATCGAACTTTTATCAGAACATCGATAGGGGCAACACTTTACTTGTTAATACATGGAACTGAAGTGGTATTACTGGTAGAAGTCGAGATCCCATCTCTTAGAATGTTGTTAGAAACCTAGTTAGATGAGGCCAATTGGATAAAGAAGTGCATCGAATGGTTGAATTTAATTGACAAAAGGAGGTTGATATCCTTGTAAACCCTACAAATTTCCTAACAAAGGGGTTAGAAGTTAATAAGATTTCTCGAAAGATATCCTTAGTGTTAACAAGATAGCTAACCTTGAACCTAAAAGATTACTCCCAGAAACTTGAACTCGAACTCAAACTCTTAAAACCCTAAACGACAGTCTAAGCCTTAGTCTAACCCTTACACTCAAAAGCCCTAAAATCCTATAAATAAATGCCAATAACTAATGTTAACTCCTAAGATTAACCTAATCTAACGAAACTAATCCCAAACACCAATAGGAAAAGGACTGATAATCGAAGCTCATAAGAACTCCTTGAAACCAATAAAGAGCAGGTTAAACTAAAAATGAATATTGATATAGATAACCCTAACAATGAATTCAAAACCTTAAAATGAATATTATAGCTTTTAAATGAACCTTCGAACCCTAAAACCCTAATAAGTATGAATCATTGAAATGATTGTAAAACCCTAATCTAGTGTTGAAAACCTTAATTCAACTATTATACTCTAATTAAATAGTAAAACTATTCACTAATTGGAGATGACGCAACGGACCTAACTAACTTAATTTAGCACATTAAGCCCTAAATTATACCTAATTAATGCTAAGTGTACGAGTAATTAAGATTAAGAAACTTAATTATACCTTAATCCACTGATCGGGTTTTACATCATAATTAACTATAAAGAATTATATGAAAATGTCTCCTTAATAATGCCAACATTATGCTTGGAGAGATAATGCAAACCTCACAAACTTTCAAATCCAAACTCAGAGTCGGATGCAATAATCATTGGATAATCCTTAGAACTACTTAAGATATAATAATAAAACCCTAAATAATAAATTACAAACCCTAAATAATAAGTCAAAACACCCTAATACACGAGAAACCTTAAAATGATTAGAAAATATCAATAAACCGATTAAAATCTTAATTGGAAGTCAAGACCTTAATTCAACTAATAAACACTAAATATATCCCTAAACTATTAGCTAATTGCCAATAATTTCTCTAAATTAAAAACTCATAAAATAAAATATAAAAGGCCTATTAAGTCCAAAAGCCCATTAAAGTCATCTCCTATAAGTCCCTTAGTAAGCTAAGGCCTTAAAATAGTAAAAATGGCTCATTTAAGCCCATAAGAGTAACATTAAACTTAAAATACCTAAATAATGGCCCAGAAAGTCAAGTGTAAGGCCTAACTCTCAAAATTAAAGCCAAAACCCAAAACTAAGCCCAAATCCTAAAGTAGTCAAACTAACACCATTGACCAATAGATTTATTTGACCTAAACCAAATTATTACAAGTCTAAACACCCAAAAAGGATCTCACTAAGATAAAAGAACATTAAAAAATGATGAAAATCCTATTGCATAAGTTAAAGGGCGTCAACACTATGCAATAGAATGGGAGATCATGCATAGATGGATATATATTGATATTATATGTTGTAATTGCTCATCATATGATGTATTCATGTGACATGTTCTTGCCTCAACCTTTAAGATCTACTTAGCTCTTAGGATTGTTGCCTTTTGCTTGTGGCTGAGTCGTATCTACTATTGAAGGTACTTGTATTACTAAGAGAACTCATGTTAGATGTAAATACTTGGGTCCTGATGTGGATACCTGAGTCTTGATGTGCTTAAATACTTCCTAACCTTAGCAATGGTAGGTGTAAAGCTGTATTGTATGTAGTTATCGATCGACTATATACACTGTTTACATTACATATGCATATACATACATTTATATATTTGATAAATAACTTGCTTATTATCGTTTTGATAGTAAGGTAGGAAAATTACTCACTAAGCAAAATGTAACTTATTCCCCCAATAGTTTTTTTTACAAGTCTTTATATCATGGATGGATATATGATATGAAGATTTTAGGTAAAACTACCCTTATGGGGTGTTACAAGCCCCATGTCAAACTTGTGCTATCAATTGTGAATGGCTAGAGCATTTAACAAGAAAGTATGGCTGCGAAGTTTCAAAGAAGGAGACATGGTATTGACAAAGACTCTTCCCAATGCACAAAACTTTAAAGGGAAATTTACGCCCAATTATGGAGGTCGTCTTTATATTGTAAAAAGGGTATTGCTTGGAGGAGCTTTAATTTTATCTCAGATGGATGGTCCAGATTTAAAGGACCCTGTAAATGCTGATGCAATGAAGTTATACTACCCATAAAAATCAATGGAAATTTTGCTTATAGCTAAAATGCCATCAATCTTCATGTTACCGTGGTATCATTTTCATTTTTTGCAAGCAAAGTTGGTATCCTTAGTGGTTGTTGACATTGGGTAACACCCCCAACACTTTTCTCGCTCTATTAAAGGTCTTACTCTTTACTCCATCCAGATAAACCCCATGTATCATAAACATAATAGAAAATGAACACATGGTTTGGAACAATGACAATTGATAAAAATTCTTCAAATCTTCTATTACAGTTCATCTTCCTTGATAAGGGAGATTTGTTTTCTGTTTTTCAAGGCAAGACTATATTTAAAAGAGCAAATATCTCATGGTAGACAGGTATTACTCGATTAAGGATAAAAGCCTGCATTTGGCTAGGGAAAGCTAAGAAGGAAATTGATTAAAATTTTGAGGGTTCGTGTGGGGTTAGAAATCTAAGACATGACCTCTCTGCTCAAATGATGACAACGTTTCACATGTTGGGTCACTTTCCTTAGATTCACCACTAAGCAAAACTTTGTGTGCTCCATTTCAAGATCAAAATGAACTTCAAAAGGCCGAACCATTGGTTCTAATTGGACTTCTTAAGAAAAGGTTTGACTATTTGGGAGCTATGGACAAAGCCAGGTAAGTACTTTTATACTTTTTAGCATAAAAATAAGTCGGTTTCTTTTAAGACATTGCATTTGCATTAAGCATCCCCTTAGGGTGGTAGTCAGCTAGTAATGTGCTTAACCCTTATCTTTTCAGGTCTTAGCCAACTCATGGAATGCAATCTCACCTTCCTTAGGTTTTTTATCAACTTGTAGGGTACTTAACCTTTGTTCTTGCTTTTGACAAAGCCTTAGCCAGCTTTCAGGGTTCTTACCCTTTGTCCATATCCTTTAAGGTTCTAGTTAGCTCATAAAGCATTATCCCGATTCACATATCTTTTAGGGTTCTAGTTAGCTCATGGAAGGCTATCTCGATTCATATCTCTTTTAGGGTTTTAGTGAGCTTATGGAGCATTGTCTCGATTTATATTTCTCTTTTGGGGTTTTAGCTAGCTCATAGAGCGCTATTGCGAATCATATTTCTCATGTAGGGTTTTGGCTGGCTTAAGGAGCTCTTTGCCCATTTTCTTATGTCAATCAGCTCTTAGAAACACAACTAGATTCTTAAAATCATTTCTTGTTTAAGGTTGCTAGTCCTTACAGACCCTCCTGCTTAGATCAATCAGCTTATAGAAGCATGACTAGGTTTTAAATCAACTTCTTATTTAAGGTTTCTAGCCCTTTAGAGACGTTCCTACCTAGATCAATTAGCTCTTAAAAGCATGACTAGGTTTTAAATAAACTTTTTGTTTAAGGTTGTTAGTCCCTTAAAGACGTTCCCGCCTAGATCAGTTAGCTTGTAGAAGCATGACTAGATTTTAAATTAACTTCTTGTTTAGGGTTGCTAGTCTTTTAGAACCGTTCTCGCCTGGCTTAGTTAGCTTATAAAAGCACTATTGGGTTTCAAATCAATGTCCTTAGCCAGCTTATAAAGCGCTACCCACTTTTAGGATTCATGCTAGGCTATAAGGGCGCTACCCCTCATTTGGTATCTTCTAATGTTCTTCCTGGCCCATATGGGCACTACCCTTCATTAAGTATCATTTTAGGATTCTTGATAGGGGCAATACCCTTCATTAGGCATCTTTTAAGATTTCCACCAACTCATGGGGTGTTACTCTTCGTGTTGTATTATTTTAGGGTTCTTGTTAGCCTTTAAGACGCTACCCTTCACTTAGTATCACTTTCATAGCATCGCGCCATTTTAGGAAAAAACTCATTCACATCTTTTAGCTAGCTCTTAGGGCGCTGCTTTCTTTGTTAAATGTCTTTCACTAAATTTCTAATGGATCAAGCCTAGAATAGCTAGCTAGTTGCAGTGCTTCTTAGAGAAAATTCATTCTCTAGGTAAAAATGGTTTTTTTTTTTTTTGTCTTTATAGCAAAATCTTACTCAAACTTCGCTACAAAGAAGGGTAGCTCTAGATATCTTATTTTTGCCCTCTATAATTTAGGGTTTTTTAAAAATAAAAATAAAAGAAAAAGGTCCTTTAGAAAATTGAGGAAAATACAAAAAATTAAAAATTGGAGAAAAAGATAAAAGAAGAGTTGGGAATGAATTGTTAACCATAAGTATCATGACCCTAAGGGAGGTTTAGTAAGATCATCCAAAATTTTCATATCAGGTGTATATATATGATATAAAAACCGCATTGCAAGTGAAAGACTGCAAGACTTTAAATAATTTATCATTAGGGTTTTCGATTTTTAATTGATTAACATATTGTAAAGTATAAATAATTATGGATATCCAATATTCTACAATTCCTCAAAACTGTAGAGAATCGATATTCCCTACCAAACGATAAGATCACGCAATAAAGTTCTAAAATTTAAACTTACTGAAGTTTTAAAATCTAAGTATAAGAATAATAATTACATGTAATGTTTTAAATCGACTATGTAAGCTATCTTTAGATTCTATTCTCTAGGCATATCAATACTTATACTCAATGCTTAGCTCTTAACTCACACCGCCCCGTTATTAATTAACCTGCAAGGAAAACTATTCGAGAGTAAGCTATATAAGTTTAGTGAGATATCTCTCATACTATACTGGTAAGCAGGTTATTAAATAATTTATTAACAAACATATGAATACATAAACAAGCAGTATGCCAAACAATATATATAGTTAACTAGTGCTACATACAATATCGGATTTAATGCCCTCTAAAATAAGGGTTAGAGATTTATCAACACTAATCACAATTAGGTTCTAGTATCAGGGTTTTTAACAATAAATTTATACATTTTTATTTCAAAGAAATGCAGTAGTACAGAAAATCCCAAGTTTAGCGGTGAGGTAGTCCTCGCAATCCACACTCTTTCCCTGTAGTAATGTTTTCTAGACTCGACCCTTAACTACCTACAATTAGCATCTCTGGCGCTAAGTAAACTTACGAGCCAAGAGTAAGGTCTTGTTGTATCAATATTCCTATACTATACCATACTAATCAAATCATGTAGAAATCCCATCCGTACAAGACCCTTCATTACCATCCACGTGAGGTGACGGTTGAAACATTATATGCACTATTCGTGCTTATGCATAATCTATTAAATTTAAGTTAAGTTGAATGTGATTAAGTCAATTTATTAGGTGATCAATCAATATCAACAAACAATCCAAATTATGCAAAGATTAATCATATAATCAATTCTTTAGTTACTATATTCAATAACATTTTGCACAATAAGCAAACAATATTCAACTACATGCATATTTCCAAACCCCAAACATCGATTTATTAATTTATAAAGTTTAGATCCACTAACTATAAGCACAAATAAGTTTAGAGCCATCGAGAGTACTTATTTGACCAAAGTTGATATGAATCCTAGCAATTAATAAGCAGCTTACCTTTCTAATTAATATTTCCAAATAAATAGAAATAAAATAAATCTAATCATTATCTAGATGTGGTGCTAAATGCCTTAACCAGCTCACTATTTATCATATGATTCTCATTTTCATTTAAGTATTAAATCATGTAACTTTTTTATTTTACCTTTTATCTTCTTATTGAGTTCAAGCATGCTTTTTTAGTGATAAAGTTTGATTAAAATTTATATTATTATTTCACACTGTTTAACTTATTTATTATGATGATTGGAAAATCTTATTTTATCGTATATGTAATAATATTCAACTTAGTAAATGCTATACAATTTCATATTTTCTCACTTTTCATAAGTTTTGTATTAGTACATTGTTATGTTATAATCTAATTATGATTCCTACATATAGCAAAATAAATAGTAATATGTCAAGATAAGTTAGATAAAATAATAAAGTTAGGTGGAAATATTAAAATTGTATATGTAAATAACTAAAAACTGTAGCTTAGTTATATTATAATATTATTTTAAAATTATATTGTGTATATATGTATATGTATTTTCAATTTATTTCCTATAATTGAATAATTCTATCTTATTATTATTATTATTATCATCATCATCATCATCATCATTACTATTTTATATTAATATATGTCATCATTACATATAAAAGCATATTTTCTTCAAAATACTTTGACTTTTAAGTATGCATATGTATGTTTAATATTTGTATCTTTTGAAGAATTTTGTGTTTTATAATTATATTTTACCTACGTTTTAGAATATGTATTTGTCAGTTTCCCTCCATAAGAAATTTTATACATACACTTGTAAATAATTGCGTTTGGATATTTTTTTATTTAGTTGAAGTCTTATCCTAATTATTTATTTACATGATCATATTACTTAAATAATGTAACCCATTTATTTATATTTTTTTGTTTTCTCTTAAATTTTAAATTTCATATAACTTTTTCGTTTTAATTTTAATTTTTATGAATTTATAGTCTATTTTTATCGTTTTCAGATGTACTTTGATGCAACGGGGTTCATTTTGGATGTTAAAACCTATATTTTTCAATATGGTTATAAAATGTTACGAAATTTTATTATCTTGACTCGAATAACTTTATTTGCTGATTTTAAGCTTTTTTTTATTATTTTATGATTTAGTTAATTTATAAATTTCATATTTTTATAATATTTTATTTTTAAGTCCAATTTATATAAATTTCGATATTTCTTCAGTTTAAAGCCAAATTTACCATTTATGTTAATTTTGTTACTATTGCAATTCTTCCTAATTAATTAATTATTGGTTCACTTGATTGTTTTAGATAAATTGCTGACATGGCATGTTCCTGTTTGTCTACATGACAATTGGTTGATTTTTCCTTTGTGTCTATATTTCTTAAATTTTGTATTATTATTATTATATATTTCTATATGTTATTATAATCAATTAATTAATATTATATGGGCCTTATTTTCTTTTATGGGTTTTGGCCTAACCCATGTACTTATATATATTTTTTATTATATTATATTAAATAATTATATTATATGTATGTACCTATACACATATACATTTGTACATATATGTTCTTACTTATATGATTATACTTAATATTTTATTATATGTACTTATATATACGTATAGGTATACTTATATTATACTAATATAATATGTATTGTTATACATGTATATATACGTATATACATGTATTTATACTTTTACTATATTATTATTATACGTATTTATATACATGTACACATATTTATACTAAGTTTTGTGCATACTTTTATACATGTATATATATATTTTCTTAGTGTATTTTTAAGGAATTTCAATATATTGTACATATACATTTATATATATATATATACCTTTGGTTTTGTATATATATGTATAAGTACCTATTATATCTTATATGCAAGTTTATTTACATGCTATAATATATATAATATAAGGTGTATATGTATGTATTTATATATATATATTTCTTATCTTATTTTCTTTTTTACTCCCATATATGTATATGTACTATATATATATATATATATATATATATATACGTACATAAACCATATATGTATGCGTATATATGTACATATGCCTACTAAACTTAGAGTGTATATGTACATATATGTATCTATATGTATAATAACATGTATACACATATAAATATAATTTCCAAAAGAGCTAAGTTTACGTACACATAATCTAATACAAGTACATAAAGTTTCAATTACAAAATATTAAGTTACATGTACAATACATCTAATATAATAGTATACATAAATATACACAAAAAAAATACATAAAACTTAATTTACATAATACAACAAATACAAACTACATACAAAGGAAATGTGTTTACTTGTTTTGAAGATGATTTGGTGTAGAAATCTTTTTATTTCTCTCTCTAAATATTGGTAAGAAGGTGAGATGTGTAGTGTAGTTAGAAATGGAATGGTAGCTAGAGAAAATAAAGGAAAAAGGGAAATAAGGAAGATGAAATGAAGAGATAGAATTTCGGTTTGAGAGGGAAGATAAGATAAATGGATTTTGTGTATGTATTTGAGATTATTCAAGTAAATTAAAGAGAATTTTATAGGGTTGAAGTAGACTAATGGTAATGGAGGAGAAGAGAGAAGAAAAGAAAAGAAAAAATAAATGAAAAGGAAAAGAAAAGAGTAAAAGTTTCAAGATAGAAAATGAAATGTTGACTTGGTCAACGTGTAATTATATAATATACTATTATATGTATTTAACACATATAAATTAAGAAGGAAAAGAAAATAAAAGATAAAGATAACGAAAAAGAAAAAATAAGGAAACAAGTGAATAAATAAGTAAAATAAATTTTTGAATTTTCTATAAATATTTCTAATCCTATAAATAATATTTAGAATAATAAATTATATAGTTACAAAGAAAATTATAAAATATAAAATTAACATTGCTATATATAATGCATAAACATGAATTAAGTAATTAAATTAAGTTCAAATAGTTAAATATATATATACTCATTTAGATATATAAATATATAGTCACCAATAATTAAATAATAATATTTTTCAATTTCGTAAATTACTTTAGTACTCTTTACATTTATTACACGATTACGCGTATCAATCGATAATTATATCCCATTAGAGTATTATTATTGTAAAAGTAAATTTGTATGTTTATAGACTTAAGGTTTTAGTTTTAAACTTTTTATTATATTCAGGTTCAATTTCTAGTGTTTACATGCACATAAGGTTTAGGATTTTCATACATGATTATAGTTTCGATTGATATATTGGGTTTTGCATACTTGTTTTAAGTTTTTATTTAAAATTGTAATTGGTTTTAAACTTATTGGCTCTGTTAATTTAGAGAAATCATTTGTAATATATGAGTTCGATTCTATACTTAGAAGCCTAGATTTATGATGTTTACATCGACAAGAAATGAATCATAATTTTACGATGACTGACCGCTTTAATCTAGTTCATGTAATGTCTTTTTTGGGAGCTTAAGGAATTGTATCTCTAGTACACCAATTAGTAGGTATGAGAGAATTAATGTCAAATCATCAAGGATAAATTATTGATTTACCCATTCAAAGCAATTTTCACAAAGGACTGTCTTTAGAATCATATTTAAACCTTGTTCAAGCTTAAATTAATTAATGTGCTTTAGTCAATTTAGAGTTTAATTTTAATTAGGACTAGGTTTAGTGTTATTACTTATTTATTCATTTATTTAATTTTTTAAAAAAAGATTGGCCTATTCGCAACAGGACTAGAAGCCCTATCATGCAATTGGGGCTAAACTAGCCTATAGTATGCCTAAGCCCTTGGCGAATTTTTTTCCAATACAATTCACATGCCTGCCTAAGTACGTGGGTCGCTTGTTAGGCATGTGACCCTCATCATCCTTTTCCCTAGTTTTTTCGAAGAAAACAAATAGAAACAAAGAAGAAATTCAAGTTTCTAGAAGTCGAATCCAATGACAAATCTATTCAAATTTTTATTGTTTCTAAATGGATTTAATAGAATTGTGACTAAATAATTGATGAAAATCTAATAATATTATTAAATTCAATAAAATGGAGATTTATAAAGATTCAAATCTAGATTGAATCTTATCTAGAGAGAGTCAATGTGAGCTGGAATTGTTTACAAGATTCAATTTGGAGTTCTATAAATAAGGATTGTGTTGTAGTGAAAAAAAAAAAAAGAATATGTAATAACCTGAGTCTAACTTACTAATCATCTCCTGCCGTGATCTTAATGCACTATACACGGCCACCATCCTCAATAGCCACTGCAGAGACCCCTACTCACACAACATCAGCTAAACAGTGCCTACAACCAAACCCCCATTCACTGAACCAAGCAGCAACCTAACACCAACAACACTCGACTGACCGTACTACTTGCGAAACACTACGGCATTCCCCAAACACATACAGCAGCGCCCACACCTGAACCTACTCCTCCATTACCTGTGCACAACTCCACTCGAGCCTCCCACTGTTAATAGCATCCCCGACTCTTTTCTCTTGCCCAAACAATTGGCCGCCTAAACACTACACAACACCCATACGAGACAACCACAGCAGACCCGATGCCATTCATACTTACACCCTCAAACCGATACAGTAAACAACTGCTCTACCCTCAATCTGCAATCACAGCAACCCAACATCTAAACCTTACTACACGACCATTGTCATTGCTTCACCGCCATAGCATACCCTCACGGATCACGCCCAATCATCGCGACGCTCATACAAGACCCCCAATCCTTAATTTGATTCACACCAAAAGGTGTTTACCCAGTCGAAAGGACACCCGAAATCACCCCGTGGCGTCCCTATATTGCTGCATCCTCCAGTTGTGACCTGATTTCTCAGTGATTGACCTAAACCGGATCTAAGCTTCACTAACTACATTCGATCACTTCATTTTCTTTTATTGTTTATTTTTTCTTAGTTATTATATATTTTTATTTTTTTACGAGTTATTCATAAAAAATTTAAAAAATAATAATAAAAAAGAATATGAAAAGAGAGGCCTTTTAACAAAAGCGTTTTTATCTCCAAGGAATTTTTCAAAAAATGAAAAAAATAGACAAATAAAAAATTGAAATAATTCTATTTTATCACATAGAAAAGTTTTTTATTTTTAAATAGGTAAAATTTAATTAACCATCTCTAAAGATTAGGACTCTTTTCTAGAATTTTCAAAATACAAAAAAACCTTACTTAAAACCCTTTTAGAATTTTCTTTAAATAAAATAAACAGATTAAAGACATAAAACCAATAGATTTTTAAAATTAAAATAAATTAATATATTAAATTTTTTTGGAATAAATTATGAACGTTTAATCCCAACTAACGAGTATATAGGTACTTTTAGGGAGATATAAAATTTATAATTTTTTTTCCCATTTTTGTAAATCATATCTCAAATTCCTTTTTTTTTGTAAAATAATTACAATTTCATTTAGTTATTTGTGAATGAGCTTTATAAAAACAAAAAAAAGGGTCAATGTTAGAAATAAAACTTAATTTTGAAAAATAAGAAGTGATACCTATTAGGATTTAATAAGGTAGCCCTTAAATTCATAAATTTTTGGTTTTATTAGAATTAATTTTATTAAAGAGTAGTAGCTAAGTTGTGAACAATCTACCTAATTAGTTATAAGTTTTTTTTTTTTTTTTCGGATAAGGATTGAGTAGTGACTCCAAATAATTTTCAATTTAAAAAGAAAACCAAAATTTTTCTTATTCCTTAGTCAAAGGTCAACATTAATGGGTTTGGATTTAATATTAATTAAAATAAGAAAAATAAAATAAAAATATAAAAACAAAAAAATCAGACTCGACAAGTGGTAAACGATAACTCATAGTTATATTAAGCATACTTAATGCGCATGATTCCATTTGTACGGATATATGGACGGATGGATAGAATTATAATGCATACATTAGGGTTGCTTGTCAATGGTGGATGAAAAGTGGCAGTTATAGAAAATGTTGCTTGCATTAGGAAAATTTTACAAATGTCATACGGCTTAAAATATTTACACAATTTTATGCATTATTCTGAAAGAATAAGAGTCGAGTAGAAAAATATTTTCTATTCGATTTGATAATATTATAGGTAGCACGTCATTAATACCTAACTTGCAAAAACTTTAGTAGTGTATACTGAAGGATACATTATTCCATATTCATTATGCATGTCACATACTAAGCCTTTGTGTTAAGGATGACTTAACTTGTTTAGATTTCAAAATGTGTTCGATCAAATAGGTAACTAATCAAATTTTAGATAAACCAACAATTTATAAGTAGTAGATAAAATTTTACAAAAGTTAGGGGAAATACTCCAAAAATTCAAAAGAGATATACAATATAGGAAAAAGTTAACCTATTAGCTCATCTAGAGCATTATCCCTTTCAAAAATGATCTATGCTGATTTGTTGTACAACATATCCAAGAAATTCCATTATACCCAAAGGATTTGGATGTTTGGACTAGATTACTTGTTATATTAAAATTTTTTTATGATTGCATTAAGATATTCTTGTAGGTATATCGGCTTAGCTCTTATTTATTTGTTAGCTACTATGGCGGATGTATGTTACGATCTAATCTTATAAAAATCTATTAACGATATGGTGCTAAACGGTTAGCTTATCATAAAAACATTCCTAATATTTATCTCCTTGCTACTGTATTGGACTCTTATAATAAAATCGGTGGTTTGTTTAATTATATAAATTGTTACTATGAGTATGTCAAAAGTTCTTTGACATGAAAGATGCCTACATAATTTATGCGAATAGTCTCCTTCGACAAACGAACTAGGTATGTATGAGTTGTTTCAACATTTTTTATATGTTTATGGTGGTCAAGTTCCGGTAAGTCCATCGCCCACATTACTTCCCAAATAGGCAGTGTTGGCGATTTGTCTATTGCAGATTGTCGACCATCGTAAAGGTTGAAAAGTAAAAAGGTTCTGACAGGACCTCAACAAAACTTAACAACTATTTTAACATAACTTTTGAGTTTGATGATAGCATTCATATCTAAGACTTTAATGTCCTTGAAAAGTGAAAGAGACATGCAAAAACATTTTCAATTCTCTCTTGAATCATACGATATATCCTCATGGTTGTAACATCAACAATTGCTGTTGAATAAATTTTTAGCATGGTTGGAATAATTTTAGATGATCGTAGTGCGTCACTATTGGTAGTAATATAAAAGCCCTTGAATGCATTAAAGATTGGGCAAAAGCAAAAAGGCAAGGTAAGAACCATACGGGACATCCGGCAAGATGATGAATGCTTCAGCAATTTCGATACATTGGGTAGAAGCATGGTGAGATCCATATCTGAACGCTAATGAGGTGAAAGTAATTAACTACTTTAACTTTAAAGTTAAAAAATTTTGGCAATTAAAAAAAATATTTTCATAACTACAAGAAAACTAAATTGGTTGTTTTCAAAACTAAAATATTACCTTTAGCAATTTTAAAATGTTAGGTAGGCAAAACTTAGACCACTTTTTAGGATTTTTTGTCAATACAAGTAATTTGGTTAATTATGTAAATTTGGCTTTTTTAAAAAATTAAAATTGATAAGCACAATAAAGTTATTTTTTTAAATTGTTTGATTTTGGCTAGCAAATTCGTAAGCACTTATAAGCTATAAGGTGACCTTAAAATTTGAAAATCTTTTTCCCCTCATCTACATTTTTCTGAACAATTATGTAAATCTTCATTGTATACTTTTTTTTTTTCAAATTATAACATGTAATTTTATTTTTGTAGAATATCTATGTACTGTGTAATTTATAACCTCTATCAATGAAATAGATCTTTGTTGATTTTTTTTTTCTTTTGGGATTAAATTCTAATGTGATCATCTTTGTTTATATAAATGTATATATGTATATATATATTTGAACAGATTACTATTGCTTACTTTATGAAAAAATGACAACCAAAGGTTTAAGTTGTTTTAAATAACATGTAAAATGGAAAAAAAAAAAATCGAACCTTCATAGTTTATGGGTCCAAGAATCACACCTTAATTCGGTGGTTCCATGGATACGCTCCATGACCTAGCAGTTCCATGGATCCACCTCGTAAACTAGCCTCCATAAGTTGGTTACGATTTTACAATTTAGGAATCATAACTTGACAGGTTTCGAGTCTAAGGTGAGTCTAACTCGTGCCGGTGTCTATACACTACAGCCTTTGAAAAAGGTCTCTAATAACCTTTTGAAAAACAAAATACCTTACCCTTACCATGATTAAATCAATAATAAATGAGCAATAACATATATAATGTAGGATGGAACCAAAAAGGCTTAAAAAGAGAGAGAGAGAGAGGGTTTCTATAAGAGAAAAAAATCCAAGAAAGTTTGTTCAATATAAATAGTCATGCAGTTAATAGATGTATGGATGGTTTAAAGGATTCTTTCATTAAAAACGTTGTAGGAAGATATATTTTAGCTTATAATAATAATAATAATAGATATAACTCTTTGACTATATCTTAAAATAAGTGAAGTCAAATAATAGTTGTTAGCTCCTTACTAGCTTAAATATTATAGATATAAATAATACAATGGCTCTAAGAACCTATGTAAAGTATATCACTATTAGATATAGGTATAATGCACTCTTACATGGTGACTAGTAAAGATAAGAATACTTGCACCATACCAGGTTTTTGTTAAATAATTTCAATTTCTAGTACAAGAGACAATTGAATTGGAATGCTTAAGTAAGAGAACAAGTGTTAAATGGGTTTATATTACAATTTATTCTTCAACAAATATGGGTAGTTGGAGTATTTATGTGCCACATCAATATTCTTTTAATTGCTCATTCCATCTTTACATTATATGTTACTTAACAGCTAGTTTTGCCCCTACCATTTGGTTAGTCGTCATAAAGCTAATTAAAATATAAGTTGACTCACTTTTAAGAGGAAAACTATAAGGATAAAATCAATGTTTAGGAGTAAGTTCAAATAATGGATTAATATTTCAAAAGTTTAAATAGAGAATTAATATTTCATAAAGTAGTTTAAACAGTAGACCAACATTTTGAAAAATTCAAATAAGTAATCAACATTTTATAGAATAGTTTAAATAATTTTATGAATTGGCTATTATGAATCCCTTATTTGAATTATTTTGTGAAATATTGATACTTTATTTGAATTTTTCAAAATATTAATATTTTATTTAAACTTCTTGAAACGTTGATCCCTTATTTAAATTTATCCTCAAAAGTTAATCTCCTCCATTGTAATTCTTCCTTTTTAAGAGAGGATAGTTCACTAAAATTGTGTTAAGCTTAGAAGGGTTTTAATGCATAGAATAAAGAAACTAGAGGATATTCGTTGGATGATCAAATAAGGAAAATCATGGGCAATATCATGCTCGATGAAGAGGATAATTTGTAAGATAAAGTGACTTATAAATGGGATTATAACAGAGGCTAGTTAAGCCAAGTTATGAACAAATTGTAGAGGACAAATTTCTACAAATGTTGCATAATTGAATGAGTTAGGTATGGCAAGCTCTAATAAATCTAAAAATTCATCTGTTTATATAGAAATATCTAAATAATGTAGTGCCTACCAAGGAGGATTAACAAAAAAGAGGCCTCAAAATAAAGAGTTTTTATGTCCTTTGTGGTAGAGAGAAGGAAAGCCTTTAGCATATCCTTAAAGGTCATAAGTAGTCAAAAAATATAAAGAGAAGCTTGAATAATTCAAATGAATTTTGACAATCATATAAGCTAAATTTAATTGAGTAGCTTAGACCAAAAGAAGTGTAATGCCTTAGAATTTAGGGTGCTACAACCCTCTACGTACCTTTAGCCTCTATTGACATATTCGGCATTAGGAATCTACAGCTTGTCTAAGATCTACAAAATAATTATATAAAATTTGCCAATTCACAAATAATAATTTGTTAATTCACTAATATCAACTTTTCAATCATTAGTAAAAGAGTGACATAAATACTCACTCATTTCATCTTATACTAGGATGTCGCATACCTGCCTAAAATAATAATAATATAATAACTTAACTAGAAATCTCACAACTTTACAAATAACATAAAATACATAACCAATAGAAGTCACGTATGGCTCCACCCCATAATTGGCAATAAAATCAAATCCCAACTCTTGTCCATGCCTATCTTCTATTCTATATGCAATCCTATCTATCTTAGAGTAGTAACCTCTATTCTCTTCTTAATTATAAACTCAGTTGGTACCATCATAATTCTTAGTAATATCATCTTAACTTAAACCTATAGTTGAGAAATAACAATTGTTGTAGGGTGAGCTAATGCCCAATATAAGATACCATACATGCACGTAAAAGACAAGTAATTAGTCAAGCACACACAAGTACTATCATACATGTGGTAAACAACTATTTTAATCTTGTCATTTAAGCTCACAAACAGAATAGTCTCAACATCTTGAGACTTGAGGTTACTTACGACCCTTAATACATAATATTTAAGTACTACATAGGTATTAATATTTGGTACTCCTTAATACCTGAGTGCTAAAACTATTCTAAATTTATTTTGGTCTTTTTAGTAGAGGACTCCAATAAAGACAGTAGCGCACAAAAATCACAAAGTACCTCACTAATATCACTAGACCCAACTAGTGGGTAGTCGAAGCTAAACATAAACAGTAATAAACTAAGTCTAAGTTTTGATTAAGATTAAGTCTAGTTATCATACACTAACTTAATACACACAATCATCAATCATGTATTCCATACTTAGAGCTTCTATATTAATAAGATTCAACACTAATCATCTTCCGACACCTATTCAAAATCATAAATGTTAAGTTTATAATTTATTAAATTCTACACGATTTAACTCAACACTTTTCCCTTCCCCCACCCAATCTCATCCTTTAAGCTTCTAGACCATCCTCTACCTGTCGTTTTATATCTACAAAATATACACCCATATTTCTTACATCATGCATCCAATTTACATATATATAATTATACACATATATAGTTACACACATCACTAGTTGTTTTATATATAAAATAAAAAAATATATACGTATATACATATATATTAAACACATACACACGTCATGTTATGCTATACATTTAATATGTATATATCTTTATTTATTTTATATTAAATCTTCACTTATATTTTATTATAATATTCACATACATACTGACAACTTTTTTTTCATCTCTCTCTCTCTTGTCACATCCCAACATTACATGCACTCTCCCCTACACATCGTAAAATAAACACGCATGGCACTTTGATACAAACACTCACATATTTCACTAAATATACACACGCATTGATACTTTAATTCACAACACACACCTATCCACATACACTTTTGTATATTACACACACACAAGCATATATGATCTTATATTATATATATTATAGTATATATATTATACTAAAAACACATACATATACTTTATATATCAACACAACTATACAATTCACATGCCCTACACACACTTAAGAGCCCCCCTCCCCTCACGTATTACACATGCATATAATTTACCATAACTTTAGCGCACACACGATAGAGAAATATATACGCATTATCACGGCATCCCCTATTGATTGGGTAATGATTCTCTACTACTACCATCATTAATATTAATAAAAACTCCTCCTCCAAAAATAAAAAAAAACCCCTAAAAATAGTATAAATTTGTAAAGGAAAATGAAGATAAGAGAAACTTACTTGAAAAAAGAGTGGAAGATTGATTATTTATTGAAAGTTTGATATTATGAATCTCTATTAGGGTTTCAAACTTAAGAGGGGAATTGAAAGTTTTCTATTCAAGGGAAGAGAAATATGGGATAGCGAGATTTAAAAATCTTTAAAAGATAATTATATCTCAATTATCACTAATCAATTATATGTTATACTAAAGTCTGAAAATAATAAATTCTTTTATTATTATTAATTCTTTTATTAATTTAATTATTAACGTGGGTTTTACAAGAGAATGCCCAAAAACAGACTAAAGAAAATCACGGGCTTGTGTTTTCCTGTCTATGCTGTGAAGTATTTGGAAGCAAAGGAACCTACTAATCTTTAACAACAGAGGAAAATTCGAATTGGCTAAATATAAAAGTAGCTTATATGAGCAAATTTTTGGAATGGGAAAAAGCAAAAGAAATAAACCTTTCGACTTCTCTGTATACCTTACTTATAAGTTGGATCAAACTAAACTGTGATGTGCATGTGACTTAGAACTGGCTAAGGCTGCCGCTGGAGGGTTGTTTAGAAATCATGAACGGCAGTGTAGCAAGTTTTGAGAAAAATTCTCTGTAACTCCTCTCACCTCGAAACGGAATTGTGGAGCATATATTAGAGCTTCAAAATGGGGCAAGAGTTGAATATAGAAGAGCTAATCTTTCAGACGAATTTTAAAATGCATTGAACTACATTCAAAAGCCGATATAATCGGATTTTGTAACAATTGTTTTTTATCTCTACAGGCAAGTTTGAAAACCTGAAGATAGTTTGAATGACTAGAGAGAGCAACGCAGTTGTGGATTTCTCGGCGAGTTTTTGGCACAATAATGATATGTCATTTTCTTCTTCGATTGTACTCAGTATGTCGAATAATTTGCATCAATTTCTCTGTGAAGACTTGTGCAAGCAGCTGATGCGAGCCAAAGGTTATGAGCTGGGCCGGGTCGGGCCTGTGAACTACTTTATAAGGCACACGAAGGCCCATTGTTTGTGGAACGACCCATCAAGACATCGTCTGTACGACTTCTTTTGACGTAAGGCTGCAACCGTGGGACTGCATTGAATCATCAAGCTTCAACAATGGATCCTCCTCCTCAGTGGCGACGACCACCTCCAGGCAATGAAATCTGCCCTACTTGTTCCACTCCCCATTTTCCATTTTGCCCCCCACCTCCATCCTTCCCTGCAAACCCTAATTTCCCATACTATCAAAGACCTCCTGCTTATGATCCCTATTATGGATCCCCCAACCCTACCCCATTCCAAAACACTAACCCTGCCCCTAGTTTCAATCTCGGTTATTATGGGAATGGGGGTTTCCCAACTCAACCTCGGCACAACGATTACGCACCGACGACTTATGGTACTAATGGATTTGTTAGTAGTAGTGAGGGAGATAGGAATAGCTATAAGAGAATGAGAGTAGAGGAGAGTTATACTTCGGGTTCGGCTCTGTGTCCAAACTCGGGTGGTTATTGGAATGAGAATCATTATCAGGGTAGTCCCGCTAGGGTTTTGAGTGATGATGAGAGGAGGTTGAAGTTGATCCGCGATCACGGGGGCACTGGCGATGCACCACTGGGACCTGTAGCGCTACCTCCTTCGCGACGTTATGATCGTGGAGTTGATAAGTTTAGTAATGATAGTAGTTGTAGTTTAGATGAGCATAGGGGTAGGGGAAATATGGAGATGAATAAATATACGGATGCGGGGTCAAGTTTTATAGGTAGTGCCAATCAAATTCGGAGGGATGGAAGCAGTGGTGTGAGTGATTATGCTCATGGGTCGTGGAACATGTCGAATTCCTCAAATTATAGTTCTTATAGCACCCATTATGGTCAAGATTCTGGAAAGATCCCTTATGAAAATAATGTTAATGAAGTGCAACACCCTATGCAACATACTGGTAGTTTAGGGTCTAGACAGGGAAATGCTAACTTCCCACCACAACAACCGCAATCTGCATATCCAACGAGCTATATGCCAAATGAGTTACAACATCCAATGAGAAATGATGCGAATTTGCCATTTGAGAGTAGTCATTTGAGTGGACTAACTAATTCCTGTACCCCTGGTTCAACTGATCAAGGTAGCTACCCAATGTACCCGAGTATGCTTACGGGGGATGCTAGCCACCCTCCTCTTCCTACTTCTCCACCACCACCTCTACCCCTTGATCCTATGCATACACCATCACGGATGAAGTCGTATGCATCACCACCCCGAAGTACGGCTAGTTCCTTGTTCCCAGTTCCTGTTGCTTCTGCAGGTATGGCCCGTTATCATCATGCAGCACCTGGCAGCTATCTCAATCAGCCCCCATATGCTAATAAACAAATTACAGATGCTCCTGCTGGCTTATGCCGTCCGGTATGGTTCTTTTCAGTTTTTTAAGATATCCACGCTTCAGTTCCAATGCTTATTCATGCACTTTAGCATTATAGCAATTGTATTTGTTAGATGGAATATTTGAAGTGAATTTTCAGTTTATTTTTGTTTTTGGTGCAAAAATTTTCTTGTGAACTGGTTTTGAGGCAAAGTGGTTAATGAAAATGATGATGACTATTTTGAACTGCAAACTACGAGTTTTATTTGTCAACTAAACTTAAATTAGAAGATAGTCTAGTCACTTTGATGGATTGAATTCTAAGTCATTTGACACTGGCCTTTATTACCACATTTTCCTTTGGTGATTGATACTGAAGATTGCTGCATTCAGTTGAAAAGATAATATTACTAATGTCCACAGCCATTGGATGTCCTCAATGTGTTATCTATTTATTTATTTAGAGTCATTTTCACAGATATACATGGGTTTTTAATTTGTATATGATGAGAAAGCCCCCCCACACCTTACCCACCTCACCCACCACACCACCACCACACCCCACCAACAACCCACCCCCCCTGGGACAACCCCCCTACTTTCGACGTGCTTTGGATTTCCTAATTTGCTTTCCTGCGCTTTTAAAAGGAACATCAGACTATGCCAGGGAGAATGCCAGGCCAATATGCAGAGGACAGACAACTGGTTCCTGCTAAGCAGTTACCTTCAGATAAACCAAAAGTCATTGATGCTTCCCACATTTTTAAGCCACCGCATCGATCTGTTCGGCCGGATCATTTTGCTGTCATCCTTAGAGGGCTTCCAGGTAAATATCGATGCAGATCAGAGCAGCTCCATTTTTGTTTATTAAGATGAGGATCTTCAAATGTTAACAAGATTATGTGCTTCTTTTATAGAAAATATTGTCTTTTGTTGGTTATTAATATTAAATAAGGATACAGTATCTTGAAAATTTCATGAACTTATGAGTTTTTTATGCAGTATTAGCTTTGTGTTCACACTTGCCATCTTTTGCCTTTGTTCTTTAAGGAATGCGTAAGAAAACCTGAAAAGTTATTGTCAAGTTCATTTCAGTCATAATGTAATTTTCTATAGATGAAGTTATATCTGTCAACTTCTTGACCTTAAGTTTCTTTGTTTGTGTCAAGGGTAGAGAAGTTTTACATGTTTGTTTAATTCAGGTAGTGGAAAGAGCTATTTAGCAAAGATGCTCCGGGATTTAGAGGTTGAAAATGGTGGTGATGTCCCACGTATTTACTCAATGGATGATTACTTCATGACTGAAGTAGAGAAGGTATTATTGTTTGTTTCTCCTTTCAACAAATAGATCGAAGGATTCAGTTATGTGGGTAAAGGAATCTGCTTTACAGGTTGATGAGGCTGATGCATTGAAATCATCTGGTTCTGCCAAGAGGAAGAGACCTCTGATGAAAAAGGTGATGGAGTATTGCTATGAGCCAGAAATGGAGGAGGTAAAGGGAGCCGGTTAATTAATAGATTTCGAAGGAAATATAGTTGAAAGGAATTCTGAAGTTTTCTGAAGGAACAATATTATAGACTTGGATTATATTTCTTTACCCTTTTTTCATATCATACCTGAGATTTTAGTTCCATGTGAATCATTGATGCAAGTTTGGCTAGCATTTTCTTGAATCTGAAGCAACTTGCTGAATCACAAAAAGTAAAGGGGAGGAGTATAATCTTCTTTGTCACCCCAATCTGTACATTTGTCCAGTGTCCCGAGCATTAAAAAGAACATTTGTTGCATACACTCCCTATTTGAAGTTTAAGCATGCGCATATCACCTAATTTTTTTGTCCAAAAAGTTGGTGTTACACATTGCAAGTTTTCTTCTCAGCATGTTGAGGATGAAGGCACGGTAATAGTTTATCTTTGGCATTGTTGCTTCTGTTTTGTTTCAAGGGATTTGTTAGATTGTGTGGATTAACTTTCTCGCTGACAGGCTTATCGATCAAGCATGTTGAAGGCATATAAGAAGACTGTTGAAGATGGGACCTTCAACTTCATAATTGGTATGAGTGCCCTTTCTGGTTTTTGTGCTGAAATTGGCTGTGTCTTCATTTCTTGATATGCAGCAATACATAATGAATTATTTTTCCTATTTCTTCTACTAATGGGCCCAATCATGGCAGTTCAGTATCTTTTATGTAATTCAAACTTGAAAGTAAAAAAGATAGAAATAAAATAGAAATATTTGAAGATCAAAATCCTTTGTTTTTTATATTGGTGATTTGTTAATTTTTATCTAAAATTTAAGGGATACTTATATTTGTACCAAACTACTTGCTGCTTGCTCTTTCATTCATAGTTAATGCTTGTCTTTAGTGATGCATATACTTTTGTTTATTTCAATTATTTTCCTTCTTCATAGTCTTTTTAAGTCTAGGCTCCACTAGTGACAAATGAAGTGAACGAATCTGAATCAAATTGTGGGAGTTTGAAAGTATAAAACAAGTCAAATGGTTGAATATGATTGTAGATTAAGTAGATGCGGTGCCCAGGCACTGCCATCATTTTAACTAACAACAGATGCAGTTTTTGGTCCGGCAATTGACCCTTGAGCTGGTATGTGTGCTTCGTCTTAGTGGATGACCGCAATCTGCGGGTAGCTGATTTTGCTCAATTTTGGGCAATCGGGAAGGTATACCCTTTATCTCTTCTCTCACATCATAAAACAACTATTTTGTTCTCTATTCGTGCTTTCTTAGATATCTTTTGGAGGTTGCTGAACCTAATAAATTTATAGTCTTTGATCATGACAGCAGAATCACCTCCTAAATTACTTTCTCACCAGCCTCCAGATCCCTTAACCAGTCCAATTTGTTTTGGTTATATTTATATGCAGGAGTAGCAGCTGTCTTAAAAATCTAATTTTATCTTCATTTTGCTATCATATCCATAGTCTCTTCAAGTATTTCTGATTTCCTTGGAAAGTTAGTCAAGGGCACATAGGAGCTAGATGCTTGAATTTGAAAAAGCGAACAACATTTTGGGAAATTTCTTACAAAATGAAAATATGGACTATAAAAATGGAAGAAAGAAATCATTCCTAGGACTTATGACGTGTGACTATGCCTTGTACCATCAATGCTATGTTCAGCTGTTCAATTTAAATGCTCTCAGTGGTTGGGTGTGGTAGAGCACAATGACATACTGTGAGAGATTTTCACTTTGATTAATGAATGTTGAAATTAGAAGGGAAGGTTTGCTCCCCTAACAGAAACACCTCCTCAAAAACCAAAAACAACTAAAACTTAAAAAAAAAAAAAGAAAAGAAATAAACCACCTGCAATAACTGTCTCTCAGAAACCATCACCCCTCTGCTCCTCTCTCTCTCTCTCTCTCTCTCTCTCTCTATATATATATATATATATATATCTATCCATCTGCCTCCCATTCAACTTCCATGAAGCCTTGGGTGCTGCTCTGTTAGCTTTGTTCTTGGCCAAAACAAAAACTTGGCTTTAGTTCAAATGTCTTCCTTGCTACGAAGGGAAAAAGAACTTTGTGTGCTTAAAACCTATTATGCTGTTTCCAGTGTGAAGACAGGCGCACAACGGATTCCACTAACGGGAATAGTGGCATTTTTCAATTTTCTTAAGACCTATTGTGCTCAAGGCTCTTTTTAAATGCATTCAAGAGGAATGCAAATCTGAAAAGTTGTTATATAGATGATATTTACACTATAAATGTGGTGTATAGATGATACTTAGTCCTCTGTATTATAGAGGTGCTAGAGAGTCCTTATATGTGCATTATGTGTTTGCCAACATTATGTCCTGTACTCTAGGTGTAATTTGGTCAGGGGGCAAGCAATATTTGAATTTGTCAAATAGTCCAGTCTATGTGGGAATTGTTTGTGATTAACCTCCTCCCCCCCCCCCCCCCCCCCCCCCAACCCCCCCAAAAAAAAAAAAAAAAAAACCCAAACAACCCACTTCTCTGTCCAAGATTTATTTCTGTTATTAATAACCTTTTGCCACGGATGATAACTGCTTTGATGAAGTTACATTCTTCTAGATTGATGAGATAATTTATTCCAAGTTTGTAGCTTTTATTCACTTTGTTTACTTTATCCTAAGAAATCTAATTTTCCTTGCAGTAAATTCCAGCTTTTTATCTTTGTATGATTGATAATCATAACAATAGTGATAATATGTCTCATATAGTTGTGAGCATTGTTACAAATAATTTTCTTGATTTATTCTTTGATGATTGTTTTCTATGCTGACTTGTTTTTCCCTTTTTCTTTCAGACATCAGGCTATGAAGTTTACATTTTGGAGGCCACTTACAAAGATCCAGAGGTAAACTGGTTGTACGTTCTCTCTTATGAATTTTTCCATACCTGGAAATTTTTGCATTAAGGCTAGAAGCTTTGTATGTGATTGAATTGCCAAATGCCCTGTGCCATTCTAATGCACGTGGTTATACTCACACCAGTATGGGTGAATTATTTATTGTTTGTCTTTGGTGTCTAATCTGATTTGTTCTGTTTCATCTAACTTGATATTTTATATACTCACTTATTGATTCTGTTCAGGGTATCGCCGCTTGTATTGGATGCTTCCTGGTTGGAAAGCTTTCGTTTTCTAATTACTTGTGTCTTGATTGGTGTCAAATAACATTGCTCCACCATTGTTATCTAGATACGAGTACAGTTAGATAAATCTAAATTTGGGTAGATTGAGGTTTTTGGAAATGAGTTGAGTAGTTGATATAGTTATTTTTGTTTTAAAATAAGCATCTTTTTAGTGGTTTCATCTAATTAATTTTAAGGAGACAAGCATAAGCGTATCATACTGGACATCTCCTTTTGCTTACCTGCTGAGAAAAGCTGCTGTAAATGGTTAAGGGGCTGACATATATATATTATATGTATATAAAAAGGCACATATTACTTTGTACGTGCACTACATTTTTCTGGGCACTTACCTCCATAAAAGCATCAATGTCAACCAATATCTGAAAATTTCCAGTGAAATGCGTGTGGGATATATTGCTTCTTGATTTTTCTGTGTGGAAGTTGGAACGCAAGTATTTTCTGTGAATTTAATGCCCCCCAAGAACCTTTGCTAGTAGCCTAGAAACAACATGTACCTCTCTCTTCTGTCCAAGTTGCACTGCTAATATGAGTTTTTCTTTTTCTTTTTTGAGGCCGTTGCTGCTAGTATGAGTTCCCACTATGCATATCTGATTAAAATTGATTAAATGATCTGTCCTTTTTTTTTTTTTGGGGAATTTTAGGGCTGTGCAGCTAGGAATGTCCACAGCTTTTCCCTTGATGACATACAAAAGATGTCAGGACAATGGGAAGATGCTCCATCATTGTACTTGCAACTGGACGTCAAGGTATTTTTTTAATACCCTTGTGTAGATTGTAAATTTTTTAGTGGTACGTTAGTTGGCGGAATGGAATAAGATAGGAGTAGAATTACAATTTTTATGGAATAAATAGAGAACTGGTAGTTATTACTTTATTTGATACTTAAAATGGTATTAATAATAGATTTGGAAATATTTATATTACTAATATACTCTTGCTTTAGGTCATGGCTTGACTATTTAGATAGTTCTCATAGATAAAATACGGAAATATGGAAGAAAAGATCCGGGAATAGTTATTCCTTTGGTCCTAAAATGAGATACAATGCCTTATTTGGCAGCAATAAGAATTCTGTGAAATAGTTATTTCATAAACCAAATGCAATAATAGCTCTGAGGGATGAATAGCTATTTTATATTATCCTTGAAAAGTAAACCAAACATGATGTTGAGGGTAGAAGGAGGAGTTGAATGTGCTACCATTTCATGATCCCAGTATTTGGGGATAATGCATTTGTGGTAGATCATGAAAATACGCTTACTTTGTTAAGATTATTTTCCCTGAACATTTCTGTCATCATATCTTCTTCCACTTTCACTCTGAAGGGTTTGACTTTTCTTTTGCTGGTTGACAGTCGTTATTCCATGGAGATGACCTCAAAGAAAGTGGCATTCAAGAGGTAACTGAATATAGCTGACCTTATTGTGTTTTATCACATTGAGACAAGTAGCTATTGTCACCAATGTAATGTTTTGGGTAAAAATCTTACTGATATAACCAGGACGGTAGATCTTCCAACCAAACAATCAATCATATTTTGTTAATCAGAGTCGGTTGACATGAATCTGCTTGAAGAGAGGGTGGGAGGGAAGTGCTCTCACCTAAAGGAGCAATGATGCTCATGCTATAGCTAGAAAGCTTATCTTTGGCATAATTTAGTAAATATATTTCATCATATTTGATTAGACAATGGTGTTTGGGGTGGGTGTTGGAATTATAATTCTGCTGTGATAACTTTGTGGAAATAGTGAATTACAGACAAATTGTATTTGTAGTTTTATAGGCTCTCTGGGATATTAATATCCCCTCTAACTTCTGCATATCAACTTTAACATATTAATAAGCCAAAAGAGAAAAGATAACGTTTCAAATGGTTTACCTTCACCTAGTGATTGAATTATGACCAATTAGCATTAAGGGCCTTCCTGTAGATTTAAAAGCAGCTGTCTAATTTCTTGACATGCCATGTTTACACCTTTTACCATCTTCCATCTGTGAGACATCATCCAACTCATCATAGGCCTATCTTCTAGATTTGTTGCTGATTTCTGCAATGTTGATACTGATGTTATTCTTGGAAAATTTATCTGCAATTATACATGTGTCAGGTGGATATGGACATGGATGATGGTCATGAAGAAGGTCCATTTATTGGGAGAAAGCTTGAAGCAGATAGAGGTCCTCCTTTAGATGTTGAAGTGCCAGAAGGTATACTCTTACTCTAATGTTCTCTAGTTTATCAATTACACATCAGGTCATCTTGCAGTTGCAAATTACTTTCACTGTACCAATTCTGTTGGCCTTTAAACTGTAAAAGCTCTTGCTTTGCACGCACATTAATACATGTTAAGGTCTTTAAGTGATATGTAGAAAGTGTTGATTTGAGGGTGCTTTTTTTTATATTATTTTATTTTTCACCTTTTCTGAGGGAAAAACGATTTCCAACCGTGTTAGTATATATTCTTAGATATCACGAGAACAATTAAAACCAATTCTAGTAACTAGAACTTTTAGTGGTAGGTGATTGGGATAGATTACAAAAACAGCCTACTTGTGGTGGCCTGTCTAAAATTGGAAATGCTAAATTAAAAGGGAAACTAATAATGGATGCTTTAGGTGTACTTGTTAAGAAGAGAAAATTTCACTTTTTCATGCATTTGTTTTTTTGTAAACTGTATGGTCAACATTTGAAAAGTTGGTAATTTCTTTTTTGCCCTCTGATACGTGTCCCCTGGACACTTGTCAATTGGACTCCATTAGAACTTAAGGAAATGATATTTAAGTGGGAACCATTATCCTCTTTCCTCTGGTTGGTTCTTGATTCACTTTAGGTACAGATATTGAACATCATTGTAGGCTGAGGATGCTACCATCACCTCCCACCACATCATTATTTTAAAGAAAGAAAAAACCTAGTTATAGCCAAATGAAACCACTATCCTGCTGCAATGGCTTTCAATTACTAAAAGAAAAAAGAACCTTGGGTGTCAGCTCTCTAGGAACTCAAAGATACATATTTTAGGCAAGCTGAGTATAGGAGCGACGATTTCTTCAGATGTGAAAGGTTTTGTTAATTTATTGAAATTATCCCATCGATTATCTTTTCCTTTTCTTTTTTTTTCCCCTTCCTTTTTCTTTGAAAGATTCCTCAAATATGGAGAAATGGAATGCTGAAGGAGACGATGCAACCGAAGTGAGAGAATTGGGTCGGAGTAAGTGGTCAGAAGACCTCGGGGATCAAGAGACTGACAATGCTGAAAATCTTAAGGGTGGTGCAAATGTATCTAGCTTGTGTCAGGCTTATGGAAAGAAAGGAAAATCCCTTCGCTGGGGAGACAAGGTATGTCTTATATGTAAAGTATTCTTTGCAATTCTTTATTTGGAGATTTAGTTTTTAATCAAGGGGTAGGAGGATTATAGTCTCTCCTACTGCCCTTTCCGTTCGGAGATCAATTGATCTAGGACGACCTTACTGTTGAGGCACCCTGGGGGGCAATTTTGAGATCTTCTTTTGTCTAACTCAACATGTTAGTTTTTGGCCTGAGTCAACCCCTCTGTAAAAAGGAAATAGTAATCTTGTTTGCCCAATGTTTAAGGGCAGTCTTTTTTCCACAATATTCTTAAAGAGAACAGGTGATTTGATTCCCGTATGATACACTTTTGATCAAAAGTGTTTAAATAAATATTCCAGGACTCCCAAAAGAGGGAAAAACTGAATAAACATTTTGTTGATTGTGATGTGGCTATTTTGCTGAAATTCCCAGCTAGTTGGATTAGATCTTCATAAAAGCTTAATTGGTAAACTGATGCAGTTTTGTCATCACAGTATTGTGAACGATAACAATTCACAATTATGGGTGGTTCAAGATTTTTTCAAGGCTTTGTTATCTCCTTCACCGAATTTGCTGCTCGATGTGTTTGGCTGTATACATTTTTATGTGCTGCAGGTTGGCTACACTGGGTTTTCAATTGGTGCGGTGAAAAAAGCAAATGCATCGTCTCTTATTATTGGTCCAGGTGCTGGATATAACCTGGTCAGTTCCATTCCCTCTTTTGAGTGTCAGCTTAATTTCTGGCAAGCGGGATAGAAGAAAATTGCTCTTTCGTAACTTCTGATTTTATCTTGTGCTATTAATTTCTTGGGGTTCAAGTATGTGACCATCTATTGAGGCGAAAGATTGTTTGCCTCCATGACTGATGAATATCATGCACGTCTTTCCGATATCTTATGCATGACATTTTCTCTTTTCCTTATCCGATTGCAGAAGTCCAATCCTTTATCAAACGAAGAAGACTTGCCATTGAGTCATGGAAGTGGTGAGCCAAAGAAACGAAGTGTGTTTCAAGAGCGTCTCCGAGCAGAGCACCAGTCTTTTAAAGCTGTATTTGACAGAAGGCGTCAACGAATTGGTGGCCTTGTTGTAGATGATGAGTAGTGGAGCTTTCCATGGGTCATTGGTGTAGCCTTTGTAGTCTTTTTTAGCCCGATATAGAGAGGTTTCATGGGCAAATATTTTTGTATTAGGATAGCTGGCTTTTGCCTTTCTTCTTTCAATTTCGAGAAGGGGTCGGCAATCATTCATGTTACATCTTTTACTGAACAAATCTGAGGCATAGAGCAATATCCATTCAATGTTTTCTCGTTTCTTTGACAAAATCTATCTTCGTTTTATCCCTTTTATTTCATTTTTCCTGATTTTGAATATAAATTACAAATACACCCCAAGATCATTGATTGAGCACGAATGGATTCTTTAAACTCCTAAAACATGCTCTTTTCTCATCATAACTCTTGCAAATGTATACTTATGCTTCAAACTGTTGCTAAACTTTTAAAACTACAGCAATTTATGGTTTTCCTAACTGTGGTTTAGGAGTTTTAGTAAAGGTTTGGAGGTATGTGTATGATTTCAAAATTATCATGAGATGAATTTCGCATTAGGAGCTGTATATGTGCTTGATAAAAAAGTTCGGGACGTGTATGCAATTATCTCTTGATTTTGTGTAAATTGGGTACATATCGGTTTGAACTATAAAATTATATGTGCTATAGGCTAAATTGCAAAATTTCGCGACTATGAACCCTAGTGTGCAATTTGGACTTGGCACTCTCAAACCCAAACTCAAACAACGGTAGCGCGATTGCGGCCATAATTAGGGCACATAGCCTACGAAATTTACGCTTATAAGCACACTTGAGACTACTACGGACGAACGACAAAGTTTAGTCTTTTCTTTCCTTTTCAGCACTGGCTCTGGAACAGAATACGTGTTGAGGAAATCCGATTATGTGGGATGGCTCACCATGTCAGGTTCTGAACACACGTTACGTGTCACTGTCATAGCCGCGGAAATCCAAGTCGCTTTCGTTTCATCATCTGCTGAAATTAAAAATACAACTTAGGTGTAACGTTAGCCTTCTCAATGTTAGTATTATATCATTTAAAAATAAAAAAATTATTAATTTATCTTCTCTTCACCCTCCTTTAGAGATTATAGCTCCAAACTCCAACCATAAGTCAAACTAACGACTTCTCTCTCTCTCTCTCTGTGTATGTCTATGATGGCCACCACACGTGGTGGTGCCGGACACTGTTACCTCGGCCGACTGGTGGATGTAGAACCAAGCAAATGCACAATACCACACTCACTTCGTTTTCTCAATGTAAGTTTCTATAGGTTGAATTTAATTCGACATCATGATTTGTTCCAGTAAAAACTTTTGCATATTCAATATAGACAACTCTGTTCAATCTTTCATTTGACTGTTGAAATCTCCATTGCATTAACTCTTATTGCCGTTTCAAAGGATAGAATGTAACCGTATTCTGTAAATTGATTTATTCCTAACAGAGTAAGAAGAATAATTATATCCAGAAATACGGGTGTTACATCTCAATGTCGATGAACGGGTGTCAAGGTGACCCACTAGTTCCCATACAAGTCATCGAGACTAGGACTTTCTCGTCAGTGGCAACGCCATCTACCGCCATGGACCTGCTCAGGTCGGAAGTCGCCGTCTTGAGAGCACAGCCGCCTTGCTTCTCCTCCGGCATTCTTCGTCTTCAGGTAAGGTAAACTTATTAAACATAGGGATACGATATTATTACTGCATTGGATTGGAGGAACATTGGAAGTGGTTATGATAATGGTCTGGCTAATGGGGTTTAGTCACGTGGATGATAACCATAGGATGATGCATTGTTATCTTTATGTGTGCCTTGTCTTTCCTTTGACCCTGTTGTATCAGTTGAACTAAGAGCATGGCAGACTGACATAGTTAATTTTCATCACGAGTAATACTTGTATATATATATATATATATATGCGTGCATTTTTTTATATTTTGATTTATTTATTATTCTTAATTTAGTTGAAACTGATTTAATTATTATAAGAATAAATTAAGATGCTTCACGTGATACGAACCGGTTAGACAATGCAATTAGGATTGGAATATTTTATGCGTAGACCATATGAGGAAGATAATAATATTATTATTGTGATTATTATTAACATTATGTTGAAAATTTATATATGAAAATGGGTTTTAGCCCTTTTCGTATTATGACAGAGAAAAAGAGACGATAAATGTGAAAAAGGAAGAGAGAGAAGGTGAAAAGAAATGTTGCATCTGTGCTGCATTCAGATCGGGACCGTTTCATGTGATTTTTAAATCAATGTTAAATTTTATATAGATTTTTATATTCTAAATAATCAATTTATTTATCGTTTTGTCAGTATATGATAAATTCAAATTATATGTAAAGTAACTGTATTATTTTACGTTAAATATACAAGTTTTAACTTTACAGTTTGTTTTTCGAGTTAAAATATATCCCAAATTTGATCGATATAGTTTTTTTTTTTTCCCCATTTAAAAATATTAAAATGTGTGCAACAATTATTTCATGGGATGTCACGTAGACGGGCCTTAGGATTGGGGAACCCATAACGCCCTGGCCCGCTTACTCGGGAAAAGGTTAATGTTTTAAATCTTTAGGAAATAAAAAAATGTAAATAAAATATATATATTTTAAAGAGTAAAATATAACATAAAATAATGTATTGGTTAGTGATTAAGTGTTTTGTTTTATAAAAAGGAGGTTTTGAGTTTAAATCTCAATTACTTTATTTTTTTCTAGATGCACTAATTACTTTAATGGTATTTCTCTTTTTGCATTTATTAAACATTTTTCTTTATAATGGCCAATAACATGAATTTTATTGATTACAAATTATATTGAATTAAATAAATTCTCCTAAATTATTATTTTTTGTTAGTAGCACACTATAAATAATAATTATATTGTCCATATTATATATATACTGATCGTATTATATAAACTATTAATAAATAGTATCGATTATATGATTTGGTTAAATATATATTTTTTTCAATTGATGTTATGAAAATAAATGTAGATTATTCAATCATTATTATTTAATACCTTATATTCAAAATGGTATTCGATTTTTTTTTTATCATTTTTAATAAAATAATCATACAAGGTTATTGTGAAAAGATTTAATAGAATACATCTTTTTGCATTTATTAAACATTTTTCTTTATAATGACCAATAATATTAATTTCATTAATTACAAATTATATTAAACTAAATAAATTCTCCTAAATTATTATTTTTTGTTAGTAACATGCCATAAATAATAATTATATTGTCATATTACATATGTATCGATCGTATCATATATACTTTTGATAAATAGTACTGACTATATGACTTGATTAAGTATATTTTTTTTTCAATTATTGTTATGAAAATAAATGTGGATTATCTCAATCATTATTACTTAATAATTTATATTCAAAGTGGTATGTTTTTTAGTATTTTTAATGTAATAATCATATCAAATTATCATGAAAAGAATTAGTACAATATTTGTATTTATATCAATTTATTCTTTTTACTTTACTTGTAATTTCATATTTACATATTTTTTTCTAATCTATTTTTATTAAAAATAAAACTTACATAAATTTCATATATCAATGTAATTTTTATAAATTAATAGATAAATTTTATTTAATATATATAATAAAATGGTAAAAGTTTATTCTTTTAATTTCTTATAAAGTGTATTGATTACCTTTAATCTTATTATACATCAAATTATTGATAAGATTCTTTGATATATATAAAATATAATATAGTTATGATAATAAACATTTTTTTATTAATAATTTTAATATTGGCTTAATTAAAATATGTACAATCCCTTCAATTATATGATCCTAAATCCATTCCTGTTAATCAATATAATATTAATATTATATAAATTGAAGAAATTATATATGCACAGAATATAGTTACAATATAATACGTAAAGATATCAACAACCTTACTGGAGTAATTAACAAATTAAGTTCTAGTACTTATGATGTCGTCTTTGAAAATCCACTCCTGAGGAAATCTCATCTTCTACACACTGGCCTTTGTAATACGACTAAGGAAAAAACATATATAATAATCACTATAATGCGCAAATGCTTGCACATGATTCCGTGGTCGGGGTTGCATCGCATTTTGTTCTTATATACAATCTTATTATATAATAAGAGCCTAAGATGGGGAAGTTGGTAAATTTTGTTGTCATGTACAGTCTTATAGATAATAAGAGCCAAACCTAAGAGGGATAAGTTGCAAAATTCTTCAGCAAAATAAATAAGTAAATAATTAATTAAATTAGGCATATCTTTGTATAATTCTAATAGAGTCCCCAAATAATATGTGATAGGATTGTTGTAGCTGATAGATTATGTGCAATAGTTATGGTAATCGATCTAGGAAACTTTCTAAGTTAATAATATATAGGGAAATGCCATTATGAAGAAGCGTAGGAAGAAAAATAGACAAACTTAATATCTCAAGTATATACACATGCAGCGAATTAAACTTAGTGTTCTTGATGATTCTTAGATTGTTCTTGAGAAAATTGCTTATTTGATTTTACGAGAAGTGATTTCAATAAAGTTTGGATGTTTCTCTCATGCTAGTCAATACTTTGAATGAACCAATTAAGAGGAGGAGTCCTCCTATTTATATAGTTTAAGGGTTATTATCTGTTGAATAGCTTTAAGATTGACAGTTGAGGTTAACCCCTATGATTGAAGCTTATCATTTCTTTTAGTTTTCATGGATTTAGATGTAGACTGAGATATATATAAGGACTTATGATAATAAAGAAAGTCCATTATCAAAACACATTTAAGCCTTTTTTTTAAGGCCTAATAAAACCAAATAAAGCTTAAATGTGATTGGAAAGGTCATTTCCAAATTTGCTTTTTTGCATACAAGATAACGGATTAAGGTCGAAAGTGGAAAATTTAGTTTAGCGATATCTGTTATAAGCTTACCAAACTAGATTTCTTTAAGACGTTCTTAATTAAGTTCGATTTCCAAGAGTTTGCCACTCGTAAAATATCAATTTATGGCTTTAAATTAGGTTGAAAGCCTAATTATCAAAATAATGTCTTATACCTTCTATGGATTCCTTCTTATGCATTGGAGCATATAGTGTCAATGTTGCAACTATCATAGGGGGATGGATAGAGCTAGGGTGTGAAAAAGGAGAGGGAGGGATTAGGTAAGGGTGAAGATGGTGGTGTTTGGGGTTTAGATGTCTTAAGAGCAATATATAGCACGATTGGAGTAAGGAGTGAGTACATAATCTTATTACACAAGGTATTCACTTGTACCCAGTTCAATGAGGAAAGTTTTGAGTGAGTATTGATGATTATAAAATAAATTTTATTACCATTTTTTAAAACCTGCTCCTATAAAATAGGGTAAGGTTATGATATCTTCATAGCTATACCCTCCTTAGAATCTACATTTTAATGTATATAGAATATAGGTTTCATAGTACTCCATAGTTCTTTAAAATATATCAAGTAATATAATAAATATTAATAAAAGAAAAAGAATCTTATATTTCCTTTGATAAACAAAACTAAAATGATCAAAACAATAGTATATTAATGTTAAATGACTCAAACATAACATAAACCTTAATCTTTAAGTTAATAATCAAAATCAAATTATAGTAACTTTAAGCTTCAAGAGGAATATTTATTATTAGTCTTAAAGAATTTATATATATTTTTTTCTTTTATGGATGCATCTTCATATGCTTGCTATTTAATTGTTTTGCTAATAAAAGAGTGCCATTTAATATTTAGATTCTATATAATCATTAAATAGTAATCTTTTGGTAAGAAAAAGAAAAAATATAACTAGAATTTGTTATAAAAAAAGTGTAAAATTAAATTTTATGGGAAGATAAAAAAAATTTATTAGTTTCACATTATGTTATGTATCCTATAAATTCTATAAGGTACAATGATACTATAGACTTGTATGGTTTTATGATACTATAGAGTAGGTTTCGATTCTAAAACTTTGAGAACCTACACTTATAGGGAATATATGAAAAGTATCTCATACCTTACTCATTGTATACTTGCTCACTCTTTGAACACAAAGGACTACATGATGATTGCTGTAAATATTACAAGAAATAGGGAATAGGTAGTAATATCCTTCATATTGGATAAAGTAGCCAAGGAAAATGTAGAAAGTGAGCCAGGAGATTGGTTCGAGGCTTGACATGTAGTATTGGAAAAAGCACATACACCAACACCTTGTTCGCTTCGCAGAATTGTAGTTGGTGGGAATGGAATCCTTAATACTAAGAAATAGGATTAGGTTGTAATAGGCATGAGGGATATAGTATGGTGTTCACTTCAGATACTAATATGGAATAAACTTAGAAGAGTTAAAAAATGCCTAAAACTACTACTCATTACAAAATGGAAGAACGACTCATCACATAACGGGGAAAAATCAACGGCAATAGATGAACCTTACCTAAAATTTCCAAAATTCAAACCTTAAATTGAACAAGCAAATCTTGTACTTTGAAGTCTCGATTGTTAATCTTATTAACCAACTCCTCAGCTAGAAAGCCTCTCCATTGAAGATCATTGAAGGTTTTCTCTCTAATCATCTCTCCCTTATATTGTTGAATTGAATGAAGAGAAAGAAAAAGATTGTTGTTTTGGCTTTCATATTTCAATTGTACGAATTCTAGACAACTTTGATCCTTTTACAAAGGGTTAGTCCATTCTAAACAACTATAGGTTAGTCAGTTTTGTTTGCAGAAACGAAATGGATGGACTTGCAACTAGATCAGCAAGAGGGATTAATCTTTGGTTAGTTGATTTTATTTGTAAAAATCAAAAGTGAGAGTGTCATGACTCGATGGGGACTAGTCGTGGCAGTCGTCTATACCGTATAAAGGATTGCAAATTGAATTCCTTTATAATTGACAACTCTTTTATACGATACACAAGGCTACAGTTACTACTAACTATCAAGAGTGTGCAAGCTTAAATAATATCATTTTATGATAAATAATAAAATTATAAAAACATAACGCATGATCTATTTGTATAAAAGTTTACAAATATAAAGTTTGAAATATGTTTTAAGTTAAATCAGTATAACAATTACATATTCAAATCTATAAACTATCTAAAGTACTCTCTGATCACATCCAGCTCCCACACTGATCCCGTATAAAAAACTAACCTTGGCCATGTGACGACCCGACTTCACAAAAAGATTGGTCTGCGAGAAAAGACTATAAGGGTATAAGCTAACTAGCTTAGTGAGATAATTTCCCTCAATCATATAGCAATCAAGTTATACAATAGTTAAGTTCAACCAAATGAATACATGATGCATAGTATGCCAAACAAATACATGTAGGTGACCAGGTACTGCATGCAACTCAGATTTAATGCCCTCCGAAGTCAAGATTGAAGATTTATCGGTACAATCAGATTTGGGTATCATATTAAAACTTATTTCATAACAAAACTCTGTATTTCGTAATCAAAAGGTAATGGTACATCCATTATTAGTTTTATCAAAATGAGTTTTACATATGATTGTGAGTAAGTTTACGCAGCCCTCACTCACCCCTAAACGAAGGCCTTTGGACTCGATTCTTAGTCAGGCGGTTGGTGCCTCCAACGCCTAGTTATCCCGCGGGCCAAGGTAAAGTCATATCGCGCGTGTACACCGTACAAAATCTATCATAATCAATAATCAACCCACGTATGGCCTCTCGCTACCTCCGTGTAATGTGACTGTCGGAATTAGTTATGCAGTGTATGATTATGCATGATTTAAGTTAATTTTTTCTAGTCGAATAAAATTAAATCTTATTTATTCAATGATAATTTCAAGTCATAAACAATTAATTCCTAATGAATCTACTATGCAACAATTATTACATTATTAAAGTTTAAAGTAAATTCACCATCAATAACAATTATCATGTACAAGCATAACCCAACCCCATACACATTCATTTATAAACCATAACTTATATTCACTAATTACAAACACAAACAAATATAGAATCATTAGAAAAAACTCACTCAGTTATGGCTAACTCAGTGGTCGTAGTAGTCTAGTGGCAGCTCAGGATCTATATCGAAATCACCTAAGAATAATAGAAATTTGTAAGTTTGAAGCTAATTAGTATTATAATTTATAAGGTCTATCTCATCTAGTTATGTGAAATTACCGATTTGAGCTTTTTATCGAATCGCGTGTAACTTTTTTGTTTTAACTCAGATCATTAAGAACTTATAGTTCATTTTGATCGTTTTCGAGTGTATTTTCTCATAACGAGATTTGTTTTAGATGTTGATGTTGTGACTCGTAATTTAAATTGTAATATAAAAATATCATAAAATTTACTTTTTAAGTTTAAAAATTATAAAATATTAATTTTTGCCTTTTCTTAATATATTTANTAACTAACATACAAATACCTATTTATGTTTTATGTATTCGGTATATATATTTATATAGTATTTGTTATAAAATATGTATACTATTTATTATATATGTATTATATGGTATATGCGGTATACCACAATATATACTCTATATTATATATATATATATATATATATATATATACATACATTACCATTTATGGAAATATACTACTACATATATACTATACAATTACACACACACACACATATATATATATATACGAAAATAATTATACATGTATACATCACTATATATACATTTCACGGGTACACACACACACATACATATATATATATATATTATAGTTATTTTATAAAATACTTAATATTAATTATATGTATTCTTAAAAATACATAATACATAACATTTCTATATAATATACCTATATACATACATAGCCTTATACATACATATATAATTCAATCTAAGTATTTATGCATATATACATGTACTAGCAATGTTATATGTATAAAAATATCATACAAATACTATATTTATACATGTATATACTATATAATATACACCTATAATTACAAAATAATTCCTTACTTATTTCTTTTAATTTTTTTCTTCTTCTTTCCTTCATGTTTTTGCTTCCAAGTTTTGGTTTGTTTGTAGAATTTTTTTCCAAATTTTTATTTCTTTCTCTTTTAACTCACGTGTTCAGCAATTTAAGAAGAGCAACATAAGCAAAAAAAATCTTATCCTAATCCTTTACATTAATGAAAATAAAACAAAAGTAATCATTTCAAGATTTTTATTTTTTTTATTTAATCAACTGGCACTTTAATTTAGTCACATGGGTTGCTTGTTTGTTGATTTTTTTCAATTTCGGTTTCAGGACATGTCAAATGGAGAAAAGAAGAAAAGAAAGAAAAGAGAAAAAAAGAAAAAGAAAGAGAAGGAAAATAAAAATTAATAATAAATATATGTAATTTTTTGAAATATATAAATTATAACAATACTCCTCATAAATATTTTTTTAAATTTTTTTGAAAATTTATCAATTTAATTTGTACCCGTTACAATTATAATTTTTACAAGTTATTGTAGCGATTTTGTTAAAATTTCATGCAAATAGGTGATTTAGTCGAAAATTGTAATCGACTATGATTATATCACTATCGAGTAATATTTAACTATTTTATAGGTTTATATTTATAATTTTAGAGTTTCGAACAAATTTGGGTTCAATTTTAATTAATGGTGCATAAATCAGTTTTAGGGTTTTAGTATGCGATTTAGGGTTTCGATTAATTCCTTGGGTTTTGTTATCGATGTTATATTTAATTTATTAAATTTCGTAATCTTTTATTGTTACTAGCCTTATCAACTTATTATACAGTTTATGACACTCGGACTTGAGTTAAGGTTTAATTATTGATTTTTTAGAGTTTACAGAGAGGGAGATAGCGATGAAGGGATTTGTAGCCGAATGAGTAAGAGTAAAGGATCTAAGATTAGTCAATTTTGATAGAATTAGTTCATTTTGCCTAAAGTGTATTTAACTAAGGATAATTCTTATTTATTCTAAAAATTTGTTAAAGGCAATTATGGAATAAAAAAGGAGCTTCATTCGTTGGATCACAATTCTTAGGTTAGAGGGGGGACTCTCGATTTAGCAAATATAAGTAAGAGGGATTCAATGGGAATGGTTATTACAAGATGGAATTTGAACTGAATGTCATAATAAAGCTTTAGTGAGAAATAAGAAGAGAATGAAATAACCATCCTCTCAAGTGAACAAACAGCAATTGAGTTATATTATGATTGAGAATGGTTAAGGATAACCTTTTTATGGTATAAATTGCAATGAGCATTGCATTTACCTAAAAAGTGGGTAGAAGATTCGCATTTATATCACGTTTGGTATGTAGAAGAAACGTGGAATAAAATTGCGATTCCAAGTTGTTGATAACCAATTCTTGCTTAGACTAAAGCCTAGCATGTAAAGCCTACTAAGGTACGCGTGAGCAAATAGCAGGCTCACTCTTTACACTGTGACTTGCTTAATGAGGCTATGCAAGCCTATCAAGGTATGCGTAAGTGAATAGCGAGCTTACCCTCCATACTACAAGTTGCTCAACAAGCCATACAGTATCTTACTTGAGTAGGTTGACTCAACCATTGAGCTTATACATACTGGCCATTTAGCATCAACTCGGTTCTCAGCTTACCCTTAACCGAGCATCGACTGACCTCTTCTCATTGTCTTAACCCTTATCTTTAGCACTTACCCTCCACTGTAACCCCTTAATAAGCTCTAACATTCTGTAGTATGGTCAACACACTTGACAATCTCTGTGGATGTCAAATCTTTAGGTTATAGATTTGGTTGTCAGATCGATCATAGCCGATCGTTCCCAAAGCTGTACAGTCTCTACAATGGTGCATATTATTTGCCAATGACTAATATAAGCGAACCTTAAATCGTCTTTTGTCCAAGAAACTCCCATAAAAGATGTTAGGCATTGTTATGTTAAAGGATCCTCTTTTCCACATCCTCCATCTCTCATCTTTTAAGGCCTCTAATAACTCTTTCATTCTTCTTAGTTGGCCTCAATACACAATATGTCATGCATGCATAGGACAAGCACTACCCCTTAGATTCTTAGTACTTGCCCTTTCTTTCCCTTTGTCCTCCTTACTAACTTGAGTGTCGGAGGGTCTTCGTAGTCATACCTACGAGAGGTCTTTTTATAGGAATCGAGGAGTAGGAGGAGAGTACTAGGCTTATTCTACCGAAGCTCAACTTAAGCCTAATTATTCTCAATTGATTCAACCACAATCAACATAAGTATCATTCCTTTTCTCATATTTGAAAGTATTTTTAAAAGTTAGAATTACAGTTATTTAAAATTGGCAATTCCAACTTTGAAGGGGAATTTGATTCCTTTTTTAGGGGGTTAAATCGTATTTTATTCCACCCTTATTAATTATCATTAATAAATTATTACTTATTTAATTTTCAACTTGTTTATGAGTGTCTTTTGACAAATACTACTTTGTATATATTCTATTCCATTTAAATTTCGTAAGCATTTATAAATATAGAAATAGATTTATTATTTTGATTTTAATTCCATTCCATCACATACCAATTCATTTCATTTTGTTCTATTCAATTTCAGACAATTCCTACATACTAAATGTGACATTAATTGAATTGTGCAAGCTATTTGGCGATATGATAGTCTTTAAAATTAGTAATCCCATTTTGTTGAGGTATAAGACATAGAGAGTTGAGATAACTGCAATTGTCATGGAAGAATTTGGTTAAGGCATTTTTGACACATTCACCACCACCATCATTATGGAACATTATACCAAAAAAATAATTTCAACTAGAGATTCGAAATGTTTAAAATTAGACATAGCCATCTTTGTATTATGCATAAGGAAAGTTTAAGAAAAGTAGGTATAATCATCAATAAGTAGTAGACAATAGCAAAAACTTATTGTGATCCAATTGAAAATTGCCATATACTAGAATGATAAAATCGAAGGGCTTTAGTGCCTTATAAGAAAAATGGTGAATGGGATATGCATGGCGATGGAGATGACTAGACTTGAATGTGATGACTTTGAGCAAATTTATTGAGGACCTTAATGTGGGGATGACATTATTGAGAGCGTCAGATCTCTTTAACAAAGAATTAAAGGAGGGACCATATTGGAAAAACAATAGAGAGGTCAATAGGATAGACATGACGCCTAATCTATTGTTGGAGAAGGAACTTGTCTATTGTCAAATCCTTAATAAAAAGGATAAATCATTAAAGCTAACAGTACGATTATTATCATGATAGAATTGTATGGTAGATCAAAGACTATACATGAGAGAAGAAACGTGGGGCACATATTTTAGGTACGAAAGAAGATTAGTTGTATAAATGATAACAACTTACATAAGATTTGAGTATGAATGTGTTGTTACTAAAATGAACTCGATAAGAAACAAATATGAAGTTAGATTAGCGAATACATATACTTGCATATGGAGTCATATGGTGCATAATTCAATAGTCTAGATACTAGACAACCCTAATAGATTCTCAAAGAGAGAGAGTAGCAAACATTTAGGGTATATCTATGTAAAACTCATTGAATCTATGATGGTAATGAAGAGCCGAGTAGCTAGGTTTGTCACATTTCTAATAGGTGAATTGTGGAGACTAACTGCTTTTAGGAAAATCAAATAAAAGACACTTGCCATGTAAGTGCACATGGGTTAATTATAGTTTGTTCAAATTTGTGGAAGTTTGAAGATAATTTAAGTTTGAGGTTGATCTTGGGGAATGAGGACAATGACTATTAAGCTTTTGTTTATGATTACTTTATCTTAGGAATGATGAATGGGTTAGGTTGAGTTAAGTGGTTGTGAAAACTAGTGGAAGGTTGGGCCATTGTAGGGTATTTCCACTTGTTGCAATGTGGAGAGGAATGGTTAGGGTTTTGGTGGGGTTGATTACTCCAGCTTTGGTTGTTGGATTGTTGATGATGGTTCTCTAAGTTAGTAGCTACTTATTGGTTGCTGACAATGTAGTAGAAGTAGTAGCTAATATGTTTTTCATAGGGTTTGTTTATATAATTTATTTCCTTAATTTTCTAGCTCTAATATCATATTATATAAGATTATTATTTGATAAATATGGGCTTCATTACAATTAGATTATAAGACTGTTACACCCTTACAACACAAAAAAGTATACTGATAATCATGATCTCAATCTATAAAACTAAGTCAATACAAGTAAGGCTGTTCATCAAACTGAACTGAAATGAATCCTAGAATGTGGTTCTTTTGTGTTTCAATTTGATTTGCAGTTTGGTTTGAAAAAGGTCCGAAGGGCTAAGTTAAGTCGAATAGCTTAAACTCGAACCGAACTGTTTCTTATTTAAAAATAGAAATGTACAATATGTTTTTAGTTTTAAATCCTATCAATATTTCAATTTAATTTAATTTAATTTATATTGGTAGAATTATAATGGAAATGATCAACATTTCGAGATAAGTTTCATTTAGGGATTAATGTTTCAAAAAGTTTAAATAAATGATTAATATTTTAAAAAGATCAAATAAACAATCAATGTCTTACAAAGCGATTCAAACTAGGGATTTATAATAGTTAATTCATAAAATTGATTGAATCATGGTGTACTTTAATTTGGACATTAATATTGGTTCAAAACTTTAATAACTATTAATAATATAAAAAAGAAAATGGTACTTCTATGTAGTGGTTCAAACCCAAACGAATTAAACCGAACTGTATTTAAAATGGTTTGGTTCATAATCATAGATCATTAAAAGCAGTTCAATTTATTAAGTGTTTAAATCAAATTGTTTTAAAAATGGTTCAATTTGGTTTTCAAATCAAACCAAATCATGGACACTCCTAAATATAAGTATCTTACACCCCCTTTATACCCTTTTTGGTCCTTGTCTTTTCCCAATTTTACTATTGATGTGTGCATTTAGCATGAAATTTCTCACTGATAAACCCAATTTAGATTTTTCTCTTCGCTTGTCCAGCATCTCAGTAGTTAAAAGTACTTGATTCCATAAATCCATGTAGAGGGCTGTAACAGCAGTATTTTCATGGAATACTACCGATTCAAGCTAATTAGGATTTTAAATATTTTTGTTAAGATGACATTTGATGTTGCAATTTTCTCTAAATCAAACTATTGCAACTTAATGCTACAAATCCCAACATAGAGGCCATTTTCTAAGACCTTGAATTTGATAATCAAATTTTTATTTATCAAAATTACCATCCTACACCCAATCATTTATATTTGTGCTCTTAAATTAATAAGTGTTTGCCATGTTGCTCTTATAAAAAAGACTGAGCAACTAAATTCAACTAATAAAAAATTAATCACGTATAATATTCAATAACTTCAAACTTTAAGTGTAAAATCCATAGAATAAAGTTTGATTGGTATAACATTTAGTAATTTTAAATTTTAAATTTTAATATGAAATTTTATATTGTTTGGTCGATGATTTGCTAAATTTGTACTTCACTACATGTTTGAATGAATAATTGATATGAAATAAGTGTACCTATTAGTTTTAATATAACAAATATAAGTCCGAATCGATCCCTTAGAAACCTCATATATTAATATTAACCTTAACTTTATTATTTAACTGGAAAATCGTGATAGGTTGAATGAATTAAAAATACTAAAATTAACAAATTAATTTAATTATGAGACTTGACTAAGCAATTTAAGAAGCGATAAAATTAAGGACGACTTCAAGAAGGTAAATAATGTATTTAGGAATTGTTTCACCTTGTGTTTAATATGTGATCGCTAAAAATCTATTTAATTCTATCTCTATTATTTTTTATCAGAGAGATTCACAATTGAAGTTAACACTTTTCTCAAGCGTATTAACTCTAATTTTAATTTACTTACTAGAATCTCTTCACTTAGTAATATAATTTAAAATTGTATTAATCTATAATAAATTCTCATACAAAAATAATGATTGCCTAAAAGAATTATGTATTTTATCTTTAAGTACACATGTAATTCTCTCCAATTATGCCAAGATCTCATTACTAATGTGATTTCTTAATCATCATGTATAATATCATAGATTGATATCCTAGAAATATCAATTAACAATGAAAACACATAATTGAATCAAGAAAGATAAAAATTTTATTGAAAATTATCAATAAATTTAACAAACACATGAAACTCTAGGTCCGACAATCATAAATACCAAAATCTTAAGCTATCATGATGAAAAAAAAAATTGTAGCAAAATCAAGAAATAAAATATGAAAACCCCCTTTTGTTGATGAGAAATCTCTTCAATCTTGAACTTAGATGTTGCTTCCACCTTTTTTTTCTTCTTTTCAAGTCTCTTTTCTTTTAAATATCAAAAGTTATGTACAAAACCATCACAAGTCTTTATATAATGTATTATGAAGTTTCTTTTTTTGCCACTAAATACAGCCTGGAACGTAGTTGTGTCCTCAGGTTATGTAACTTATTAACCTTGGCACAAAAATCATCCTGCATGGATACAGTTTAAAGATACAGTTATGTCCCAGAATGTGTAACTTTTTGACAAAAAATTGCACTTTGTTCTATTGTTTATTTAACTTCAAAACTCATTCATTTGAACTCTAAATTAAGTGAAACTTGATTCTTTTTTTTTTTTTTTTTTTTTTGTTTTCAATCTGAGAATGCGTTCAAACCTTGAAATTAAAAATTTACTCAATTAAGTATAAATTATTTAAAGAAAAAACAAAAAAAAGGAAAATGTTATAAAATCACCATGTGAAATGTATTTAAAATAAAATTTATCAATAATCTCTATACTCATCTAATAATCCATCCATGCCAATCAACATCCCTTTTAAAATCCAAGCTGTAAATTACTAGTGTAGTGTCATCAACCGTAACGAATCAGAAATAATTATTATAAATTTTGACAATATATTGTAAATGACATCATAAATCAAAGCATAAAATTTTAAATACTTAAATAGACCTCTTAAACTAAGCTTACTATGCAATTAAATCCATAAACTTTAACCTAATGTGTGATTAAATGCTCATTTGTTCAACTAAGCCCTCGAGTTTCTTCACTTGTATTAACTTAAAAAAATTTTGGCTAACACTGACTTTAGTTGAATCACAATTCAACTTTGATCTCATTTGTGGAAGCTTTTATATTGGAACTCCAATTAGAGATTATTTAATTTTTTGCCCTCACATTTGCTGAACTTGAAGCTTAATGAGAGACATGTTGAGTAATACCCATTTACGACCCATCTAACAATGCAGATTAAAAATAGGACGGGTTATTTCATATACTATCTGAATTTTTATAGTAGTGTATTTACATTCTATAAAAGATACTAGTATAGTAAAATGTTAATGGAGTTAATTTTTCGTCCAATATCATCCATTAAAAATTTGTCAAAATATGTAGTTTACTATTTCTATTTGAAAAAATCAATTTACTATCTAATTAAAATTCTTATTGTCATTTTTACCACCTGAAATAACTTTGTTCAATCCGTTTTCTGATATAAATATAAGCACAAGCTAAAAATTAAAAATTTCAATCATCTTAAACCTAGAGATGGCTGACAGCCACTTGTAGGGAATTGTACAAACCTCCACCAAATAGGCGCAGATCAATCGCTGACCTTAGGATGGCTAGATCAATCGTTTAAGTCAGAAAGAGTCTTGATTTACTTCGAAAAATAAGTCATTTGATCTGCTTGTGAAGATTAGTTGATTCTTTATTCGTCTAATATCTTCATCTAATATCTACGTCAACAGATGGATTAACGAAAGTTAGTTTAGTTAGTCAAAATGATTATAAAAATTTTAATTAGATAATAAATTGATTTTTTGAAATTGTAGATAGTAAATAGCATATTTTAACAAAATTTAGGTATCATTTATGATATTAACTCTTAATTTTTATATCGAATATAAATTAAAGGAAATTTTATTGGAGCGTCATGTTAACATACCTTATAGTAAATAACGTTACTGTAGAAACCATTATTTTCTTTTCAGGACCACTTGGTTGAACAACATTCAATGCTAGAAAGTTGAAAACCGGGAAGGAAAAGCCTTAATTATATGATGGATGGAGCTAAAAAATTTACTACAAATGCACATGTTTATAAAAGATTGATTCACATTGCCTAGAGCATTTCCAAAAATATACATAGATTATTTAAGAAAATCAAGCCACTTTTATGATTTCATGTTATGGTTAGTACATGAGAATGAATCGGAATGTAATTATATTTATGGGTATCATTTCCTTTTTTTATATTTGAAGGTGTAATTTAGAAGTGGAATTGCAATTTCATGGAATTGTTGATTTCATCTTTCCGGATGAATTCAATTCAGTTTTTGAAAAGATGAAATTATGATTCTATTCTATACTTATTAATTGCGTTAATTTAAAATTATTTATTTAACTTTTAAATAAATCGTAATATGTAATAACTAAGGACATTTTTAATAATTAATATTACTATGAGCATTTCCAAATATAAGAAATAATTTATCATTCCGTTTCGACACTCATTCCATTTAATTCTATTCTATATCATTTATGTATATCAAACGTGATATTAGTAGTTTATAATTTATACTAAATAATTTCTGGACCATTCATCATCTAAATTTTTGGTTATTCTCAAATGTGCTATTCAACCTTGAGATAAATTAAATATATATGTGATTATGATTGCATATGAAATATATACTGTTTGGAACTAGCTGACGTGCGGAACCGTGTTCAAGGTACCAATACAGGAAAAGATAGAAGCCTTAGACTGGTTGCACTCTCAACACCACCTTCTTCCACGCTGTCTCTTCTCCAGTCGACTTCATTCTTCCGTTAATGGATATATAAATGGAAATGGACATATCAGCAACTCAATGGTTGATGATGATAGTGATAACAAGTTGGTGAGTGTGGCTGGTGTGGGTTCTGCTGTGTTCTTTCGCCATCTTCATCCTTTCTCATATCCTAACTGGATGTCCATCAAAAGGTAATGCAAAGCTTGACTTCTATTCATATATGTGTATATATATATATATATTTCTATAGGGTATAGGGATAAGTTTGAGTTTTATAAAACCTGTCCTAAATCCACTTTGTTGCATCTTAATTAATGCAGCTTATCTAGCTGTAGTGATGATTGAGTTTTAGAAATTAGAATGCCATATTTGACACCTATCAATTGCCATTATACCTTTGAACATTGCTGGCTTGAATTTAGTAATGTAAAACAACTGAAAATACAAAACCTTTTGGTTCTTGCAAACGAGTTCTAAAACTTACTTTCAATCTGGGCAAATAAGTCCTAAAAGCTTTCTGAAAACGTGCAATAAGTTATAATGATGTGAATAGGAAAGATTTTTATTTTTTCTTGCGTCATGTTTCGACTTTATTGCATTATTTTCGGAAGAATCATGAGTTGATTGTTGAAAATGAAAGTTCCAAAAAGTTTTTAGGACTTAGATTATTGAAAGTTTTGGGATTTGATTGCAAAAAACCCTAAATGTCTTAGTAATTCTGTTGCATTTCTCCCTAATGTAAGTTTAGATGAGAAGAGAGGCTCGAGTACATATGCTAAACGAATAGCCTTGTTTAAAGATGACTTCGTTCTTCCCCTTTATATCCAATCATCACCTTCATTGTCTCTCCTTAAGCTTGAAGAATATATTAGATTCTATGTTTAGCATTTCTAGCTGCAACATAACTCTGCACAATTTATGATGTCAAATAAGTATAGCAGTAGTAAGTCTGCCTAATGGAGTAACCCTTGCAGATTTCTATGGTCAATGTGCTTTTTGTCCAACTTTTACAAAGTTAAATGGGAAAGTAGATTGTATGAAGAAATCAATTGACCTTTGACAACACTTATATGAAAATGCACCAGTGTGTAGGGAAGATTTGCTAATTTCGGCACTCCAATCTTCCTCATGTTTACTTTGATTTTAATGTGTATACTCTTCCCTATACCAAAATGTTTATGGTTACTATGGAAATCCTAAAAGTAGTTAGGGGCATATTGAATTCGTTCTCCAATGTGTTAAATGCATTGAACCAATCCTTAATGTTTCCTTTTGTGCTTTAAAGGAGGATTTCTCAAGCACCTGTGTGCTCTCCTTCGGAGCACTTGCCTATATAGGATTTCTTGACTATTTAAACCTTTTGAACTGAACTAGAACTCACCCGTGATTTTTACAGCTTACGATTTATTGTTCGATTATTGTAAAGTACCTCGCGGAGCAGACTGCCAAATGCAAGTTCACAATGCGCATATGTGAACCAATATTTTCTCTTTTGGTTGGTGGATGTGCATATCATCTCTGCTTTCATATTCCTTTTCTTAAATTCAAAAAATTAGCAAACAATCACTCACTGTATAGCAATCATTAAAAGATGCTAGACCCCCTGCTCCTGCATGGTCATATTTCTAGCAGTCATGCATAGGCTGAGGATGCTTCACCTTTTGTTAGTTGTAGTTTTTTTGGCCTGTGATTCTGTAAATTCCTTTTTTCTACATCCTTCAGTAAGTTAGCTGAGTCAAGTTTGAAAATCAAGACCTTTCGTAAGTATGAGCATTTCCAAAAGCTGACAATAGAAGCATCTGTGATTCACCAATATATGGGCATCTCAGTGATTGTGAACTAAATTCTTATCTCTTGACTGTAGATTTCTTTCTGCAAACTGCCCTTTGATTCGCGCTTATGGGGCTATCCGCTTTGATGCAACATCAAATATATCACTTGAATGGGAGGCTTTTGGTTCGTTTTATTTTGTCATTCCTCAGGTAGGATTATTGGCTTTGTCTTTCCATGAAGAATTTGAGACTCGCTAATCTAGTAAAGTGAGAGCCATGAATCATTTTTCCTATGGTAGTTATCCAATCTGCTGCTAGATATAATGACAGGTCGAGTTTGATGAGTTCAGAGGAAGCTCTATGCTAGCAACAACTATTGCATGGGATAATGCCCTTTCATGGACTTGGGAAAAGGCCATCGATTTACTTGAAACTACACTGCGCCAGGTTAGTGAAACACAGAAGAAGTTTTTTTTTTGAGATTTATATTTGTAAAATTCATTCTGTATACACATTATATGTATGAATTTTATTATGCAGGTCTCTTCAAACGTTGTAAAGTCAAAAAAGCAAGTCCCTAAAGCATTCATCTTAAGCAATGCTCATGTTCCATGCAAGGAGCACTGGGATCTTGCAGTAAGGAAAGCTTTACAGATGATAAATGGGAGTGACTCTGATCTTATTAAGGTACTTAATTTTCGACTTGCCATGTCTCTACATGAACATTGAGTGTTGAAGAGATAAATTTTAAGACTGCCTCATTGGAACTTGCTCAAACTACAGCATGTTTTTTGTCAAATGTCAATAAAAGATGCCTTCCCTCTTATGTCTCTGTTTTCTTATTTCAATCTTACCCTGTTTCTTGTATGAGTGTAGGTTGTGTTAGCACGTAGCAGCAAGTTTGTTAGTGCTGCTGACATAGATCCTATAATGTGGCTAGCTTGCTTGAAGGTGCTAGTCTGTCCCTGTCATCTATTCAGTAGCTGTCAATTGAAGTTCTTGTTCTCAAATTATATATTTACAGGCTGAAGTTGGGAATGCTTATCAATTTTGCATTCAACCACCTAATGCTCCTGCGTTTATTGGGAACACGGTAATATAAAATCTCTCTGATCTCAAAATTTACATTGATTGGGTGCAGATATGAATTTTGTGTTTAGATTAGGATATGCTAATGAAGTTGGTTATTATACTATGCTATATAGATTTTAGAAATATCAATAAATTAAGAGTTCAAGGGAGAATATCAAACTCTTAAGCCTTACTTGGAAAAAAGCTATATGAAAATTTACTATAGGATATTTCAGCAAATCTGTGTATGTTTTGTTTACTCTTTTTCTATCACTTTTTAAGTATATGATTGTTTTGAATTTTCACACATGGCTCATTTGAGAAGGGTGCTGAAGGTATTATAATTGTCCCTGTATCTAATCATTCTTATTCCTTTAAGGTCTGAGAAGATATGCCATTTGAATGATGTTCTATCTGTCTGAATATTTGACATTGTCTATATAGACTATAATTTGAACTCATGAAAGTAAAAGGAATATTTTTTTTTTCCATTCCTTTGAATGTTTCCCCATTTTTTATTTGGAAAGTTTATCACAGAGCTTTTCTTTTAGGCATGTCTTCTATAATATGTTAGAGGATCCTATCCATTTCTCTTAAGAATATCACATTATGTTTAAACCATCTCTATAATGTTGAAAAAGATGTTCCGAGTTTTGTGCAGCCTACATTTATGTGTTCAAATGAAGATTTCGTTGCATTTTGGCAAGAAACTTGTGAATATGGTATCTTTTCTATTTTTGACCTGGAAAAACTTTGTAAATAGCCAGAGCAACTATTTCACAGAAGTTGGTTGAACATAAGCAGTGAGGCTTTAGCTGGAACCCGTGCTAGAGGTGAATCAACAGCTTTAGACCTTCAAATAGAACGTGACTTATTATCAAGGTTTCTTTCATTCAATTTGAAATACATGATTCACTCCAAATGTGCTTAGAAATTAAGCAATCAATAACTCTGAGCAAAGCTTGTCATGATGAATTTTGCAGTCCAAAGGACCACCTTGAGTTCACCATAGTGCGAGAGAGCATTAGAGCAAAACTACAGGCAAGTCTTTTTTAGATATATTTACACTCTTGTTGTTTATGCAGTAAGAATATTGCATTCATATGTCATTTAGCTTATCCTCTCATATAGGCTTCTGTGTTTGCACACAGAAGAGAGAGTTGTTTGTTTCTCTACCATACAACTAGCATCAAATGTTATGTAAGAACCACTGAGCAATGGCTGAGACTTTTGTGCTCTATAGCTGGAGTGGCATTATCTTTCTAGAATGTAAATAGATCTACATTTGATTTGGAGTTCATAACGCGGAGGAAGCAGTCAGCTTAACTAATGGAGATTAGATTTTGTTTTAGTCATATGCTCATGATCTGGTTATGCTTCTATAGGCTGTATGTGAAGATGTAGTTGTAAAGCCACAAAAAGCAATAAGGAAACTTCCTAGAGTCCAGCATTTACATGCCTTGTTGACTGGCTGGTTAAGGAGTGAAGATGATGAGGTAAAACTGTTGCATTTCCATGTTATGTTGATCTATTCTTGTGCAGGTTGATATATGCTCAGATGCATTAATGGAGCATTGAGAACATATTTGCTCTTTCCTGATCATAGGTTCCGTTCCATGTAGAAATAGATGCAATGTCCATTGTCTTTTAAGACATAGGAAAGTGGATCCACATGGGGTCCATTTTCCCATGTGTAAGTCCTAGATGTCCTATGCCTTAAATAATTAATAGAAGTCTTGACCAGAAATAGGTGCAATTGGGTGCATTTACCAGCTTCTTTTTATGCTAGCCTTTTTCATTGTTTCTTTGTAGTTCGAGATTTTATCTTCCCTTCACCCAACTCCGGCAGTTTGTGGATTTCCAACCGAAGAGGCAAGGCTTTTAATTGCTGAAACTGGTACATGGATCTTTGGAATTTAGGTTTTCTTTTCTCTTTCTATTTCTGTGGCTATATTGAGTTAATAATTCACAATAAGGCTGTTTAGATCTTTGTAGATAGAGTCTCTGTTGAGTTATTTGGCATTTCTTTTAGAAAGAAAATATCTTTGCATATTTTCCTCCTCATTCCAGATACTGTAGAAATTGTAATAGACATGAACTTGACATGGTGCACTAATCATTGCTGAGAAAGCATTTCATTACGGAGCCCATTAATCCATTATTCCATAAGGTGCATTTGTGTGTGCTGTCTTTTAAAAGACAAGAAGCTGATCATATGAATCACGGTCTTCTAGTAGATAGAACAAGTAGCTTTGCTAGATAGAGCTAAGATTCTGAGGATAAATTGGCTGTCAGAATGATCCTGAAGGATCATTCCTTTAACCATATTCAGTGAGTGCATTGAGGTAATGTTTGTAAATGAGTTGGTTTTAGGTGTAACAACGATGCTATGCTATATATGAAAATGACTGAGTAGTGAACTACATTGGACTTCTCTGAGCTCCGTCTCTGCCATTACACATCTTACTAATGTCGGTGCCGGACAATTTTATTATTGCATGTGGATAGGCATGATACTTTTGACTAGGGTCATAATGCAAGAGGGTTTCCCCATCCCCTCATTTATATATATATTTTAAGGAAGGGAACTTTTGTCATGAATTATATTACTCTGTTTCTGCACAAATTCACCCTTTTTTTCTTTTTGGTTAATAACATTCAGAGGTATTTGACCGAGGAATGTATGCTGGGCCTGTTGGTTGGTTTGGAGGAGGTGAAAGTGAATTTGCTGTTGGTATAAGGTCAGCATTAGTTGAAAAGGTAAGTCATCTAATTTTATAAATAAGTAACTCGTTGAAGTTATTCCAACTAAACCAAATCTCGCCTTCAAGATATCTTCTGCAACTAAAAGTTTACACGATAAAGCATTCATTTTTACTCAGTGGTGTGTGTCATTTGAATTATAGGGTCTTGGTGCATTGATTTATGCTGGAACGGGAATAGTGGAAGGAAGTGATCCATCATTAGAATGGGATGAATTGGAAATCAAGATATCTCAGGTATGACACACTTGTTCAACTTGTTGAGTCTCATGAAAAACAAAGAACTGCATTAATTAACCTCTTTGCACAATTTGCTAAACTAAATTCCATTTTAAATCCTCTCATTTTCTTTCGCAGTTCACTAAATTGCTGAAGCTCGAGGTACCCTCAAAACATGAGCTAATAATGTGAAAAGCATTCATCTGAAGGTTAGTAGCTTGATTGGAACTTCACATTTCATAATGGGTTAGTATCTTGCTTTGATTTTTTTAATATGACGGTTGTGATTATTTGTCAATGAAGTCGTTACAGTTGAGTCTCTAGATGCCGCCTCAATAAGCTATGTTGTCCTTGGCAGATTTCATGGACATGTGCAAAAGACCTCTTTGCTCTATAAATATATTTGGATGCTTTCTTGCCTAAGGATATCCTAACCAAAAATAACAGCTTAAAGAAGATCAATTTCATTGTTTTTTTCTCTTTTATTTTTTGTGAAGTAAGATGTTTGTGATGTTGACCTTGATGCAGTATCAGATAAGAAGGTACTAGATTCAAACCCCTGTTTGCATTTGATGTCTATTTAATTATGTTGTCTACTTAATGGATATAGATATGGTATGGCCTTTAATTATGTTGTCCATTTTATATTTTTCTCTTATTATGTGGGTTGGGATTTTGATTAAAGCCATCAAGTGGATCATTTGATAAAGTAGGGTCAAATGACAGTACAAGAGTTTGAACTCCTGACCTCCTAGCTCTGATACCTAATAAGGTTAATTTGTGGGCTAGAATGCTTACTAATCTCATCAAGTAGACGACTTAATTAAATGGAGTTAAAATGGCTGCATAAGTACTTGAACTATCTAACCTCTTACTCTAGTACTATGTTGAGGTTAACTTCACAATCAGTTGACTAAAAGTAGAAGCCTCTAGATTTGGTTTGGGTCTTACGTTACTTTACAGTTTTATCACCACATCAATTGTTCTTTTTCCTTATCTTGTGTGTATTCTAATGCATCTCAATTATAATATACGACCTAAACTTTTCCAACATGGAATCCATAAGCATTCACAAATGTTTCATTTGGAAAAGAATTCTCCAAAAATCCTTGCTCTAAAGGTAAATGAAATGTAAGAAATCAGGCAGCTGGATGTGATATGCATATTCATAATATAAATAGCCCTCTAAGAATGATAAATTTGAAAAGCTTACAGACTCCAAAAATACTTTTCCTTTTCCCCTCTGAATTCATCTCAAGTAGGTAAATCAAAAGAAATTTTACTCTTCTATTTTACTTATTTATTTCAATTATGCTTATATTTTTCTTCGCACTTTTCTCGTGACACAATGTCCACGGAAACATCTATGTAAGCAAAGCATATCTATAATACAAAATTCTTAGAATTATCGGCAAATTAAGGTTGGCCAATACACACTGAGCATAATGCACTGCATCAACTGTCTAGACAAACAACTACCAGAGAATTATTTTTGTCTAAAAACACACTAAGACTTTGACTTGTCAACCAGATGGGTTGGCAGTGACTATAATTCTCTACCTAAACCTTTATCATCCAACCTCTGCTTGGATACAGAATTCATGTTTATCTTTGTGTTTGTTGGCACGTTTTGATACATTAACAAGGCTTATCCTTTTGGCAGTTAAGGGCACCTGCAAAACGTGTGAGCCGAGTTACAAATGTTCCTGGCTTTGCTTTAATCACATCAGCCTTGTTGATATTCCTGATAGGGCTTCCAGATTGAATAAAGAAGGCACCATTCATAAACAGATCATCCTCTGATCTCCAGTTCCAGCTCTTCCACTCGTTATCTGCTGCATCATTCCTCTTGGTCACCTAAGGCAAGGTCAATAGCAATAGCATCAATGTCAGAATCTTTTGATTTAACCTAGGAGCAAGCTTTTCTCGGTTAATAATATGTATATCAAGGAGATATGCATGTGTCGGAGCTTAGTAATTACATGAACCTTCATTCTTTTATTCTTATGTTGCAGCCATATACATTGATAACAGACCGATTAAAAACATCGCTAGAAATCAAATGAAAGTAAGGCTTTGAACTCCATACATGCAGCTATTCATACTATATAGGTTAGATTTTCTATAAACTGATGTGAAATCCTGAGAAATAGATTTATGTGTGGCTTTCAAGTTTTATATTTCAATCGATACTACTGGGAAAAGGAAAATCTTACTTCTTTACAATCACGATTGGGAGGGGCAATGAACCTATTGCCTTGGCTAATGATTGTTGGGTGTTGGCTGCCTCCTATGGCATACATGAGCCAGTGAGTGTAGTCATTGTTGACTACATGTATGAAACCCCAACGGCATCTCGGCATCCGCTGTACTAAGCCCTGACCGAAGTGATTGAATGCAAGAGTTATTTGCATGACTTCGTCACCTGAGTAGCTATCGCTGCCTCCAAACAACATCACCTGCATATAACATTCTTTACGACACATTCCATAAATAGTTTTAGAAAGGATTACTAATAAATTTTAGATCTGTAACTATCTAAAAGACTTAAAGGTTAAGCCTGATAGATCAGGTTCGATCTCACACACTCCTGTAATACAATAAGTTTCAGATTTACAGCTGGCCAGCCAACCTAAAAGTTTAAACCTATTGGGATTGGTGGGATTTTTATTCATTGGTTAACAATTACCTCGTTATGGTTGGTGAAGTGGCAATTGGAAATAGTGATAGCAGTAGATCCCATGATGATATCAATTAATCCATCATGGCAGTGTGACATGGACACATGATCTATCCATACATTAGTTGATCCAAATAGAGATATCCCATCACCATCACTCTCGGTCCGATCCCCATAATGGTACACGGAGTCTCTTATAAGACCGCCGGATCCAGGAAAAGTATCATGTACATGTATTCCATGGATGATGACATTCTTCACAAACTGCAGGGTAACTTGAGCACCATTGCAGATATGTACATTAGCCCCGCGCCCGTCGATAGTCTTGTTATCGGTCATAAGAAGCTCTTGGCTGAGCCTTATGATCATGTCATTTTTAAAGATGATCCAAAGCGGCACAGGTTGGATAACCGCGTAACGCAAAGTTCCAGGTTTTGGGTTCACTAGATCGTCATCTGATGGATCTGTAACTACATAGATTTTTCCTGCCTTACCTCCTGTGGTCTTGCGGCCGAACCCAAGTGCACATTTGGCTAGCCGCTTGCGGTGGTTCGCCCAATCCTTATCACACCTCCAGCATCTATCTATTGGGTTTGTAGCCGAGCAGGCACCACCGAGATGTTTCTTCAAGTTCCTTCTGCTGCTGTTTGAACCTTCCAGGTCCCTGTCCAGGTTTGTTTTTGCATATACATCACATTCTTACTAATACATATATGGATGACCTTATTGGATGGAGTTAGCTGCATTTTGATCACCTAAAATGTCCATTGATTCTTTACAAACAAGTAATTAATTTAAGCATAGAGTGAATTAGTGCCATTAGTTTTTATCTCAACACTGTCGATTTGGATATACAAATTTGGGGAAATTGTAAAAAAAAAAAATATTGATCAGTTAAGGATGTACCCTTAAACATACTATTTCTAAATATATATATATACATCCAAACTGTTGCTAAAGTTTAAAGTACGTAACGTGATGTTTTGGTGTTTTAGGAGTGTACCTAATCAAAATGTATTTATAATATTTCTATGAATTTCTTATGCATGTTGTCATGCATGGTCTAATTTAGTAAGTTGTTCTCAAGGTACTAAAATGCTATATCGTTTTTGGCAAGTAAAAGGAAACCATCCACATAAATACATATTGGCTATTGCATATATTTTTTTTAAACTATAAGGTGCTAACATAAGTTTTAACTCAAAATAGAATGATGACTGAGCATATGCTAATTGCATTTTTTGTTGAGAAAGCATGACACCCTTTAAATGTTTCTGCACTTTATTAACAAATATCAATTGAAACACATCTAAGGAACATTTTTAGCAACAACCCTTATGAATTAATTGTTGGTATATGCCACAATTGAAAGAGTAAGAATTTACTCATGAACACGCTTGTTAATATCCTCTGCAACATCGGTTGGATTAGGATGATAAGCATCAGCAGCAGCCTTCTTAGCTTCTTCTGCTCGCTGCTGCCACACCTCGTTGAAATCTTTAATGTTCGCATCGATGATTGGAATTATGAACAAAAATGCAAATAAAATCAATAGCCTGAAATCAACACCTTCCATGGCTGTGTACAATAGAATAATATCCTGTCAGTTACTATTTTATTTATATATTTATTTATTTTTTCAATCCGAAATATGTAATGTACTATAAAAAGAGACTCCAAAGTTCTTAAGGAGAAAAGGAGAAAAAGTGGATTTTTGAAGGAAGGAAATATGGATATTTCATTTTCATTAGGGATTAAAAGTTCAAAGAGATAAATTTCAAGTACTATATTAAATAGAGTGACAAGTCTAAATGAAGAAAGTTAAAATGAGACATAAAGAGGGAAGAGAGGAGAGCCAGTAATGTGTTATTTGTAATCCTTTATTAGTTTATGGTATTTCATTGCCTCAGGAAAGTCAATGGTTGTTGTTGAATGCTCTTTCTATATAAGGAAAATTAGGTTTTGCAAGCAAACTCCAAGATTCACTCTTTGATATTAGTATCTTCATATAGTATTTTTGGGAGTTAATTTACCGAAAGTAAACATTACATTCTAATTTAACCTCTTCAATTCAAATTTTAAAATGACATTTCATTGTCAATAAAACTTGAGTGAAATAATTAGAAAATCAGTTAATATGCATTATTGTTAAACCCGAATCGAAAGGTTGACTTAGGAGCGATAAGAGATTAGAGATTGAGAGGGTCAATCGTGGTCGACTTAGAATTGAACTAGGATTAATAAAAATATTATAATATAATTTATATTTATTTATAAAGTAATAAAAATTACCTATATCATTGAGAATTAAAAATTAAAAGCTTTTTATAGTTTTATTTTGTTTTTCTTTGATTTACATTTATATTTTAACAAATTGGTCTATTTTCTAAAAAATATGAGAGAATAATATATTTTATCTATTATAAGGACATAGATCAACATGGCCACTCATTACAAAAATTTTGATATATTGCAGCAAAACATATTTTTGTAACTAAGTTTTTTTTTTTAAATTTCTAAAATAAAACGAGTTAGTTAAAGTGAAAACTTACTAGTATTTTTTTATGCCTAGAGTAGAGATACTTTGACTAAATATATTTGCATGTGATAATATAGTGTAACTAACAACAATCTTATACCACATGATTAACTCATAATTCGGTTTTCTAGAATATAATTGATTTTGCCCAAGTATTGTAAAAGTACCTTGACCCATGCCTTAAGTTTAAACTTTACACATCTAGTCTATGTCATACTTAAATGTCAATTCCTAATTAAAAGTCAATTTACTTTCTTAATTAATACAAATATTACAAAAAGTTTATATTGGTTAAAATAAACATATAAATATGTTTTTATAAAGATTTATTAGCTATTTAATATATATATATATATTATCTTGATTAAAATATAAAATTTAAAATATTAAAGTGAGATATGCTTTTACAAATAATTTTTTATTTGTTTTAAAATTTCTTAGATAAAACGATTTAGTTAAAACAAAAAAATTTCTTACTTTTTTTTTTATTCCTATAGCAGTGATATTTTTGTTAAATAAAATTGCATGCTATAATATCTCAGGAAAAAAGAAAAAGCTATTATTCTATAACAATTTTCAATCACAAGACAATGATGTATGGAAATAAGTATAATAGATCATAATTATCAAAATTACAAATAACTTTACGATTTTATAGATTTAGGATTTTATAATATTTTTCTTCGTTAAAAAATGTATATAAAAGCATTTTAGTACAAAGTTTTGGTAGAATTATGAATTTTTATTTACGATTCTACAAAATCTTTATACTCTAAGAAATGTACTACTCTAGTTTAAATATCTCAAAACGAATTTAATTCTAATGCCAAAATATTTTGTTTCAAATAACTAACTTGTTGCATTAAAAAATTATTAAGAAAAGTAATTCACCGCAATATTTTGTTGTCATAGTTGAATTTCTTGTATTACCTCAACAATTATTTACTAATTTAAGTAGATTAAATATTGTCTATTTGGGTAAATTTAAGTAAGCGTCCTTATAGTTAATTTTCTATCATTATTATCTCTTTAGAAAATCTTCACAAAACAAAAAATCTATTATTCAAGAAATTTTCACTAGCATTTAGAATATCTCGAAACTAATTTAATTTTAGTGCTAAAACATTTCATTTGAACTAACTTGTTGCATTGAAAAATCATGGAGAAAAGTATGTTCCCGTAATATTTTACTATCATAGGTCGAACTTCTTTATTAACTCAGCAATTATTTAATTTAATCAAGTTGTACATTGTCTATTTCGGTCGATTGGACTTAAGAAATGCATTCACAATTTTTTTTTTAAACATAAAATTCTTATATATTATTAATAAGTTTGAAGGATTAAAAATACCTGATCTAGAAGAATGTTGGAAGAGTTTATTCTTTTAACCGTGCACGTAACAAAGTATTTAACATTATGAGTTATACATAAATAGGTAAAAATACCATTTTACCCAATTGTACTTTTTCATGTCTATAATTTGTGTTGTTTGACTAAATTAATTTACTTTGTAGTAAGGAACTTGAAATTTATGTCGGACGTGCACGAAACAATCATAAAATGTTAAGTAATCGAAAAATTAAGAGAAAGTGCTGGGCTTAATCTTATAGAATGGGCTAAGATACTCTGAGATCATTAAGCAGAATTTGTCATATGGTGGATGACCATCTCTAGTTGCATTTATAGTTTACAAGTGCATTGATGATGATGTGACTCTGCTCAGCTATATCTTATGGTCGCAATCCCAGTTTATAACTCATCATTTAGTTTTCTTGTAATGTTTACACTAATCAAATAATTGCACCTACGGACTACTAAAAACCTAGGAGTTTCCAAGTGTCCCACTTATTTCTTAAAGTAGTGTACTTGAAAAAAAAAATATGAGAATGTTGGTAAAAACAAACTTTTTTTTTTTAATTGGAATATAACCCGATTATTATGTCTCTTCATTTTCTTTCTTGTTTGAACAATTTCATTATCAAGTTCAATATTCGATAAATACCATCATGGTATGTACATCTATACCTTAAAGCTAGAAATCTTCTAAGAAAAAAGAATTGAAAATTCAAATAAAGAAAAGGAAAAATTAATACTTCTATACAAAGTAATGAGCTTCATTTCAATAACATAAATATTTCTTCCTAAAATAATTAATACAATTTGTTCTTTTGAATTCAAACCTAAGCTTATCTTCACAAAATTCCAAAGTTTGATCACTTTTGTAATTAATTTTTTTTATTTAAATCCAATTTCTTAGAAGCTAGCTTGATTAGAATTTTCGTCTAAAGCTTTGCTCAAAGTGACACTCGTATACCATGACGAGGATCTATCAACATGGCTATATTGAATAGGTAGGTCTGCCAGGCTATGGCCAAAAGTGAAATAGAATTAGTGCAGGTATAAGCAAACTCAATGAGCTAACTTGAAGATATTATACACCATAAATGATATATAAACCTAATTTAAAGCTTGATATTATGCACAAACTGTAGAATGGGGGGCACTCGCCACTATTCTTTACTTAAACAGAATAAATAAGAGTTAAAAATTAAACTTGGTAGCTAAATGGAGCTTTCTTAAGAACAACAATGGAGATGAACTGAATATTTAATCCATTAAAGGAAATGATCCTTTAGCTATACAAAATGAGGGTATTTGTTACGACCTAAAGGGGACCTAGTAGAATTATCCTGAAATCGTTATATTACATGTTCACTCGCAATATGAAGATCGCTTTACAGGTTAGAGATTACAAGACTCTAATTAAATATTCGTTCATTACATTTAATCCTAATATATATGTAGTATATTTATATGAAAATTCTATGAAAACTAATATTTCACAATTCATCAAAACTTTAGAAAATCGGAATCTCCTATTAGACAATAAGATCAAGTAATCAAAACTTTTGAAAAATGGTATTGGTTTAAAATCGAAGAATATGTATTTTACTATTCTCCCTCACATAATATAAGTTCGATCTAAATAATATTTTATTCTATACATTTTTGTATAAGTCTCGTATATCCGTTGGCTCCTAATCTATTCTTAACTTCAATATGGCCTACAAGAAAGACTATTAGGGGTGAGCAAAGCCACAGCTTAATGAGATAATCCCTTATACCATACAACAAATAATTAGCAAGCAAATTATCAATCATTAACATGTAGTACATGTACAGACTATTGGGGAATAAGTACCAACGCATCAACTCCAAGCACTGGTGCTAAATCGCCCTCAACCCAATATCTTATTAATTAATATATCAAAATACTGGCTTAGCTTAAGCCGAGTTTTAATTAATATTAAAATAATGATTTGATACTATATATATGCTCGAGAGTATGGGTAGTCTTAAATGGTTGCAATGTAAATGATGCTCCAATCAAAGGATGGCATTTTTTGGTATACAATAGTTTCCAGAGGTCAAGGTGAGGTTACATCAGATAAAGCACCACCTTCCTCTCCGTGCACCCGCGTGATGATGACAGTTTTCTTCACGCAATTATGCAATGCATGTTCAATTTAAATTTTTAAGCCGAATAGTAGTTATATTTGTTACAAGGTAACCAAACGAATAAGGCAGATAATTAACAAAAACACAATTAATAAACATAATATCAAATTTCCAGTTTCACATAATTTAAAGTATTTTTGCACAACATGGCAAGCAATATTACGCATATGCATTCTCTATATCCTTAAGCAATCAAATTTCATACCATATATTAATTAAGATGCAACTATGCTACAAGTACAAGCAAGTATAATAATCATTGAGAGTCACTCACTTGTTCAATAGGCCTAGTCTTAGTTGTCCTTAGGTAGATAATCAATACAAGGATCTCTAAAATCATTGTCACCTTATATAATATTGAATAGGACAATAAGATGCTTGGAATTGTTACTAGCTAACTAATATAAACTTCTTCTTTTTCTCGATTAAAAACCTAAATTTCAAATTAGTGCAAGTTATTTATTTTAACTTCGTTCCTTTATCCTTTAACACTCGAAAAGTCTAGCTTCACATGGCTTACTATAATCTCCTAAGGGTATGCCTAGTTTGTGCCATAGATTAGACCAGATGGAATTTTCAATTCTACTAAATTATTTTCTAGACTTTATAAATAGGTAATTATCACTTTAATTTATAAATCAAACATAGTTTGCTAAATTAAGGGCTATTTAATCAAGACGGGTATGAGGGCATGGACGGTAATTCTCTTTAAGGCCTAATTTCTATATTCTTATATTATAAAGTTAGTAATGAATGGAAATTTATTAAGTCTTATAAATAAGCCCAAGTGGTGGCTCAACCTGGATTTATTGGGCCTATACAAAGTTATGGGCATCGTGGGCATATTTAACGATTGCAAGTTTACTCCTCGAGTTTTTTTTTTTTATTATAATTTGTAGGCTCTTATTTATACATATACATACACATACTATATATATATATATTCGTTTATTTATCCTGGAATCCGGGTTTGGTTTTTTTTTTATTATATTGTTACTATAGCAATTATCTACTAGCGAAACTAAACTTGTCATTAAAGGTCTCCCTATAATTCTATAAATCTTTAGACAGATTCTAAAATGTCAAACTCTATTCATTACATATTCAACGTTACTTGCATTTATGTGTACGCCATGAAATCTTATTACTATTATTATGCAAACCACATAAAGAATCATGGACAATATGCCTTAATAAAATTATATACTTAAGATTTCTATAAATGTTTTCAAATATATTTTATATTAATACCTATATATTGTTATCACGTAACTAAAGTTTTATATATAAATGTATTATATATATATATATATATATATTTATATATAATCTTAATTTTATGTGAGTCAAGTTTAGCATTCTTAATTTACCAAAATGTGTATGATTGAGATGTCAATAAAATTGGTATACACACTCTCTTGCACCAATATTTCTTTAATCTCCTTCATGTCTTAACAATAACAATAATCGATGATGGAAAAGTAGAGTATAGGTTTTCCCCCCATTTGTTCTTGGCGTGCACAGAAGCTTTATTCCGTTGCACCAGATTTCATCTTTTCTTTTTTTATTTCTCTTTTTCTTTTAGCACATATATTTTATAAATTTATTTTATCTAATTTCCTCCTCTAATTACTTCTGTCAAACCGCAATATTACTAAGTGGGACCATAAGCTGGCAAGTAGTACATCTTGAGGAAGATTTAACTTCTTGCTGTCGGGTTGACAAAGTATATATCAAATAATGAATAAACTAAGGATTGTTTTGGTCCATGCCCAAAAGCTCCTTTGTCGCCGGGTTTTTCGAGGTTTTTCCTAACTCGAGTTCATGGCCGTTGCCGTGCTTTGTCGGAGCTTATTGTTGTCATGACGAAGCTGCCCAGTTTCTGTCCTCAGTCTTGGGAATTGTCGAGAGGGAAGGAGAAGAAGGTATGGTGTGTGCTGAGGACCAACGCAGGACTAACCGAAACCCACTTTCTCGTACTCACACACGCAGCGCAAGGGAGAGAAAGAACAGCGAGGTGGAGGGGAAGAGAGAGAGTTCAACAAGGAATTTGAACGGGAAAATAAGGAAGGAAAGGGAGAGTGAGGGTGTCGAGATCAAGCCCCCAGAAAGAGAGAGAGAGAGAGGAGTTGTAAGATTTTCTGAGATAATGCCGTGTTCCAAGATGTTGGGAGATTGTGTTTAGTACTTAGAGATTTTGTAAGATCATCTAAGATATTGCAATGAGATAAGGTGCTGAAACCATGTGCCTTCCAGATTATAGAGTTAATTGGGTCAGGGTGGGCTTGGTAACGATGAGAAGGGCTATAAGATTGGCAATCAATTGGTTTAGTCTGTGTCCTGGACCGCAACTCCTTGTCCAATTGCACTGCACTGTTTTAATACATATATTATTATATTGTTCTTCTTTATTTCTTTATCTGTTCTTGGTATTTTATTCTGATGTGTGTATTTATTCTATTATTAGTGTTAGTTTATTTCCGCATGCATCCTTATTATTATTATTATTATTATTGTCATCATCGTTATTGCTTTTATCATTACCATTATCATTGTTATCATTATTCTAGGTTTTCTTCTAAATAAAATCTTTTATTGGAAATTCGCAAACATGTTTGAAGTTAATTTATTCAACAAAGGTGTACACCCGGAAAAGAAATTTACATTTGTAACCTTAAATCATATCTTTGAATTACAGTACTTCTCTACCATTTGTTTGTTTGAGTTTGGAAGATTCCAAATTTTGGAATGTTATTTATTTTATTTTATTTTTTGCCAGGGTTTATATTATATTATAATACTATACTGTTGGTATACTACTTTTTAGAAAAAAATTATATAAATATAGGTTATATGAAAGATATTATATAAACGTAAAGGTGCATTTTATGTGACATTAGAAATAGAAAAAGTGTTATATTTTATAAATATGATTTAATGTTTTACCTACAGTAGCTATATTATATTTAAGAGATACAAGATATATGATATAGATATATGTATATATATCGTATTTAAGAGATGCGATATTAATATAATTAAATACATTATATAAATACCTATGTCGTATTTCTGGCTTGGTAAATTGATAATATTTTTCTTATAATTAATAAATACATAATATGTATTACATGTAAAATGATGAATAAGTGAAATTCTCATACTTCTGTTATTCTTATTTGTTGTTCTCAACTCCATACTGCAAATGACTAAATGATAATTACGCGACTGTCCACGGCTAGATAATTATATAGAAGTTCCACATTGTACTTTCATTAACAACAATAATTATATCTTATAATTTATTTCCACCGGAAAATTGTATAATATATATTCAACTCCTCAATCTCCAATTAATTGTTATTGGATATAACTTTCCAACTTTATTATTTCCTTTTTATCAACTATACTTATATTCCAGGAGCCATGATTTTGATACTGTCGTTTATTATTATTGTTATAACTTATTACTGTTGTTGTTTCGATTGTCGTTGTTATAAAGATAATCAGTCCTAGGCCCTGGTTAATATAGTCTTATTTACAGAAATATGATTATTCATATGTGTATATATATATATATATATATATATATATATAT
>JAMXBB010000004.1:106839959-106922758 GCA_024138015.1 Lumnitzera littorea | reverse complement strand
GATTTAATTCAATTCTGCGGGATACCTTTATCCATTTTTTATACTTAAGTTCTAGATAAAGATAACTTTTAGATTAGAATTAAATCATTTCATCCTTATTATACCGGCATATATATTTTAATATTTTATAACAAATCCTTATTTATATAATTACTTTTGCAAGAATGGTTAACAGGTCATTTCAAATAATATTCTTATTCACTAACAATATTTGGTGGGAAGTTATTATTATTTTATTTCCTTTTATATTGTAAAATCCTTTTGAGGAAAACATAGATATTGTTAAAGTTTGCGGGAATTATTGACGTACAATTTGACTCATATACTATCTTAGTGATCATATATATATTAATCGATTATGAGTGATTTCATAATGTTAGCTTATTTTATATCAACTAATCGTAAATAATGTTAGCAAAAATGTTAATTACCATGTGTATGGTCATGTTGAAAAATAATTTCAAGATTCTTTATGAGATTCATAATTAGTTTTCCTCTATCCTACTGTATTAAATTTCCAATTGGACAATTTTTTATTATGCTAATGTCACTAATATTCTTATGCAAAGTAGTCAATTATATGGGTTTCACAGTATTTATACCCATCTTTCTAGAGTAATCCCTTACACATGATAATTACACAAAGGAAAATGCTATGTTTAATGTATAAGTGAAAGGATAAAAGGGAAAAAGACAAAAAGGAATGTTCTTACAATAGTACAATAGGGAAAAGGTCATGGACATGTGTCATAGGTTGTTTGGGAGAGACCTTGCTTGAGTAAGGTAACCTCTAGGTGCTCTAAAGTCAGGTCGATAGTTGTTCCATGTTGGCTTTTGTCTTGGGTAGCTCAAGAACTAAGCGATCCACATGTAAGTCTGCAAGTTCTCTAATAGGATAACTTTTGACATGAGTAACTCGAAAAGATGATGACCAATCTGTTGGTTTGGCTAGCCAAGTTGTCCATAAGTTGGGACAATTTAATAGCTTTAAGCTATAGTAAGGAGAAAGGCACAAATGAGCTTGGGAAATAGAGCAACTTGAGTTGGTTCAACAAGGATGGCTTTTTTAGACTAGGTTAAAGGGAAATAATCTGACGTACTATGCTCTCAAGTTCCCTAGCTCAGGCATAGGTGATATTACTTAGTGTCTAATTCCCATCAAACTCTTTGCAAACTCAATTAAGTTTGTTTAAGCATCATTTATATTAAAAAAATCTTTTAATTATAATAATACTAATATCTAAAATTGACTTATATTTAATTAATAATTATAACCAACTTACATAATTAAGCTTATAAGCTTGACTAAATTGATTACTCCAATAACTCGAGCTTAACTTAACTTAGCCGTTCATTGAGCTTCAGTAAATATCAAACTAAACTTAAATAATATCCCTAATCTTTGATGTCTCCTTTAGTTTTAGGGAATGGATACATCACTCTTGGAGATAATAAGAAACGATGAATTTTTGAAGCAAGTAAAAATAGTAATTAGAGTTATAATATATGATTATTGTCAATAGCATAATTTCATTAACAAGTCAACTCCATGACTGTGGTTATAAACTTATCCTTAAAATCAATGCATTGAACTTATTTGTGATGATCTAAAAGAAATCAACAAGAATCAAACCTAAGGACCTATCACATGCGCTTGAGCCCAAGGCTTAGTAAACCTAACATGTTAAATCATCATTCTCCGATCTACTACCAAAGAGGTATCTACGTTGCACCCAACTATGCTATATTGTGTCCTTAACTCATGCAGACCTTTCACTCTAACTATGATTGAAGAGACTAACCAACTAACCAACCTAAACGGCTCTACCCTGGTTACCACTAGCTCATCTAACTAGTTTTTAAGGTCTCTATGCACAGAACTAAACTATTTAAGTACACCTAAGCTGCTATTATCCACATATGAACAACTAGTGCTTGCTAGAATAACACCCGGCTGCCCAATGATATGTATCTCTAATACTACTGCTTTGTACCATTTCATAAAGAATCTCCTTTTTGTTATTTTTCCATTTTACCCTTATAAAACATTCTTATGATGTATTGTAATCCATTTTTAGGCTAGAATCCTTTATGGTCTTTGTGCATTCTATGTTACTAACCCTAAATAGGAACTATAAATATCCTTTTGTTTTATTTACTAGAATCAAATTGTTAATGAATATTCACTTTCCATTGCTATTCTTGTGTAAGTCAAAACTTTGCAAGTTCATTCTTTAGTCTTATCTATTCGCTTAAGTAAGATTTAGTGGTGAGTGCCCCTAAAGTGCTATTTGTGCGTCATCTCAAATAGAATTTTAGGTTTGTATGAGCATAGTAGTGCTTAATATCCATCGACTTGTGTGAGTTGCTTAACCTTCACCATTCCCATTCTTATTTTCAAACTATAGCTTAGATCAAACTCACCTTTGTATGTTTCCATTATACTTCTTATGTGTGTTAATCTATGTGCAACGTATTAGAAATGGTAAGTAAAACCAATATGGAAATGCTTATGTTATTACATCAACGACTTTATCTTATAATGTATTGACTTTATTTCTTCCGTAGTGTGGTCAAGGTCTATGCAAATAATTAACAATTATGAGAATTAAAGATCAAAGTGAAATGAGATTTTACAAAGATGAACTAAAAGCTAAAAGAGCTAATTAAGACCCTTAAGGTCAATTGATTTAATAAGAACTAAGGTCAACTAACCTTGGTGTAAAAGGGGTCGGCCAGCCTTATAAAGGCTTAGTTTGACCACCTCCTTTCCATATGGTATGTTATTTTCCTTTTATTTATTTAGTATTTGCCTTAATTAGATTATGTCTTTTTATGTCATTTAGCTATTTTTCAACCTATATAAATGCTTAGGTTGTATTTGACAAGACAACCGAGATTTTGATATTGTAAAGGTAAGTGATCAAGGGATATTTAGCATAGTAAGCTTGGAGGGTTGTCTTATTTGACACCAACCTTTCTCTATAAAGCTCATGCATCAAAGAAGGCCTTTCCTGTTCCTGGGCTTTAATTTAAAGAAGCCCATCTAAGGATCTAATAGTAGAAGGATTCAATTCAATGGTTAATTGCAATTAGATGAATTTGTAAATATCCAAGGTAACTCCTCATTTTGATCATTAAGAATTTTAGGTTAATGCTATTATGCTATTGAATTCTCTCCTTAAAAGAGAAAACAAGTAATTTTAGTATAGAACACAATGTCTTTCATCTTGTATTATGGAGTGTGATGCTATTAGCTATTAAGTTGCCCCACCTGTTACCTGTGCATTTAAGCTCATTGAGATTGTCTACTTCTACTTAACACTACTTAATCATCCATTACGTCGCATTCTAGCACACATGCGACTACTCTAATAAATCCTTATACCTACAAATATCTTCTCTCATGATGAATTGTAAATTTTACTTCTATTCTCCCAATCTTGTTAATAATCTAGATTGTGGCATACAACTTTTGTATCTCAATTCTCCCTTTAGTAGTTCGTTATTGAAACTCTATGAGCCATATCAAATCTCTTCAGTAATCTAATTATAATTATCTTAAGTTATATCAATCATAACATTTAATTAACCCAAACTTATTTTGCTATTTGAGCATTGTACCCAAATTGTGATTCGTCAATATTTGTTTTATTTTAGTCATTCATATAATTACATAAAAACACATGAAAGTACATCTTTTATTATGTTGTATCTCTTTTGAACCCTAAACCTATCTTTCCTTATAGGGCCATCTAGCTGTATTCCTATCATATTGGCATCATGGCTTTAGGAGAGATACTATCTACGAAAGAACTTCATGGTAAAGGTTGTTAAAATCAAGGTTGAGTTCATAGTAAAATTTCATTGTTTGTAGTTAAGTCTCATATAAGATGAGTTCATGGTTTAGGAAACAAAAAAACAAAAAGAATTATTATGGTTATTGTTAAGAGTTATGATACGCATGAATTTTAAAAAACACAATTTATACTAATAAGTATACTAGATTGCATATATAGTAGTAAAAAGAAATGGTGAGACCAGGTTGTATCCATAAGGATTGGAAACCAATTATTAGATTATATTAATTTCTTTTTTAGCTAGGTAATCAAAAGAAAATGTTTAAACAAATTAAAATAAAAAAAAATAACTTAACTAAAACATAAAAGTAACAAATGGAGAAGTTTACTAAGCCAATTGCATGTGATTTCAACTACATCATCATCTAATCAATTAACATATGTTTTTAAATTATGTTAAAACTAATTAGTTGGCTATTTATTAGATTTACAAGGACTCACTTCCCTTTCGGTCACTATTGACCTAATTATAGCAAAAACAACACTTTCGAGTAATTTATTTATAGTATTTAGTTAAGTAGTAAATTTCTCTCCCAAATATTAATATACTAATTAATATTAAAATTCATGTATATTTCTACATCCAAAAAATTAATATCAATTGCGTTAAGTATGTGAATCTTAAAATTAATTTAAAGAGCATGTATCCATGACAACAATTAAAATAATTTTAGTTCGATCTCATGCAAACCATCCATTCTTTTTCAAGTTTTTAAGGTTCTATTTACAAAAGTATTGTTGGCCAGACAATAAAATAATGACTCATGAAAATGAGATAATTAAAAGTCGTAACTAATTAAATAATAACATATAGTAAAATCACATATTAATTAAATCATCAAGCAAATCAAAATCCCATAACATAAATTTTGGCGATTATAAAAGTTATACAAGGAAATGCAAGACCCATGTTGATAAATTTAGAGTAAAGGAAGAGAAGAACTCGAATAAATTTTTAGAGCATGATTTTGTTTTCTATTCTAGTCTTAAACTCCTTGTTCCTCATGACTCCAAATAAAGGCCTATAGAGAGTAAACTAAAAGGATACACAAATTGAGAGCACATAAACTCTTTGTCTTAGCATTTGAAGCTCTCATCCTAGACTTTCTCTCCAAACTATTTGTCTCTCCCAAAAACTCTTGGTGAAGCTCTTTGATAATCACCACAATGGAAGTAATAATTACCCCTAGTTTCATAGTATGTCAAGATCCATACTTTTCTGTTGATAATCCTTGCTAAATTTACTAAGATACATGGGAATGGGCAACATGTGGTGAAGCTTGAAAGTCTTACAAGGCATAGAAATTGAAGAACAAATGGTGTCAGACTTCCCTTTAGGTTTAGCTCTAAGTGAAATTAACACAAGCCAAATGGGGTCCACATTATCATGAGTTCGTCCATCATGCAATTACACTTTTCAATTCTTCCTAGTAACATTGCTCGGTTGGAAATGGAGAATCAATTTAAATTGTTTTCCTTAATTGACATGGCCAATGATGATGAAGATAAAATTCAATTTATCTTTTTTGTTGTCCATGTATCTAACTTCATATAAAATGGAAAATGAATGATGAATTTCCTCCAGAGATTGATGATGTAAATCAAATCAAATTCATCCTCCATTGGTTCATGTATTCAGCTTCATGTCTGCACTTGTAGGCTTGATTTAGGCTTCACGAGTATTCCCTATTACATTTATTAAAAAAATATTATAATAATTTATAATGAAGATAAAAATATATCCGTATAATATTAATCATTTGGACCTAATTTAAGAGCATTTTCCACCAATTTATTGTATTGACCAAACTTGTATCTAACTTATTATTATTTTTTTGTTAATAAAACCATAAAAGCATAATAAGATACACAAAATTGTAAGTTTAAGAGTGGATAAGTGTTATATTGTTGCTAATGGTAGTGGGTTGAGAGTTGAAAATTGATTTTGATTGTTTATTATTTTGCATATAGATTATATTGCATATTCATTTTAAGGTAAAGCTAAAAATGAAATTTAGTAAACATAAGCAATGAAGGAATTAGACCATCGAAATTTATTGAATTAAAACACATATTTTTATAGACATGGGAATTTTGTGGAATTATTTGAGCACCTATACTATATATTGTATAAGTATCTTATTTCTTAGTATATTATCCGATACTTAAGTATTTAGGAAATAAATGAAGAAATTTAGTGTTGTTTACATAACTTACATGTAATATGTTGATTATTTTATCATTATGGTTGTTCTTGAAAATGATAAACAATGTGAAGGTTAATAAGGTATTGTTGGATCCCTTGATGATATATTTTGATGATAACAAACACATAAGTTCTCTAATGAAAACATTAAGTATTGTTTAAAGAACAAAACAAGAACCTAGAAGCAAAGATAGAAGCAAGATCGGACATCCGAACCAAGATTGAAGTCTGAAGATAGAAAACATAGAAGCTATGGTGTTTAAGTAAAAAATAAGTTAAGTTGAGTCAAGAATTAAAAGTAGACTTAGAAGCATTACTGAATATATCTAAAGTTTGAAGAAGGAAGTGACTAAACAGACTTAGAACTATACTTAGTAAAAGCTTTGATAAGAATCAAAGTTGATCGAAAGAAGCTTTGAAGACTTGGAAGCATACTTAGAAGTAACTATGATAAGCTCGGAAGCTATTAAGAAATTATCAGTAACTTAGAATCATAAAAGCAGTTTCAATAGAAACAAAAGTTGCTGACTCAGAAGCAATCTGAGAAGTTTCATCTAACTTTATTTTATAGGTCAAGGCCTAGCTCCACTAAGTCAAATGTATTTAAGAAATGCATTTGATACGCTCCACTGATAAGAAGGATTATTTTACAATACACTATATGAGATTTAAACACATAAGGATGTAGATGGAGTTAGAGTCATCAAGGAAGATATGGAAGCCTATTTTTTCAAGTACATGAAGATTCTATTCAACTATTGATAGGGATCATGATCTAACCACACACTCCCGAACCCGTGAACTTGTTCAGTTGGCATGCTAAGTTGTCTGAGGTAAATTGAGCGCCAAGGAGCATTACATTCCTTAGCCCAACTCGCTAAGTTACTTCGCTCTACACATCATCCAAGAAGCTATTGAGGTGATTAGCCGACATGCTAAGTTAACCCCTCCATCACACACACCAGTTTAAGCATTAAATTAGGATATAGTGTAATACCTCAATATTTCAAGCTAGTTTAATAACCTTAGGATTCGGACCCCTAAATTTAAGGCACCAAACTAAGTTATTAATTTTATTTCAAACTTCATAACAAAGTTATAAAAGTCAGACGAAATAATTCAAGTAAAGTTAATTTCTCAAAATAAGCTATATAAAAATATTAATTTAAGAAAAGGTCAATTTATCGCTAAAATCGATAAATATCAAAAATGTGAAATTCAAGCTTTTAAATATAGTGAAATATTAGAGATAAGTCAATTAAATTTCAAAAATAATAAATGAAGTTAAATTATGCATATTATACATGTGATATACATTATATGTATTAAATATATGCATATAATAATAATAAATTATTAAAATTAGGTAAAATAATATAAAATTAATAAAAAAAATTAGATGGATGAGCCACCAAATAATGTGTTAACTTAATATTAATTGGAATTGATGAGTCAATCCTTTATTGATGAGGAGATGACACATGCCATTTAGAAAAATGGAAAATTGACATGTGTCATACAAATGTCTAAATTTTATTTAAGTATACAAAGTTCAAAAAATATAAATAGGTCTCAAACCCTCATTTACAACATTTTAGCATTCTAAAAATACAAGAATATAATTTAGAAAAATTAGAAAGAAATAGAAGAACATAATAGGAAAATATGGTGAATTACGGTTCGTAAGGTTACAAGCAACCTGACAAGGAGCCACTTAGGACTTAAACTTATGGTGGAGAGAGAAGATGGGCCAACATAGGGTGGTAGTTGGAGGGTGGCTGGAGTACTGTGCGCCGGTGAGCCAAATTTTACTACGTAATTTTCATTAATTCACTAAAAATATCAAATTAGTTTAGAAAATTATTAAATTTGGTTTCCCTAAATTATTTTATATTTAATTTCATTTATTAATTTTATTTTATTAAAATAACATTTATTTAGGGTAATTTCTTAAGAACGTGCCCAGTTTAGACAAATTTTAAATAAATTTTTCAAAATATTAAATAATGTTACTTTGACCTGAAAATTTTTGTAGAACACACTTATATAATTTATTAAATTTCACTAACAATAATTTTTGAAAATCTCCATGTTTACTATTTTTTATAATTATTTTAAATAAAGCTATCAGTTTTACCAAATTATTAAAATAATTAGTTTTTTATGAAATTAATGAATGAGCCCTACATGTTTATACTTCTAGATGTTTATAATGATATTTGGAGCATTTAGTTTTTATCTCACTCATAAATTTATTTATTTTCCTTAATATTCTATAACTTCGAGCTAAAACCGTTATTTTTGTAAAAATAGATAATAGCTAATTTAGTGTAATTGATGATCAATAAATAAACTACATATTTTTATGAGTGTATAAAATTTTTCATAAAATTAATCAGGCTCGTATACTATTTATTGTGTATTTTCCTAGTATAAACCTATATATCAGCTTAATATATAATATCGTAATTAGTACTATTAGAATGTTTACCAAGTCCATGTCAAATGAACACTTTGGGGTATATTAAGAGTTACTGGATAAGTTTGGAAAGTATAATTTTTAGGGTTTTTAGTTCAATACTAAAGCTTACTTGGGTCAATTACGTAGTTAGGATAACGTACGGCCGAGTTATAATTAGAAAAGGGTATTTTTGGGTTTTTGAAAATATTGATTAATCTTGTTTCTTAATATATATTAATTGTACTCAAAATAACAATCACGACGATTTTTGTCCATAGTGGTTATAATTTTTGTTTTTAGGGTTGTAATTTAGAAAATAAAAAAAAAATTGAAAAATGATAAAAAGACAAAAAAATAGAAAATTGTTAGAAAAAAAGAAAAAAAAAACTAAAAAAGGAAAAATTTGAAAAAATTAATTTGATGGAATCTTGACTAAATGGTTGTTGAAAAAAAACAAAAGAAATCTGATATGATGACGTTAAATCTAATAAAATCAAGATTTGTAAGATTCGAATCTATTTTGGATCTTTATTAATTTAGATTCGATTCGATTCAAAAGATATTTTTTCAAGTTTTATAAATAGGGGTTGCATGGTGCGAGCCAAAAAAGGAACAATCACACATTTGTTAAAAACACGCTCGAACCCACTTCTTAGACCAATTCTATAATTGTGCGCGCGATAGGACTGGGCATCCAATATGTTCCATTTCATTAGCTTTGCGTGCTTTGCCTTACACGTACGTAATAGTGGTTTTTAATTATTGTCTATTGGTTGTCTTATTTATTTATTTTTATCTCACTTAGTATATGCGTAATTATTTTTAAAACTTATACTATTTTTTTTTATCACGTCTTTAATTATTAGTAATTAGTTATAGCATTAGTGTCTAGTGAACATATGTTAAGTTAAGTTTTAGTTTATTTATATTTTATTATTTTTCTTTTTAGATTTAATATTTTCAAAATGATATTTTTATAAAATCTTATATTTTACAAAATCTTGTTCTTTACATATTGTATTAATTTAGAAAAATTGCATTAGGCATGTTAGGGTTTTCTAGATAAAAAAATCATTTTGATGTTCATAAAATAAAAAAAAAATCTTTAATTGACTTCTTTTTTACGGCGAAACATTTTTTCCATAGTTTAGGCTTGTTTTCCATAGTTTAGATGTCTTTTTCATAGTTTAAATGTATTTTCTATGGTTTATATTTCTTTTCTATGGTTTAGACATCTTTTCTATGATTTAGATTTTTTTTTTCTATGGTTTAAACATCTTTTTCATAGTTTAAAATTTTTTTTCTATGATTCAAACATTTTTTCTATAATTTAGATTTTTTTTTCTATGGCTTAAACATCTTTTTCATAATTTAAATTTCTTTTCTATGATTTAGGCATCTTTTCTATTTTTAGACATATTTTCTATAATTTAGGCTTCTTTTTCTATAGTTTATATATCTTTTCCATTGTTTAGGTTTCTTTTCTATGATTCAGATATCTTTTCTATCATTTAGATTTTTTTTTCTATGGTTTAAACATCTTTTTCATAATTTAGACATCTTTTCTATGGTTTAGACATTTTTTCTATGATTTAGATATTTTTTCTATGGTTTAAATGTCTTTTCTATGATTTAGATATCTTTTCTATGATTAAGATTTTTTTTTTTTTATGCTTTAAGCATCTTTTCTATATAAAAGATTTATCATGTAAAACATTGCATATTTCATAAAAATTGCATATTTCGTGAAATCTTTAGGGTTTTTCTTGAAAATAAAAAAAGTTATCACTTAGTTGTTTTTAAATAAAAATCGTAATTTGAGACTTTTCAAAAATTAGGTTTTTAGGTTTTTTTTTTTTTTATAATTAGGAATAAAAATTAGGCTTCTAAGGATTTTTCTTAATAAAAATAAAATAGTTAATAAAAATGCAAATTCAACCAATCATTTTTTATACAAAGAACTAACACATTAAAGTTTTCGAAAAGAACTGCGATCGTTTGATCCCGACTAACGGGTACATATGCACCTTCGAGGCGACGATAAAATGTATAGAAACTTAGGTTCTTTTTTCTTTTTATTTTTATTTATTTATTTTAAATATTATAATTAGAAGAATAATCATAATTTCGATAAATAGATAGTGGTACCCGTTAGGGTTTAATAAATTAGCCTCCGAACTCAAAACACTCTGGTTTTTCATTTAAATTAAAATCAAAGACCGGTAGCCAAATCGTAATTAATCTACCTAATTGAACCAATTGGTTACGGTTTCTTTTCTTTTCCCGACTTCGGTCGGGTGGCGACTTAAAAAATTCTTTTTAATAAAAAACTAGAATTTCTCAATTTTTTTAGGCGAGGATTAATGTTAAATGGGTTAGGGTATAGTATTAATCGGAAAATGAGAAATCAATTTTAAATAAAAGAAATTGAAAATCAGGCTCGATAGTTTGGCGACTCCACTGAGAGTTTAAGAAACTCTGGATTAGGTCTTAGCCAGCTCAAAGGGTGCTTTGACTGCCTTGGTTAGTCAGCTCATTGGGCCAATGATATCTATTCCCCACATCGAAAAAGGCCATGGTGCTGATAGTGTTTGCAACTCTTGAGGTGGAGCATTTATCTTGTTCGCATAGATCTAGCACAAATGGCAGCGTCTAACATGTGCGATACAATCAGCTTTTACAGTTGACCAGTAATATCCCATCCTCGTGATTTTCTTGGTAAGTATGTAGTCATTCATGTGGGAGCCACATACTCCCTCGTGTACTTCTTTCATTAGCATCTCTGCCTCTTTCCCATCTACACAACGTAAAGGCGTACCGTTAAACGATCGTCGATATATCGTAGAATCGCTCATCAAGTATTGAGTCGCCAACCTTCTAATTAGTTTTTTGTCTTTCCTCTCTGCTCCTTCAGGGTACGTACCATGTTGTAAAAATATTTTGATATCATGATACCAAGGCTTTTCGTCACACAAACTTTCCATTGCCAAACAAAAAGCGGGCTTTTCTTCTATTTTAATTTTAAGTGGCTAAATCTCCACTCCTTTCGATATCTGAATCATTGATATCATGCTGTCCTATTCGCTGTTGTTCGCCTTGCTGTTGTCTTGTTCGCTGCTGTTTGCCGTACTGTTGTCCTGTTCGCTACTGTAAACTATTATTGTAAGCCCCAAAATTAAGTCAAGTAACCGTAGGATTGAGCTTAGAACCCAAGGTTTAGGGCGATCGGCTAAAGGATCTGATCACACCCAAATTATAAACTATTGAGAGAAATATTAGTAAAAATAACCCCGTAAACTTAAATTTAAGAAAATAAATAGTAAAATAGGAGGCTATAAAATTTTCAAATTTTAAGCATAATAATTGCTAATTACCGAAAAAGCAAAAAGTGTAATTTAATAACTAATAAATTATTAGAGATAGATTATATGTATACTAAAAATTTTAGAATGACCAAAATAATATTTAGGAATGTTCACGTGTACCCCACATGTATTTATGTGTAGATAAAAATACGCGTAATTACCTAAATTGGCCAAAAACTAAGCAAATAATTAAAGAAAATTATAAAATAATTATGGAAAAATAAAAAAAAAATTAGAAGATGATAAGCTGAATCAAGATAAGGTCATGGCAGGTCCAAAGCTGCAAAAGAAAAATTAGCCAATAAAAATTGAACAACTTAAAAGCCAAAAATTAAGGAATTTGGATAAAGTCTTGTCAAATTAATGCATAATAATTACAGAAAATGTCTATAAATAGCAAAAAAAATCACAGACCTCATTTGGGCAGTTTGGAAAGTGAGAAAATTAGGGAGAGTCGAAATTGAGAGAAAAATTCGGTTTAGAAAAAAAATAAGAAAAACTGTACAGTTAGGGCATTTAAAGGGAACCCTTATCAGACGAGCAGTTGGAAGTAGACGGCCACCACCACCACATGGTGGTGGCAGCACTCAGGCCGGCTGACAAGGCCACAGCGGCTAGCGGTGGCCGGAGCTACCTAAACCGGTGAGTCCAATTTCTAGCCCGATTCTTGTGTAATTTTGTTAAAATAGTAAATATTATTAGAAAATTATGAATTTTGTTATTCTGGGATATTTTTGTATGTAGTTTGTAGGAAAAATATTATTTTGATGGAAACATACCCCGTAATATATGGTCCTTAAGAAATCATGCAAAACCGAGCATGTTTCAGTTTAGAAATAAATGGCCTTAGGAGTGTAGTTTCAAGCCCAAAATTTTTGTGTAGATTACTCAAATGATATAGAACAGTGCTATGAAGCCCTTTTTCAAAAATTAATTTTTGAAATTTTTAGATAATTTTTAGGCCCTAAAATAAGGCATAAAATGGGTAATTTAAGGTTAATTAAGTAATTAAATTATTAATTACTGACTTAGTGAATAAGTAGATCTTTTAAGATGTTGAAATCTGATGGTGTATGATACTTGTAGGATTTAGGGTGTTAGATGTAATTATTAGGTTAATTATGTAGTAAATGAGTAATAGGAAAAATAGTTAATTTTGTAAATTAGGGAAATTTGGAGCAAAATCTGATTTAGGATGGATTTAGACATTTTGAAATAATAATTGTTGTTTAGAGATGGTAATTAGGGTAATAGAAATATTAGAAATGCATTATGTGCATAATATGCAATAATGCATAATGTGTAATTTTTGAAAATATAATAAATAGAAAATATTAGGATAAAAATTAATATTATATAAATAATAGGGATCACTTGAATTTATATAATTATATGAAAAATGTAAAAATTTCTCACATTAGGAGTGAATTCGGTACATTAATATGGATTTAAGTGTACTGGGTAAAATAAATACTGACTAAGGATAATAATGGTATTTAGGAGATCGAGAAGTAATGTGATTAATTTCACATTATGGGTTGAAACGGATTTCTAGGGTTGGAATCTAAAACATTACTTAGAAATCGAACTAAAACCTAATTTGGAAATCGATGCGAAAACCGAACCTGAACCTAACCCCAAACCTAGAATAATTGTAAAAGACTTAATACCTAGATAATCAGGTATATTAAACCTTAAACAAAACCTAACAATAAGTGTTATAGGATAAAATGAACTTAGAATATTTATATGAAAAGCTGAAACCACGTTTGTGTTATAGGGATGATCAGCGATGGCCTGAGTAAATCGGACCTCGAGTGAGTGAGCGAGGAGTCGAGGTAAGTTGGGATTAATACGATGCTGTATTTTGGAGGCTTAAGATTATGCTTGGTTGTGCTTGTTAGATAGTTGAATATGTACATGTGCTTGATTATGGGTGATGCTATGATTCTGTTTGTTGCTCTGGCACATATTGTATGAATTGTATGTAATGATTGATCACCCTAAGCTGGACTTAATCAAATATACGACCAGTAATCATAATCGAACATGCATGGCAACTTGTTAGGGGACTTAGGACTCTTTGGCCAAATACCGACCCCTTCGGAAGGGATAGCGCAGGATTGCAAAATGGTCCCTTCTTCATCCTCAGTCGAACTAAGTGACAGGAGAGGAGGTTGCGGCGAGGGTGAAGGCAGTGGTTTAAAGGTAGTCGCGGGAGGAGCAAGGTCTCCATTACACAAGCCTGGGTTTGGTCGTGAGCTGTTGCATTAACGGCAACTCCTCAATCCGGATTAGAGCGGGTGCAATTTCTCTAATCTCACGACGGGCCGGTCAACGTCGTGCGATGGCATTTGCTTGCACATGCATTGCACCTAATAAATGATTGAAAACCTTGTTGTGTGTATGGTATAGTTTTAAGTCCTCCGTCTCTACTTACTGAGCTGTGGTTGCTCACATCCCTATAGACATCGTGCAGGTGCTGGCTAAGAAGCAGCAACCAATTACTTTAAAGCTAGCAACTGCTGGATCCTGGGGAGTGAGGAAAAATATTGAAAAATAAACACATATTTTAAGGTCTAAGTTTTTATTTTAGAAGTATTTTTCGTTTCCGAAGGATGTAATAGCTAGGGAATATACTATAGAGAAATATTGTAAACTTTAACTGCAATAATTGAATGATAACATATATATAATTCCTCACTTTTATAGGTAAATGATTTATTTAAATTACAAACTGTCTACTTCAAAGCAGGTTAGTTGTGGACGCCTTGTGTAGATCAGGTCTAAGATAGGGTTGTGAGGCCAACTTCTATCTTAGGGTGGTTTACACGGCGGGACTGTTATGACTCTGCCGCTTCGGAGCGTGATAATTATGTTTACGTGAAGTACATGAAGTTACTGTCGAGCCTGATTTTCAATTTCTTTTATTTAAAATTGATTTCTCATTTTTCAATTAATACTAAACCCTAACCCATTTAACATTAATCTTCGGCTAAAGAAATTAAGAAATTATAGTTTTTTATTGAAAATAATTTTTTGGAGTCGCCATCCGACCGAAGTCGAGAAAAGAAAAAAAACCATAACCAATTGGGTGGATTAATTACAATTTGGTTACCAGTCTTTGATTTCAATTTAAATGAAAAATCAGAGTGTTCTAAGTTCGGAGGTTAACTTATTAAACCCTAACGAGTACCACTATTTATTTACCGAAATTAAGATTATTCTTCTAATTATAATATTTAAAATAAATGAATAAAAATAAAAAGAAAAAAGAACCTAAGTTTCTACATATTTTATCGTCGCCCCGAAGATGCCTATGTATCCGCTAGCCAGGATCAGACGATCGTAGTTCTTTCCGAAAACTTTAATGCATTAGTTCTTTTTATAAAAAATGATTGGTTGAATTTATGTTTTTATTAACCATTTTATTTTTATTAAGAAAAATCCCTAGAAGCCTAATTTTTATTCCTAATTATAAAAAAAAAACCTAAAAACCTAATTTTTGAAAAGTCCCAAATTAAGATTTTTATTTAAAAACAACTAAGTGATAATTTTTTTTATTTTCAAGAAAAACCCTAAAGATTTCATGAAATATGCAATGTTCTATATAATGAATCTTTTATATAGAAAAGATGCTTAAAACATAAAAAAGAAAAAAAAAATCCTAATCATGGAAAAGATGTCTAAATCATAGAAAAAATGTCTAAACCATGAAAAGATATCTAAATTATGAAAAAGACGTTTAAACCATAGAAAAAAAAATCTAAATGATAGAAAAGATGTCTAAATCATAGAAAAGAAACCTAAATAATGAAAAAGATATATAAACTATATAAAAAAAAAGCCTAAATCATAGAAAAGATGTCTAAACATAGAAAAGATGCTTAACCATAGAAAAGAAATTTAAATTATGAAAAAGATATTTAAACCATAGAAATTTGAGTTATAGAAAAGAAATTTAAACTATGAAAAAAATGTTTAAACCATAGAAAAAAAAATCTAAATTATAGAAAAGATGTCTGAATCATGGAAAAGAAACCTAAACTATGGAAAAAAAACCTAAATTATGGAAAAAACATCTAAACTATGAAAAAGATATCTAAATTATGGAAAAGATGTTTCGCCGTAAAAAAGAAGTCAATTAAAGATTTTTTTTATTTTATGAACATCAAAATGATTTTTTTATCTAGAAAACCCTAACATGCTTAATGCAATTTTTCTAAATTAATACAATATGCAAAGAACAAGATTTTGTAAAATATAAGATTTTATAAAAATATCATTTTGAAAATATGAAATCTAAAAAGAAAAATAATAAAAAAATAAATAGACTAAAACTTAACTTAACATATGTTCACTAGACACTAATACTATAACTAATTACTAATAATTAAAGACGTGATAAAAAAAATAATACAAGTCTTAAAGATAACTATGCATATACTAAGTAAGATAAAAATAAATAAATAAAACAACCTATAGACAATAATTAAAAACTACTATTACGTACCTGCAAGGTAAAGCACGCAAAGCTGATAAAATGGAACATATTGGATCTCCAGTCTTATCGCACGTACAATTATAGAATTGGTCTAAAAAGTGGGTTCAAGCTTGTTTTTAACAAATGTGTAATTGTTCCTTTTTTGGCTCGCACTATGCAACCCCTATTTATAAAACTTGAAAACAAATCTTTTGAATCAAATCAAATCTAAATTGATAAAGATCCAAAATAGATTCGAATTTTACAAATCTTGATTTTATTAAATTTAACGTAATCGTATCGATTTGTTTTGTTTTTTTCGACAACTATTTAATCAAGATTCCATCAAATTAATTTTTTCGAATTTTTTCTTTTTTAGTTTTTTTTTTCTTTTTTCCTAACAATTTTCTATTTTTTTGTCTTTTAATCATTTTTCAATTTTTTTTTTATTTTCTAAATTACGACCCTAAAAACAAAAATGGTAACCACTATAGGCAAAAATCGAATGTCTATAGACACAATCAAATGAAGTTTAAAAACGCAGAAATAAAAGCTTATAACAGTTCAGGTTCAACCTATAGTTAATTTAAAGACTGTGTTATATTTGTATATATGTGATAAGTAAGGAAGGACCATATGGCGGAGTTTAGGATTCTGTGCTATTAGTAAGCCCAGGTTTGTAAATCTAACTCATGCTTGGAGTAAATATATTGCCACTCATAACACTGCGTATTGATTGAATATGTGTATATTTTGGGTGAATTGATATGCTACTATAATAGATGCTGATGTAGTGATTTTGAATGACAGTAACCAAGGTTGTCAAACTCACAATTCTATGTAGAATCGTTAGAGAGTCCATAGAATCGAAACATAAAAACGTAAGTTTCTATTACCCCTATAAAATAACTTCCAAATACTGCTAAATTTGTTTACAGTAGTCATAGAAAATTAAAATAGATATAGAAATAAGGAAATTCAACATACATTTTCGCCATAAATCATAACAAAATGTTATAAATTATAATATATAATTAAGCATAAGTTATAGAATCATAATATATATAGTCAAGCATAGAGATAATCAACATAAGCCCAAATAAAAGTTATAGATTCATAATACAAAACAACAACTAATTCAAATCATCAATTGAGATGGTGGTCAAGTTAAATGAAGTTTATGATCTTGCCTAGTAGGAGATGAGAAGGTAGTTGTTATTTTAATCATACATAGTATTCTAATCTATAGCATCTAAATAAGCAAAATTATCTTTCTAGTCTAATAAAATTTTAGTACATTGTTGTCATCTTCCTAGTTAAATAAATTATTATGTGTATGTTTTTCTATATATAAATTAAAAACAATAAACTTCTCTTAGCTTAAGGTAATGTCCTTTACATAACAAGTGTTAATAGTTGTCTAAAGCTACTATAAAAAAAGTCGATAGCAAAACATTTTTTCTAGAGGAAACAAGTAAAGCATTCATAATTTTTTATTGTAATTTTACTTAACAATGTTCAACTTGATCTATTTAAATATTACCACTGTATATATATTGAGTTTTTCTATTTGAATAAAATAAAACGAAATAGAGAAATCAAATTAAAAAAAAATGAAAACTTTACCAAGAGCATAAACAGAACAGCTACAATAAAGGAAAAAAAAAAAAGCTAAGAGGAAATCGTTGTGTATGGGAAGAAGATGCAATGGAATAACCTATTACTTGTGAAGTACCGAGCATGAGCTATGATAGAAATTGAAGCAAAGCAACTATAGCTTTCTTAAATCAGCACAGTAATGCTAACAACAATCATACAGGAAGAAGAAGAACAAAAGAATTGATTTAAAGGAACAAATAGAAGCTAGATGGAGGAAAATAAAGAAAGCTAAGAGAAGATGAAAATGAAACCCTAAAGTTGACTCCTTTCCTTTCTTCTTTCACTATGTCGGATAGATTAAGTGAATTAAGAGGACACATAGGTCGATGTAAAGAAGAAAAGCTCATATAAATTAGCTGAAACTTTGGTATTACGTAGATTTGGTAGAAACGGTAGCAAAATCATGATTCAATCGATTTTGACATCTCCAAATGTGATTTTGCAACGATTCTAAGCTAAAACCGACTCTATGTACAAGTTGACTAGGTTCGACCATGTAGAAACCTAAACTCACACAATTTTACGAGTTAACTCATGATTTTGACAACATTGATAGTAACTCTATTCTAGTTAAATTGTTATACTGCTATGTTGGGTAATGATTTGTGCTTATGATTGATTGTGCTAACTAGGGAAGTTGAGTGATTGCTAATTCAATCATTTGGGTATACTGCTATGTTAGGTGATGATTTGTGCTTATGATTGATTGTGCTAACCAGGGAAGTTGAGTGATTGCTAATTCAATCATTTGGGTGTTCACCTAAGTGAACCCCAAGTAAGATACTATTATTCCACTTGGGAGAGTTTGAAAATTAGAATCAAATAACTAAGTTGAATAAAACTTGAAGATTGATTGTGCTAATTAATATTCTTGAGTTGCTATTATATATCATGGCATGGCATGGCATATAAAGGGATCTACGAGTAAGAAATTTCAGAATAAGGTTTCTAAGTGATTATGGAAAAAGCATGGTTTTATCAATTCAATTTTTGGAAGCATATAGATTGCATTACCTGAACATTGTGACTATTTTGATAGTTAAATTTGGTAAACTATAGTGTGTGGTCTAATTTAGCAGTGTTGCCGCTTTGATTTGGCGAACTATAGTATGTAGTCTAATTTTGTAAAGTTGGGGATCCTACTCTCAGATAGCTCCTTATTACCCTAGGTTCCTGGATGTTGTATCTAAATGCCTAGTTATGTTGACTAAAAGGAAGAAGTTTGGAGGGCATAGGATATTAATATCGATGCATGCCACATGCATGAGCATAGCATGATGCATTGCTAGCAGTGAATGCTCGGTTGGGCGAATGTATTTGTAAAGTTGAACCTATTGGTTATGATTGCAATGTTTCAACTATGATATTGTTTATATTATATTGTTTGTTATCTAATCTTACTTAGCTTCAGTAGCTGAAGGGATAAAATGTTTTATCCTCAAGTTAATAGCATCGTAAAGGGCCCAGCACTAAGGGAGGAGATATACTGAAAGCGTGAGTCGGAGTCAACAAATTTTATATGGAACCTCTACTAAGTCAAGAATTCTATTATTGTGAAAATGACAAAAGAAAAAGCCGGTTCATGTTTTGATGTAAATATTATGTTGTACACATGAGTTGTAACAAAATATCTAGCTGAACTCTAATGTAGCAACCCCTTTATCATGTAAATAATGTTGTCTTTTAATAAATAAGTAAGTTGAGTTAAGTTTTCAATAGGTATTCCTGTATGATTGGTGTATTCCGTACTATGCTAGGATGTAACATATAGCCAACCTCACCGGTGTTAAGGCCTAGCTAACAACTATCAACAATCGATCATCCGAGGTTGACCTGAAAAATGAGTTGCCCCTAAATCAACCTCACTCTAGTCTTAGCTACTCCAGCTACCAAACTGCCAACACTAACCTTACGTGATTAAGATTCGCCCCTACTCGGATGTCAGTATCATGAGGACTATAGAATGAGCATACCACACACACACTTTCCTTTCCTAATATCGATACTGTCCTTTTCTAATAGCAGATATTCTTTTTGCAGGATTACGTTGATACCCCGGGAAATTATTTCCCTTTTCCTTAGTTAGTAGAAATCCTAATGTGTAATTTCCTGTAACTTAGGACTTGCCCTAATTGGGTATTATAAATACTTACAAATTATAATAGCCACATAATTATCATACAGAGAATACACTGAACTTTTTACACTCTCTCGGGCTAAGTATTCTTCTACTTACTCTTGAACTACTCTTATCTAGCCAATTTGAGCGTGGACTAATGGTGAGTGACCTTCGGCTATACTTGTACGTTATATCAAGTGTGACTCGAGCTCATGTGAGGCATTGGTGTGTCATATCCTTTGTCAGTGTACAGGAAACCCCTGCTTAAACTTCGATTATCATTTACTTTTCGGGCCATCTCACCGTCTAGACTCACCCTCTCAGTTATGCATGATATTGGGTCGTGTATTCATCCACGAATTTCGTATCAACTATCCTCATCAATTTAGAGTACAAGCACTTATTTTGAGAATTTCAGATTTTATGGGAGCATATCAACAACTAATCAGATATTTCAAAGATAAAATCAAATGTTCAAATTATTTAAGCTCAAGATAAGGTTCAACTAATGTATGGAAGATTTAGTAGTTGTTGCAATTAAATTTTAAAAATGGAGGACATTATGCAGAAGAAAACATACAAAAGCACATGATGATATTAGCAAAAAAGCAATTGGAAAAATCTCAAGTTAAACTAATCTTTTGTGTTGTATATCAAGTTTTGTAAATCAACAGTTAGAAATTTTGAATTGTTTTCCATCAAAAATTTATTTGAAAACTATAATGAGTTGAATTTGAGAGAAAGAGTAGATTATAGTAGCTAATGTAGCTAGAGGCAAGCTTTAAGGTAAAGCTATGTTGACTGTAGCTATATGACTGTGTTTGTACTCTTTCTTGATTATTAAAATAGTACAACAATTGGTGTAGAAGACTAGATCCTAGCAAATGAAGTTGGAAGAGAAGATAAACTCATAAGGAGGAACCTCTATAAAGCCTTTCTTGATCCTCTTAAACTCTTTCTTTTTTATTTTCCTTGTTTATCTTATTGTTTACACATCAATTGTCTAAACTATAAGCAATGGTAAAAATAATAAAAAAGGGTTGCTTTGACTAATCAATTCACCCCTTCTCTTAATTGCTTATCGAACCCTCCGAACTGTACGAGAGATAAGTTTCTACCTCATTCAATTCGGGCTGAAGACTAGGGGAAGTTTAGGAGAGATGGGGAAACCCAGTAGCTGTCGATCGAGGCGGGTAATGACCAACACTTGGTGTCATAGTTAGCCTCTTATATCTATTTTAAGAAAAAGATCCTCAATGGCTGATAGTTTATCTTCAGTGCAAAAAGGTCATGCTCCATAATTTGATGGCTTTAACTACTCTCATTGGAAATGCAAGATGAAGACATTCATTCAAACTAATGATTATGATGCTTAGGAAGTTATTGATCAAGGAGATTATGAGCTGACATACCCTCTAATTATTGATGATAAAAAGAAACAAGCCTCAACCAACATGCAAGCTAGGAATTTATTGATTAGTTGTATTTCTCCTTCGAAGTTCACTCTTGTTTCTGCTTGTAAGATAACTAAAGAGGTTTGGGATAACTCAAGGAAACTCATGAAGGAACCAACATTGTTAAGGAGACTCGAATCAACATTCTAATTCAAGAATAAGAGAAATTTGAGCTCAAACCAGGTGAGAAAATTAAGAGTATATTTAATAAATTTGCCATTATTATTAACAAACTTACATCTCTTGGAAAAGTATTTTCTAATTAGGATCAGGTTCAAAAGATGCTAAGGATTCTTCTAAGGAACTAGAATGCAAAAAAGACAACTATAGAAAAGGCTTAAGATTTGTCAAAACTCATCTTGGATGAGTTAAGATGCAAACTTATGGCATATGAATCAAATCTGTAGCATGCTAATGATGTTGATAGCAAGAAGAAGGTCATAACTCTTAAAGCAAAAGTTGAATTAGAAGATTCTAATAGTGAGGAGTCTAGTGATGAAGAAGGATTCAATATGTTAGCAAGAAGACTCAATCAAGTACTAAAGAAAAAAGGTAAGAAAATAGATGATTATAAGAAGAATAACATTGATCAAAAGAAGTTTGATGTAGGTAAGAAGTCTTTAAAAAATGAAGAAAAGAAAAAGAAGAAGAAAGAAAAGAATGAGCTAATCTATTATGAGTGAAAGAAAACAGATTACATAAAATATGAGTGTCCAACTTTATTGAGGAAGCTTGAGAAGTTCAAGCAAAAGAAAAAAAAGAACACACTAATGGCTACATGGAGTGACCTTGATGAATCTAAAGAGAAGATTGACGAAACAAAAGAAGAAGAAGAAGAAGAAGAGAATCAAATCTTTGTCTCATGGCTAAGTTTGAGGTACATTTTGATATTGATAGCATTAATTCAGATTGTGCTAATATGTATGATGAAATGCAGAGATTGTTGGAAGTTCTTGCCAAAACCAAGATGACAAACTCAAGATTGCAAGAAGATGTTTTAGCTCTAAAAAGAGAAAAAGAAGTTTTAAGTCAAACATAAAGCTTTAGGTAGATGAAAATGACATTTTAAAACATGATAATGAGCCTTTGATTCTGGAAAAATAGTCATTATCATCTGAAAATTTAGTTTTAAAAGTAGAAAAAAACATCTTAATACAATTGTAGATAATCTTTCAAAATCCAAAAAAAGTACCATTACTAAGTTTAACAAAAGCAACGAAAAACCAAATATGCTTCTTGTAAGTCAAGGGGTTGATAGCTCCAAAACAGGTCCTGGTTTTAAGGAAGGAACTTCAAAAGGAGCTGCTGCTACATCATTTGTTAAAGTTACAAACTTAACAAAATTTGATACCATGCAAGTAAGTAAAGGAAAGGTTGTTGAGCAAAATAGGAGCAACATTGCCTAACCTAAAAAGTACCCTATTCAATTTAAAAGGAATACTGGCTAACTTAGAAGGTATCAAAACCACTCTAAGATGTTCCTATATTAGAATAGGAAGTTTTAGGTAAATCAAAGGAGGTATCTTTACTCAACTCCGTATGCTTGCTCTATATGTGATAATGTAGGTCACATAAAAAAGTTTTGTTACTATAAGAACTACATGCTCAGCAAGGATCAAGTCAAGAAAATAAAGTAGTGAGCTTGATTTCTAAAGGACTTAAGCTTTGCTAGATTCATAAAGATGCTTAAGCCTTGATTTAATGTTTGTTAGAACAAGAAGAAATGCTTAAAGGCACCTTATTGCTTGACATTGGTTATACTAGGCATATGACTGGAGATGATTCAATATTCACTACATTAGAATGAAGAGAAAAAGGCTATGTTAGGTTTGGTGATAATGAAAAAGGAAAGATACTTGGTTTTGGTACTATTGGTTATCCCCCTTACTGCATCGAAAATGTGCTGCTAGTAAGAGGATTATCACATAACTTGTTAAGTATTACTCAATTGAATGATAAAGGTCATAAAGTTGTTTTTGAGAAAAATAAGTGCATTACATTTGATAGTACTTCTAACAAATTAATGTTTAAAGGGTATTAGAAAGGGAATGTTTATATAATTAAACCATTTGATGTGAAAATGAAAAAGTGTTTATTGCCATTGCATGATAATACACATTTATAGCATAAATGGTTAAGACATGCAAATTTTACTCAACTCGAAAAGTTTTCTATAAACAAGCTTGTAAATGGACTACCTAGAATAAATAAAAAAATATACTCATTGTGATTCATGTTTCAAAGATAAGCTAGTTGCATCATCTCATAAAAGCAAGAATGTTATCTCAACTAATCATCCTTTAGAACATTGCATATGGAATTGTTTGGTCTAATTAGAACTTTAAGTGTAAGAGAAAATAAGTTTAGACTAGTAAGAGTTGATGATTATTTCATATTCACATGGGTCTTATTCTTACAACATAAAAGTGATGCCTTTAAAGAATTTGAAAAGTTTGCAAAAAGAGTCTAAAATGAAAGGGGGATTTCTATTGTTAGTCAAGAACTAATCGTGGTAAGGAGTTCGAAAATCAAGATTTTGTAAGCTCTTGTGATTAACATGGTATCTCACATAACTTTTTTGCACCTACACTACAGAAGAAAATGGAGTTGTGGAATACAAAAATAGAACTGTACAAAAAATAACAAGGACCATGTTGAATGATAGTAGTGTTACTAAATATTTTTTAACCAAAGCAGTTGCTACTAGATGTTACATTATAATCCATGTTTACATTAGACCTTTGACAAACAAAACTACATACAAACTATAATAAAGATAGAAAACCATTTGTTTCTTATTTTCATACTTTTGGCTACAAATGTTTTGTCAAGAAGATTAGCTTAAAGTTAAGAAAATTCAAAGAAAGAGCTAATGAGGCAACTATTTTGTGCTATTCCTTAAATAGCAAAGCCTATCAAGTATATAATAAAATAACTAATGTGGTTGAAAAGTCTATAAGAAACTAGCTTGCAAGATGAAGTTGACATAGGTTCTAAGAAAATAAAAGATATAGATAAACAACTAAACTTAGAAGGAAAGTTAGAAGCAACAAAGCCAAACTTAGAAAAAAGGTTAGAAGCAATAGGTTGAAGACCAAAAAGTTCATAACAAAACTTGGAAGGTCCTAAATCAAAGTTAAAAGCAAATCCAGAAGTTTTAACTCAACATTAAACGAGTTTAACACCTTTTAAATCTTAAGGATTCAAATCTTCTCATCCTCAAGGCTTAGTAATTAGAAATATTGGAAGTGAAGTATGTATAAGATCAAGTTTCAAGGATATAGAAAACTACTTTGCCATGATTTCTGATATCAAGTCAAGTTCAGTTGATGAAGCTCTTCAAGATAACAACTGGATCAATGTTATGCAAGAAGAGCTAAGTTAATTATAGAGAAATTAAGTTTGGAATTTTGTTCCTAGAACTTAGATCAAAAGATAAATCAATAATAGGAACTAAATGGGTATTTAAAAATAAGCTAGATGAAACTGGCAAGATAGTTAGAAATAAAGCTAGATTAGTTGCTAAAAGTCATTCATAGGAAGAAGGTATAGATTATAATGAAATTTATGCACCAATGGCTAGACTTTAAGCTATTAGATTATTGCTTACTTATGTTGCCTTAAAGCACTTTAACTTGTTTCAAAAGGATGTAAAATGTGTCTTTTTGAATTAGTACAAAAAAGAAGAAGTTTATGCTAAGCAAACCTCTGAATTTGAAGATCCATTTAAAGAAGACTATGTTTGCCAGCTTAGCAAAGCTTTATATGGTTTGAAACAAGTACCCCGTTCTTGGTATGAATGGTTAAGTGACTTTATAATCAAAAATGATTTTTATAGAGGTAAAGTTGACACAACTTTATTTCTTAAATATTATGATTATGATATCTCGGTAGTTTAAATCTGTGTAAATGATATAACTTCTGCTCATCTAATAAAAAGTATTGCAAGGAATTGTCTAGTATTATGCAAGCTGAATTTATGATGTCCTTGATAAAATAGCTCAATTTCTCCCTTGGCTTACAGATTAAACAAACTGGAGATGGAATCTTTGTGCATCAAGAGAAATATACTAAGCAGATGCTTAAGAAATTAGGGTTTGAAGGTATGAAAGTTGCTACAACTTTTATGTCTTCCTCTACAAGACTTGAGTTAGTTATCTCCGGTAAGAAGGTTAATGAGAAGTTATAAAGAAGCTTAATGGGATCAATATTATATCTAACAGCTTTTAGGCTAGATTTTTTTTCAATGTGTGTATTTGTGCTACATTTCAAGCTAATCCAACAAAAAACCATTTAGCAACTATTAAGCACATGTTTAAGTATATCTTTTGCACTTCTAAGTTAGGCATACCATATCCTAAAAATCAAAACTTTGATTTGATAAGATATTTATATGATAACTATGCAGGTTACAAAATAGATAGAAGAAGTACTTCTAGTACTTGTCAATTTTTTAGTGACAAACTAATTTTTTGATCATCAAAAAAAAAAAAAGTTCAATTACACTTTCAATAGCAAAAGTTAAATAGTTTTATTGGAAATTGTACTGCATAGATTCTTTGAATTAAGCAACAGTTAATGAACTATGGCTTAGCATTTGCACTTTCAACAGCATAAGTTGAATACGTTTCTATTGGAAATTGTTGTATGTAAATTCTCTGAATTAAGCAACAGTTAATGAACTACAGCTTAGTATTTAAAAATAAACCAATCAAGTATGATAACACTAATGCAATTAACTCAACTAAAAATTTAGTTCACCAATCAAGGATTAAATATATTGAAATTAGGCATCACTTAATTCGTGATCATGTGACTAATGGTGATATAAGTGTTGAGTTTATGCCTATAGATTTACAACTTGTAGATAAATTTACCAAGCTCTTGGAGAAAAACAGGTTTGAATTCATACATAGTGAGATTGGCTTATATAATCCTTTTGCTTGAAAGAAAAATTGTGCATTGTGCTACATTTTATTGTACTATAATGTATCCTTTTTTTTTTTTCATTTATTCCAGTCAATTAACATATATTATTTCAAATTAAATATGTAAAATATTTGAGCAATTTTCAAAAACTTCTATTTCCCCAATTTTTATGACACAATCAAGTCAAATCAGTCATGATTAACATCTTTTAAACTCTCCCTAACAAGTTTCCCTCTTTTATTTCTTCAAACCTACATTCTAACTCTTTTCTCTCATAATGTCTATCTTCTTGCAACTTACAAATAACTTCCACTCACCCACATTCAAATTTCCTTTCTCTTAAAAATGCAACATACTCTTAAACGATCTCAAAGAATAAAGAAATCAAGAATACCATCTAATCTTGATAATATGATAGAAGTAGATTCTAAAGAATCCATGGAAACATCCCTGACTCATAGCAAAATCCATCTTAATTTGAGGTAAAACATCAATTTGAACCCATGCAAAACCCTAACTCACCTCAAGAAAGCCAAGAAACTATCCCTCCCACTCAATTAGACTCAACCTTAGACCTTCTAGAGCCTACAAAATTTGATCAAACCCCTACTCCTCTATCAGCAAACATAAAAGCAAGTGACCCTAACTTAGAAGCTTCATCTAATGAAGTGCCATTGATAGCATTTCTTCTTAAGAAGAAATCAATTCAACCTAATGTAAAAATTACTCTTAATGTTCTTGAATCTAGCTCTCAACCTAGGGTGACTTACAGTTCTTCTAAAAAGGAGAGGAGGACGAAAGGAAGAAGTTTAAGGTTAAGGATGGCAAAAAGAAAACCCTATCTATGAAAAGTAAAGGCAAGAAGAAGGCACCAAAGAAAGATCAGAAGAAAAACAAAGAAACCATATAGGGTAACCTAGAGATTTAGAAACTCTTAAAGATTATATGTTTTGCAATAGTTTTTGTCTGGATTTTCAATTCTTTGAAAAGAATAGCTTTCATTATGATGAGTATTTACAAGTTCTTAGTGCTAAGAGTTTGTGTTACATAAATGATGAAGTTTATGGAGAAGTAGTTGCTGACTTCTATAAGAATCTTAATGATTCCAATAAAAATGTGTTGAGGATAAGAGTCTATAGATAGGATATTTTGATTTCAAGAGAGGATATTATAGGATGTTTTGGTTTGATATTTGTGGAAAGTGATCCTATAGTGAATTGGAAGGATATGTATATGAGGCTTAATCATGGTATTTTGATTTAAAACTTAGAAAATCCTTAGAACATGAATTTTGAGTTACTCATTCAAATGCTTCATAAGATTGTGATAAGTTGTTTATTACTATAGAAGGGAGGTTTTACATCCTTCACCGGAGAGTATGCATTTTTAAATATGCTATGGTCAGCAAACAACCTATTGACCTAGCTAAGCAGATGATCAGACATGTGTTTAGAAATAAGAGAGATGATAGGAATCAAAGACCAATTACTAGATCCTGAACTCGAGGGCTTGTTACCTTAGTCCATCGAGCTGCTTAGAAGGACTTTACCTTAGAAGAAGAAAAGTTCTTCGAAGCTAATTAGATATATCTCTTAAGCTCCCCTAATCCATTCATAGTTTCATGAGTAAAGGAAGATCCCGTTGATGCTGTTGACCCCCATTAGAGCTAAACTTTAAACCAGCATGATTCTGAGCTAACAAATGTCCAAGCTTAGACCAACCCAATGCTGAGCTGACCTACTGACTTCGAGCTCCTAAGTTCCGAGTTTCTGAGCAAGCACTTACCAAGCTCCCGACCTACTGAGTTGCTAACCTAAGATCAATCTAGTTAGCTCTGCCCTGTACCCATTATCCATTTAGACCATAGAATTGAGATTGATACATGTCCTCTCTTTGACAACCATATTGTCCTAGTAAAGGATATTCCATTTTCTGTAATTAACAATTTGTCCTTTCTTTGTAATAAATTCTTTTTTTATTTTAACTAAGTATCTAATTTCCTAATTAGAAGGATCTTAAGACTTGCCCTAATTGGGCCATATAAATATCTCTACTTGTATTAGCCACAAGAATTAGAATAGTAGATATTCAGACATTTTCCTTTTTGAGCTAAGTGTTTTGCTTACTCTTCTTTAATCTTATTTAGCCCATTATGAGCATGGATTAGTGGCGAGTAACCTCTCGTCACACTTGCACGTCATATCAAGTGTAGCTTGAGCTCGTGTTAGGCATTGGTATATCATATCCACCATTATTGCATAGGGACCGTTGCTCAAATTTCAAATCTTATTTATCTTTTGAACCATCTTACAATTCAAACCCATCCTCTATTCATGTGATACCACTATTTGTGTTTCTGTACACAACAATGCCCGTATCATCTTGGTATCAGAGTTTGACTACGTTTGTGTAAGTTTAGGCGTTTCATGTTAATGTAACTTTGTTGTATTAGTGTTGTGTATTAAATAATGTTCATTAGGATTTAAAATATTGAGGTATTTCATAATGAGTGTGAGATTGCTCTGTTCTCCCTTGTTTTTGCACTATGAAACAGAGTATGTGTAGGCTCTAGTGGTCTAAGACTGTCTTGAGTATTGTTGATAGTGTTTGGTCTTGGTTGAGGTAAGTATTATGGAGTTAAAGTTTGTGGTTGGATTTTGAGAAAGGTTTTATATAGTTTAGACGAGATTTTGCCTATACATCATAGTTCATTGAAGTCTTGAATAATGTTGGATTCTAGTGTTCAAGGAACTCTTAGAAATCAAGATAGCAATGTTCTCAATGGTCAAGGACAAGAAGGGCATTTTACACCCCAGTCTATAGATGAAAGGCTGGACAAACTTACCGACCTAGTAACTAGTCTAGTGACTACCATATACGAAGATAAGCAATTACCAAGGGGCGACTCAAATAGAGATCGAATGGATGATATACCCAAATAGGGTAATAGATGACCTGGTCAAGTTAATTTCCTAGTTCGACCCCATCAAGTTGAAGGACTGGATAGGATTGCTCGACGCAGATTTGCCATAGATGAGATAGAAGAGGAAGGTAAAGAATTAAGCAATGAGGAAGAAGAATATTATGAGGATGAGGAGAGGAATGTTCGAGCTCCTAGAGTAGAAGGCTTGAAAATGCAAATTCTAAGCCTTTCAAGTAATGGTGATGCCGAAGACTTCTTAGATTGGGTAGATGAAATTGAAAAGCAGTTTGAATGTTACAAGGTACCTAAAAACACCAAGGTAAGACTGACCATCCTAGAGTTCACCAGACATGCAGCCCTATAGTGGAAAAATTTGTAAGCTACTTAATAAAGAGAAGGAGAGGGGGAGATTGGAGATTAGGATGAGATGGATAAAGTGATGAAGAGGAGTTTTATGTCGAGCTATTATCAACAAGATACATTCAAGAAGTTGCAAGAGTTGAGGCAAGGAGGCTCAAGTGTTGATGCCTACATGAAAGAATTTAAAATGCTAATGATTTATTGTGAAGCTATAGAGCCTGAAAACCGGACTATCTCTAGATTTATTAGTGGATTAAACTATGAGATTAGAGATATCCTATAGACTAAGGACATTGGAACATTAGACGAAGCTACTTAGAAGATAAAGTGATGTTGATGAGTAAATTTTAAGCTTTTATTAGTTGAGCTTCCCACAATTGACTTGTTTCGAACAAACCTGTATGATCAATACCTAATAAGACTAATGAAGTCTAATTTATTTCAGCTATCCAAATTGAGGAGAAAGAGACCCCGAGGAGATTCAAGAAAGGATAGAGCTCAGGAAGGAAGACAAGTGAGATCGGGTATTTTAAGCACCAAGGATTCAAACACATAGTAGCTTTGTGCCCGAACAAAAGGACAATGGTAATAAAGGGAGAAATGCCTATCCTTGAGGTTAATAGCATTGACAAGGAAGTTGAAGAGTAGAAAGAGTCTGGATAAACCAAACTATTTGAGGAAGAGGAAGTCATATACAATGAAGAGGGAAATTTCATGCCCATAACCATGATATTGAGGTGAATGATGAATGTAAGTCCAGCACCAGAAGACAAATAGTGAGAAAATTTGTTTCACATCAATTATTAGGTTAATGGGACATTATGTGCCCTTATTGTTAGCAGTGGCAGTTGCATTAACGTGGCATTTATATTTATGGTTCAACAGCTAAAGTTGCCGACCATACCCTACCCCAAAGCTTATAAGTTACATTAGCTTAGTGATAAGGGCGCTTTGTAAGTGACTAAGCAAGTTACATTACTGATCTACATTGGGAAGTATCAGGATGAAGTTCTTTGTAATGTGTTGCATATGAGTGCCTCACATATTCTTTTAGGAAGACCATAGATGTTTGACTAACATATGATGTATGACAGAAAGAGAAATACTTGTTCATTTAAGCATGAGGTAAGAAGGGTGAGACTAAGTCTCATGTCAATTGAACAAGTTAAAACTATGAAAGCTCAGCTTAGTCAAACTTTGAAGTAAGAGGCCCTAGTAATGACTTATATAAAGTTGTCAAGAGAGATGAAGCTTGAAGAGCCAACCTTTCTGTTGGTCAAGAGATTGCTTGAATTGAAGGCTCTGAATATCAAACTACTTGCTAAGGTAAAGGACCTACTAAAGGAATTGGCCTACCTGTTCCTTGATGAACTGCCAAAAGGTCTGCCTTTGATCAAAGGGATTAAGCATGCTATAGATCTACAACCAGGAGCTGCATTACCAAACAAGCTAACATATAGGCTAAACTATGAATAAGCTATCGAGCTTTAGAGGCAAGTAAATGAACTAATGGAAAAAGGACATGTGAGGTAAGTCTTTAAGCCCATGCGTTGTACCAGCCTTATTGGTGTCGAAGAAAGTTGGCACATAGTGGATGTGTATGGATAATTGAGCCATCAATCAAATCACTATTAAGTACAGATACCTTATACCTCGACTTGATGACATGCTTGATGAATTAAGTGGAGCAAGGATCTTCTCTAAGGTCAATCTTCAGTCTGGATACCATCATATCAAAATACGAGAAGAAGATGAATAGAAGACCACATTCGAGACTTACCATAGATTATATGAGTGGCTAGTAATGCCTTATAGACTATCAAATACATTGAGTACTTTTATGAGGTTAATGAACCATATGCTTTGAAAATTGATCAAAAAAATTTTTGTTGTTTACTAACGATATTCTTGTCTACAGCCCCAACTTAGAGACACACTATGAGCATCTTTGAGCTATTTTTGTTAAACTATGACCTAAAAAATTGTACGCTAATTTAAAGAAGTATGAGAATGACTTTTGCCAACCTTAAGTAGTCTTCTTAGGGTTTGTTGTGAGTGGAGGTGGCATACGAGTTGATGAAGAAAAGGTGAAGGCAATCACTAAGTGGTCAATACTAAACTATTCTGCCGATGTGCAAAGTCTCCATAGCTTGACATCATTCTATCCCTATTTCATAAGGAATTTCAGTATCATTATAGCCCCACTCACCGAGCTAACAAAGAAGAACATTGAATTTAGATGGGGAGAGAAAGAACAACAGAGTTTTGAGGAGGTAAAAGGAAAGTTGACTATTACCCCTATCCTATCTCTCCTAAGCTTTTACAAAGTGTTTGAAGAAAAGTGCAATACATCTGGATTAGGCATAGGTGTTATGCTGATATAGGAGGGTTGACCTATTTCTTACTTTAGTGAAAATCTTCAAGGAGTTACACTCAATAATTCTATGTATGACAAGGAGTTCTACTCTTTGATCTGAGCTCTAATTATTTGGTAGCATTACCTATTACCAAAAGAATTTGTGATTTACACTAATCACAAGTCATTGAGGTATCTAAAGAGCTAACCAAAATTATCTAAGAGACAAGCTAAGTGGATCGAGTTCTTGGAGGGATTTTCTTATGTTGTTAAGTATAGGATTGACAAGAACAATGTAGTGGCCAATGCTCTATCATAACGACATACTCTCCTAATTGAACTCCAAACAAGACTTCTTGGGTTCTTAGTTGTGAAGGATTTATATACAGAGGATCCACATTAGTTCGATCGATGTTTAATGAAAAGATGGCCGAGCTATTGATGATTATCATAGGGATGATGGATACTTTTTTAGAAAAAGGAAGTTGTATATCTTAACTTGTTCTATGTAAGAGTTACTAGTGTATGAGGCAAAGCCTGCACTCATGAAGTGCTTAGTTTGAGATTTTTTTGGCTTAAGATGATAAGAGACGTATAATCTATATTAGAGAGATGTACTACTTATCAAAGAGCGAAGAGCCAAGTTGAATGAGGACCTTATTTGCCTCTGCCTATCCTAACCAAACCATGGTCCGAATTGAGCATGAATTTTATGTTAGGTTTATTGTGGATGTAATGAAGGAAGGACTCCATCATGGTTGTTATGGACAATTTTAGCAAGATGGTACACTTCGTGCCAAGCAATCGAGTTAACAACGCTTCGGTTATTTCTTTTCTTGTTTTATAGGAAGTGGTCAAGCTACAGGGAGTGCCTAGAACCATAGTATTTGATCGAGACTCCCAGTTTTTAAGCCATTTTTAGAAGACCCATTAGAAGTAATTGGTGACCAAACTGCTATTTAGTATGTCCTGCTATTTACAAATAGATAGCTAGATCGAGGTCATCAATAGGACCTTAGGAACCCTGCTTTGCAGTTGGAAGAAACCCAGCTAATTGCAACATGTGGTTACTAATAATTGAGTTCACCTACAATAGGACTATACACGGTATAACAAAGAAATCACCCATCAAGGTTCCATATGGATACAACCCCAAGCTCCCATTCGATTAGATTTCTTAACCCAGCCAACTTGCAAATCAACAAGCTATGGAAAAAACAGAAGCCATCTGAGTAATGCACCAGAAGGTTATGGACCATCTAACTTGAGTTGCTTCTAAGCTTGAAAGAAGAGGCTAAGGAAGAAAAGTTAGAGAATTCCATCTCAACAACTTAGTATGAATACACCTCAACAAGGATTGATTCCCTAACCTAAGGAAGAGTAAGTTGTCCCCAAGAGTAGATGGACCTTTCAAAGTGATTGAAAAGATCAACCCCAATGCCTACAAAATAGCACTACCAAGGGAATATGGAGTCTCCAATTCTTTCAACATTGCTAACCTTAGCATGTATTTCCCTGAGGATGAGCTACCTAAAGCTACTAAGATTTGATCCCAAATCTCAAATAATCCAAAGGGGATGATAAGAATCAAGGACTAATAACTGAATCTCGAGCTCGAAGGCTTGCTACCTTAGTTTGCTAAATTTCCTAAAGGACTTAACCTTAGAAGAAGAAAGTTCTTCCGAGCCGATCAAATATATCTCCCGAGCTCCCCCTAATCCATTCACTATTTTACTAGTAAAGGAAGATCCCGTTGATGCTGCTGACCCCCATTAGACCCAAACATTAAACAAGCATCATTCCAAGCTAATAGTTGTCTAAGCTTAAACTAACCCAATGCTGAGCCAACCTATCAACTCTGAGCTCTTAAGCTTAAAGTTTTCGAGCTACTAACCCGAGACTGATCTAGTCAGCTTTACCCTACACCCGTTATTCATTTGGACCATAAAATTGAGAGACTAATATGTGTCTTCTCTTTGACAACCGTACTATCCTAGTGAAGGATATTCCATTTTTTGTTATTACCAATTTTTCCTTTCTTTGTAATCATTTTCCATTGTGACTAGGTATCTAATTTCCTAATTAGAGGGATCTTAAGACTTACCTTAATTGAACCATATAAATATCTTCACTTGCATTAGTCGCAAGAATTAGTATAGTAGATACTTAGACATTTTCCTTTTTGAGCTAAGTGTTTTGTTTACTCTTCTTTACTCTTATATAGCCCATTGTGAAACATGGATTAGTGGTGAGTGACTTCTTATTACACTTGTGAATCATATCAAGTGTAGCTTGAGCTCATGTAAGCCGTTGGTGTGTCATAACTATTATTGATACACGGGAACCCCTACTCAAAACTTCAACTCTCGTTTATCTTTCGGATCATCTTTTGTATGATACCACCATTTGTGTGTCCATTTACAACAATGTTGTATCAAGAGGCATGCCATATAGATTGTGATCATGAAATTGATGAAGTACAAGAACATTAGGGTATCTAATTAGAATGGATACCCCTTAGACGTAAAGGTGGTTGGGAAGATTACAATGAATCACATAGGGATCTATGTGCTAGAAAACATATGGTTTACAAATGATGAATCTCATTTTGCACATCCATCATTCAGGAGAAGAAATTTGAATGTTGAAAAATTGCTGGCACTTGCCTAGGGGAGGAAGTGCAGAAGGATAATAAGAAAGAGTAAGTTCAACAAACTATTGATGAACAAGGACCGTGACTAGGGTCCATAGTTGTGGTCTTCGTACACGTTCCTTTTGTTAAGTTAATTTCTTCAAAATTTGAGATTTTGCAGAAGAATAAGTATACAGCCAGCCACCACAATTGTATACCTAGGGCATAGTCATCCCTTGATAAGTGAATCTTTTATTTTTTAAGTAAATATTCTATTTCAGTACATGTAATATTCGGTGTATCTTTTATTTTATTAAGTCTCTCTTTGTAAAGTTTACCCTATATCTCTATAAATAAATCTTTAGGCTAGGATTTTCGGAGAGAATCGTCGTAGATAAGTTGTAGTCTAGAATATTGTAGGGGTCTCTCGATTTAATTTTTCTCTCTCTTTTATTATGTTGTTACTCTTTTAGTTTATTCTTAGTGAAACATTGTTGAAATTTAATTCCTTCTTGCATTAATTATTCTTTCCATCTATTATTTTATTCTTTGATGATTTAATTACAACACATCGTCTTCCTTTAGTATCTACCATGGTTACTAATGAGATGTCTGAGTTTACAATAGAGTCGTGAGACATGTAGTAAACAAACAAGCGTCATTAGAAGAGTTTCAACGCACTAAGAGATTAGGTATTTGATCTTTCCGGATTAGGGAAATCTAATAGTGGGATTCGGGTGCTTCATGCAATCTTAAAATGCTCTATTCAGTAACAATGTGGGTAGAGAGGGTTTCAGGATTAGGAATTAACTAGAGACGTAAGTCTAACTAATTCAATATCTAATTTCCATAAGAGTAAGATTAGGAATCTCCATGCTCCATAGAATAATTGAGATTGAAAGGTTACATGGAACTAGAGAGTAAATAATAACGATTCACTAAGGATCATGTTCTCTTTATTTTAATTAATTCATGTTTGCTTGTTAATTTTAGTTTTAATTAGTTTGTTATTTTTTTATCCTTATCTACTTTATTGTTCTTATTTTATTAATCATTGTTTATCTTTCCTATTTACTTTATTATTCCTGTATTGTCTCTTATTCAACTTGCTTGTTTTATCACAATTTCCCTCAAATGGTAAAGTTAGATAATTGGAAATTTTAAGTAAATTGCTGATAATTAAGTTCTCATACACTAGTTCCTCTAGGATTGACAGTTAGACTTACATTCGTTTCATTCTATACTTTAACTTGACTATATGCACTTACCTATTAAGACGGCATATGCCTAATTAGAAAGCTTATTAAAAAGGTAGTTTGTACTAAATATGAGGCTATTTCAATGGAGTTGACAAGGGTGCTGAATCAAAAGTTCATTGACCTAGTTAATCTATGGGAAGCTTATAACATGAAAATAGATCAACAAAGGGTGAAAGCTAAGAATCACGAAGGATTGAATTTGTTCATTGAACTAAAAATATTAAAGGACCTTGTCAAATTTTGAGCAAAAAAGTAGACATTTTTTATGATAGTGTGTTATAAGTGAACAGTTTGATTACCAAACCTCTTAGTCCTGATCTTTATCTTCTATCCCTCCATCAACTAAGCAATCATCTTTCTATCCTCGTGCTCTAAAATAATCCAAATTTGTCATGTACTTAGTTTAGTATTAGTTTTGGTTTTACATGTCAAAGTTTTGTACTTCTGTTCTATTCAAGTTTGTGTTTGTGTTTGTATCCTCTCAAATGCTGGCAAACAATGATCTATTCTCATGTCATTATGATTTGATGATCAATGCAATGCCTTCTATTTTATCTTTCTTTATTTCATTTCTTATCTTTACTGATAACAAAAAGAGTAGCGGTGGGGGAAAGTTTGTGGTATGGGCGGAATTGTTGATATAAATATTTTGATGATTGGTCTTAATAAAAGTCATAAAATTGGATTAAACTTGTAGCAAATGCTTTAATCATGTTATTGTTTTGCTCATGATCGTAAGTTTCAATTATTTTTCTATTCAAAATATATTTCCTCTAAGTGTTCTGTTATCATAAAAAAGGGGGAGTATGTTAGATCCTTAGATGATATGTTTTGATGATAACAAATGCCTAAGTTCTCTAATGAAAGTGTTAAGTGCTGTTCAAAGAACAAGACAGGAACCTAGAAGCAAAATCAGATGTCTAAACCAAGATTAAAATCTGAAGACGGAAAACTTAAAAGCTACAATGTTTAAGTAAAAAATAAGTGAAGTCGAGTCAAGCATTCGAAGTAGACTTAAAAACATTGCTGAATATATCTAAAGCTTAAAGAAGAAAGTGACTTAACAAACTTAGAAGCACACTTAATAAGAACTTCGATAAGAATCAAAGTTGATCAAAAGAAGCTTTGAAAACTTCGAAGCATGCTTAAAAGCAACTACAACAAGCTCAAAAGTTGTTCAAAAATATATCAGTAACTTAAAAACATACGTAGAAGTAGTTTTGAAAGAAACAAAATATGTGCCAAAGCACTTAGGAAACTGAGAAGTTAACTTAGAAGCAATTATCTAACTTTGTTTTGTAGGTCAAGGCTTAGCTTCACTAAGTTAGAAGTATTTGGAAAATGCATTTGAGATGTGCTACTGATAGGAAGGATTATTTTACAATACACTATATATAGTCATCAAGAAAGACACGGACGCCTATGTTTTCAAGTACGTGAAGTTTCTATTGAACTATCCTTATCCAATTCAAAGTAACAATATTCATCTTGAGAATTTTGAATTTTTGGGAGCATATCAACAATTAATTAGATATTTTGAAGAGAAAATCAAACACTCAGATTATTCAGGCTTGAGATAAGGTTCAACTAACGTATGGAAAATTTAGTAGCCATTGCAAATGAATTTTAAAATGGAGGACCTTATGCAAAAGAAAACGCACAAAAGAGCACAATTGATTTCAACAAAAAAGAAATCGAAAAACTCTTAATCTAAACTAATCTTTTGTATTGCATATCAAGTTTTGTTCATCAATAGTCACAAATTTTCAATTTTTTTCCATCAAAACTTTATTTGTAAAATGCAATGAGTTCAATTCAAGAGAGAGAGAGAGTTGTGTTGACTGTAGCTGTATGGCTATATTTGTTTTGTTTCTTAATATAGCCCAAGTAAGTCTCCTTTACTTTAGATTTTAGTGCTAATCTTTGCAAATAGGACAACTTAGGCAAATACACCTAGTCAAGTTATTGTATAAATAAAACGGATCATGAGTTTGAGTGTCGATCCCATGAAAAACCTTATATGGGAGTAGTATCTAATTATTTAGAAAGAATATCCCTAAATTATTCCTGTTACCTAACTTTTACAATAAAAGATATATTTGAATAATAAAAGGGTAGAAATAAATAAAAATAAGAACAACAATAAGAATAATGAATAGAATAATTAAATTAATTTAAAAGAGGAACATGTCCTTAGTAAATCTTCAATTTTATTTACTATCTAGTTTTGAGTGACTTATTCAATCTCAATTGCAAAATTAGAATCATGGGGATTCTTATTATGGAATAACCAGACTCATATCTCTTAGCCAATTCCTAATCCTAAAACCTTATCTACCAAAATCACTTCTAAATAGAGCATCACAAAAGACACTCTTGAATCTTACTATCAGGTTGTCATAATCCAAACAAATCGAACTACTAAACATTTTAGTCAACCAGTCTTGCCTAATTGTACCACTCAGTCATATTGCATGCTCTTACAAACTCTACAATAGACTCTACCAATAATTCAATCACTGGTTTTTTGAATTAAAGATGACACTAAAAACAATACAATTAGATCGCAATATGCAAAATCATAAATAGAATTTCATGAATAATAAAAAGTCAACCTAGAATGTAGGGTTCAACAACGTTTTATTAAGAAATTAAAGCAACAACATAATAACAAAGTAAAAAGAAAAGATGAGAGAAACCACTTTTTTATTCTTTACCCTATTGACTCTTGCTTTAAAGGGGCTCTCTCTGTAAACCTAAGTCAAGGCTTTTACTTATATGGAGTTGACTTAGATTTACAAAAAAAAAAAAGAAAAAGAAAAAAAGAAAAAAACTAAACAAAAATTAAAGATTTGAAAATTATCGCATGTCTATAGGTTAGGTACATGGTTGTGATGTTTGGGCATGTACTTGCTCTTGATGCACTTGATTTGAAATTTTCAAAATTTGGTGAAATTAAATGAAGAGAAGAACACAAGCATGGACCATAGCCATGATTTTCAATCGTGTTCTTTATTAAACTTCATTTCTCACTTGAACTTCTTCTACTTCAATTCCTTAACCCATGTTTTTGTCCAATAAGATCTAAAACTTAATAAAAATCCTTGAATGTTCATCAAACGCCTCCTTTAAGTCTCAAAAATAAAATTTAAATAAATTAAGATCAAAATATTACAGAATTAACTAAATTAATATACAAAATAACTACAAAATATATATGCTAATTTCATATTATTAAATACTCCCACACTTAAGTTTTTGCTTGTCTTTAAGCAAAATAATAGAAACAACAGCAAAAATATCTTAAGAACAACGCAATTAAAAATCATCCTTTAGAAAAGTACACTCTCAAATTCAAATTGCTTTACAAAAATTCTTTTCAAAATCACTATTTTTTCCTTAACTTAATAATGTCTTTAGAACACTTAAATCATAACACCTTAAGAGCTATTGAATTTCAATAGTCAATCCCTATAATTCAAAGTTAGTTACATCATTTAAATAAAAACTAAATATCAACAAGCTAAGAAAAAGTTATAGAAATTTCACTATTCTAACTCAAGTGTAAGAGAATCTTCCCTTAACAATTTTAATTATTGAAAACCTAAACCAGATGCATGTTACATTAATTCGTACTCTGATCGTCTCTTTACTTCTTTCAATTTTCATTAGGAAGCTTCTATTTTTATCAATTTAATTGCTTTATCAAAGCTAATTACCAGCAAGAAAGTGTCTCTTCCTTTTAAGAGACCAAGACCGATCCTTACTAAATTATCCTTTTTTATTCATTTAGTGGTTTCCATTAGAAAAGCACCCTACGCTTCTAAAGAACCAAGATCAATCCTTAACATCTTTAGTTAAATTTTGTTTTCTCCAAATTGGATTTAGAGAAGAGTCTTTCTCTTCTAAGGAACCAAGATCAATTCTTACCAATTATTGGCAATTATTTTATATTAATTCCATTAATACCTCTAATTACTTTGATTTTTCAATAAACTTTCAAATGATAAATCTTCTTTGTTAATCCAATCTATAAAATTTTAAGAAAGAGAGATAGATAACTATCCTCTAAAATTAAGTTTAGAAATCAAAATAGTTAATCCTTAACCTGCCTATATCTATACTAATCTTGAGTCTAAGTCTAGGCTTAAACAAGAGAGATCTTTGAATTATAAGGATTTAATTACTCAAATTCAATAAAAGTGTTCTAAATTCATAAAGTATTTGGGCAAATTCGAAAAAAAAAAATTCCTTGCTTAATATATATAGGGGATGTAAATTTCTATGATTTATAATCAATTTTAAAAAAATTCAAAAACTTAAGTGTGTATCAAAAGTGTTAACATACATAATCTATCTTTCTCTTTACACTTAAGTTGTACATTGTTCTCAATATACATTACAACAAAGAAACTCAAAAATAAAAGTGGGAGAAAAATAAAAAGAAAAGGAATCGAGACCTTCCTCGGTTTTTGTATTGATCCTTGAAAAAGAAATTTGAAGTCCAAGATCTAAATTCCATCGATCCAATTAAGCTCGCAGTCTTCTTTGTATCTAATAAGATGAATTAACTAGAATACAAAAAGAAAAAGTTAATGAAATAAGATAAGATAAACTAAATAAAACTACCACTGATTTAATATCAAATGTTAGTATCCTGCAAGACTTACAAAGCATTAAACCGAGTCTTAAAAAAGAAAATAAAAAAAATCAAAGGCAAATTCATTCTTCATCCTGATCTTCTTCCTCCTCATCTATCTCTTAGTATGAATCGGGCTCTAGTATGAGTGGTGATAGTGGTGGCTGGATCCCCTAATGGGAAAAAGTGCATCCATCCTAACCTTAGCACAATCTATTTTATGTGTTAGGATCCTCTACTTCTTCAGTATTTTCCTCATTGTCTTCGTAAGCTTTTGAATACTGAAGAAGATGAAACATATCGCTGTTGAGATGATGATGAAGTAGCTTCACCAACTGGCTCTAGGAGTGGACCCTCAGGTGTTAGAGGAAGTTTCGTGGTCCTAATGGAATCATAGCTCAGTGGAATACGAGGATCCAATTCTTGCATGTGTGGAATGCCATGGAAACAAAGGTATTCATCCTGTAAAAATAAATATTGAACGAAGAACTAGGCCATCCTAACTCTTAGGTTTATAAGGCATCGATTAGCAATATTGTGTAGATATAAAATTCCCTCTCATTTACTACGCCTTAATTGTTCTTCCTTCCAATGAAACCCTTAGCTAGAATATAATGCACCAATTTGAGAACAGGGTCGCTCAACTTAGAAGCCTTATACCTCCCTAGATCATAAGCTCCTCCTTCACGACAAGTCAAATTAGTCCAAACAAAAGACTCATGCACTCCTTGAGCTAATTTATATGGCAACTCTGCATACTCTCTAGTTCTAACATAATCTATAGAGTACATACCCATACAAATAGGCAACTCATCAAACAGCATAGTCACTTCTTAACCATTGTATCTGAAGTATAGAGTCTTATTCCTACCATTTTCAATGGTGTTAAAAGCTAACCTCAGGGTACTTAAAGCTTCCAATGTTAGTTTCCTACACACTAGCTCATTGATTGTTAGAAGCCAGTCCCATCCATTGAATTCAATTAACTACCTTACCTTAGCATCATAATTAGCTTGAAGTAGTGAATCTCAACTCAAATATATGGTCTAGTAAAATTCCTTCTTCAACAATTGCAGATATCTCTTTCATTGCCAAGATTCTTAGAATCGTAGAAGAGAATGCAAAGGGAGGGTTCCTAAATTTTTGCCACGTCATGTTTCACTCTTGGCATGTTTCTGAAATCAAAAAGAAAAGAATTCAACTTAATTCATATTACATAAAATTTGGCTAATTCAAGGATCCAAGATTCAAAGATCATTACTAGTTTATTGCTAATTTATCCAATTAAGCAACATAGAAAATCATGAACTAATGAAATCATAAAATTAATTCAAGATTAAGTCCCATATCTAATCATAATCTCTATTGACATGAATATTAGCATTCAATATATAATTTCTTAAAACTTATTTTCTATGATCTACTACATGTGAAATTGCTTCAACAACAATTCCATAATTCTAACATGAATTTCATAGCATGTTGAATTAGATTTTACATCAACAATTCAATTAATATTGCAAAAATCATGAATTCTTGAAATTACTCTAATTGTACACAATTTTGATCAACAACACTTTTTTTTTTCACATTTCTACATCAATTGTGTATATCACATGCCAAAAACAATATTAACAAGCCTATGACATGGATTCCCTTACTTTCTTTCACTTTCTTTCAACATAAAACACAACCCTCCTATACTCACGAATTCAATCCTTAATAAATATGTGTTTTTCAAGTGATTTCCAATAAATAATAAGAAAATGGCATGTTCTATCATACTATCTTCCCTAAATCACTCCTAAAAACTAAGATTTGTACACATTAAGTCACATTGTTATTCATGAAACCGTAACTAAAAATCTAATTTTTATGGACAATAACAGCAAATCTAAGAAAATAAGTTGATATAGATTATTACATCGAAAAAAAAAAAAAACATAGAGATGATGTATGTTCCATAGATTCGATGTGCAAGAGGTTAAATCATAAAGATTTGTGAGATTTTAGTATAAGTATAGAGAGAAAATTGAAATACAAGTATGTTTTAGAGAGAAAGAGTGAGTTTAGAAAGAAGTGGAAAAGAAATAACCCAAATATATTACGGCTAGAGAGTGTAGTCGTGGTCCTTACCTTTGCCTCGATATTGCAAACCCTTGCATGTCCATGGTTAGAGACCACAAGTGTGGTCTTAGCCATCCTTAACCATTTCGAGAGGATTATGGTCCAAGTTCACCTCTATGTACTACAAGAATTTTGATATTTAGTAATGTTTATTAAACGTTACAAATATTTTTTTGTCACGTTTATTAAATGGTGACCAGGGGCAGTTTCTTTTCAGGATCAGCGGTGACTAGGGGCGTCGTTTTTTTTTCGGGATCAGCGGTGGAGATGAAGACATCAACCCCAGGGAGATCCGATCTTCCATGAGGGTTTGCTTCCAATGCAGCCAGATCGGTTGCTCTATTTATAGGATTGACCTTGGGGAGTATATCGAGTGCCCATGAAAAGGCAAACCAAATCTCACAGACAACGGACATGCCCCATAACCACATTGCATCCTGGTTAGAGTTTGATACTCTCCATGAGCCAGGAAGAACACCAATACCATCAAACGAATTACCATAAGTAGCCTGTTAATGGGGAAACAAAAAGTTATCAGTTATGAATTATCCATCGATAACTATGAAATTCTGTTATATAATAACCCAAATTCGTTGTGCATTGCTGGATTAGCCCATCTAGTTGCGGAACCAGGATTTCTTTCAAAGTTACATGCATTTAGTGAGTGGGTTTCAATGGTTAGTGTTGTGAGAATACTTATATATAGTTATTTATTTCCACGTGTCATTTTGTTATTGTGCCACTTGTTAGAATCTTATAGGTTTAGTTGTAGAAATTAGTTATGTTTGTTACACCAGTATATAAAGTATGTAAGGTGTTGTATCGGAACTTTTCAATACAGGAATCTTTTTTCTACTAAGCTTCTTCTCGCATGTGTTGCTTTCACCTACATCAGTTCACTACTGCATGATCCTGACTAATATTGAGGAATTTCACAAATGTAACGGATGGTCTTGTCTGTAAAACGGAACCTAAATAGGATGCATATCAGGGTAAATAGGACACATTTGCTAAACTAATAAAATATAGATTATAATTTAAAGAGAGAAGCAGATGAACAGAAGCAGACATCTCTTATTACAAGAAAAAGTTCAACAATTACTTATGGAAGGTCAAAAAGAAAGAAAAGAAAAGGATGGATCTTCTAGGAAGAATTTTCATTGCTTGAGTTATAAGCTTATGCAATAGATAAACAATATCATAACGGATCTAAAAGATGATTAAGCATGAAACTCAATCACTTTAAGGGATGCTTCCCTTATTTGAAGATTGCAACTTGTACAGAAGAAGAATTGATTTAACAAATTAATTAAAAAAGAAAGAAACAAAAAGGAGCTGCAACAGTAGGGAAATGACATTTTTTTCATTTGTAAAATGTAAATATTTTTTGAGTTTCTCCTATATACTTCTTTCAGGGCAGATATAATCATGCTCTTTCTATTTTTTCCCAAAAAAAAAATAATAATAAAAGAAAAATCCCTTTATTCCCTTCCCCATCAATTCGATGAAGTAGGGTTAGTAGGCTAAGATCCTATTCAAGACCAACTTGGTATTTAAGTAGAAGGACCTAAGCTCTAACCCCACATCACCATACAACTTCTCATTTCACTAATTCTGCATTTAAAATTCATAAATAAGGGTAAGGGGGAATGAAATATAATAACGCAAATATATTTATCAATTTAAACTTCTAGATTAGTTTTTATGGTTTTGTGCAAAATTCAAAATAATTAATAACAAAAATAAATGCAAATCTGTGCCATGTGAAGATAGTGAAAGAGGATAATGAGTGTTCCCTTCAAGGATTCCGTGTAGATAAAAGGGTGAGATAGAAATGCCAAAAGAGGAATAAAGCAGTTTGTCCTAGTCATGTAATAGTCTATAAATTACAGTTTTGCGTTTTCCGATGATTGATAATTATTCTTCATTGATTCTTAACATAAACCATGAACTAAACATTAAAATATTACCTTAGCAGCAAACTTTCCATAAAAAAAAAAAAGGGTCATAATAACTGTTTTAAGTAGTAATATGGGGATCTTTCTTCCCTCCAAATTCCCTTTCTAGATGGCATTATTTCGGAACGAATGAAATAAGCAAAGAAATTAAAAAAAAAAAAAATCTTAATCAAGAATAATACATCTTCTAGCTTCAAAGTAGATATTTCTACCACTTAACACATATAGATCAACTAACGCCAAACATTCTCAGTAGTGTTTGGTTCATATAATTAAGGGAAGATACAAGTAAGCACCTTAACATATATAAGAAGAATATATATATACATATATGTTATATAATTAAGTGATCAAGACAATGGAGAAAAGCCAAGAGCAGTTGAAATAATCTAACAATATACATAGGAGAGCCTTAAATGGAGGTTATTAACAATATATAATCTACAGCAACAACAACAACTAATCCTGAAGAGGAAGAAGCCCTTTTGGAACAGCTGCAACAGCAATCTTTGCAGGGACAAGAGGGGGAAATAAAAAAATAATAATCAAACTTAAAAGAGAGGTTTTGATATATCACTACAAGACCTTGTATTCCAAGATCAGATTTGCCTCTTTAAATGGTGAAAAGCATATACACTGCAACATTTACGTAGAGTTTCACATCAAAATTTGTAAAAGAAGATAATTTGCATCGAGAAGGTAATCAACATGGTAGAAAAATAGACCCTATCCTCAACATTTTATAGCTTCTACCACCAAGATAAACAATATCACCTTTGTTTCAAAGCTATCATAAGTCAGCATAGGCCAGTTTTGTGATCTTCATCAAAGAACAACCTGTGAAGGTACAAGATGATCAAAAAAAAAAAAAAAATCGATGTGTAGTATGCAAAAAGGACATGGGATTCAGTTAAATCCCCCTGCAAACGATAGTGGATGAGGAAATTTACAAGATTAGATATGTACCTGCAAATCACGCTTTACATATTTTAACCGTATTATCATCCTTTAATAGACTATTCCATACATCATTGACACTGTTTCAAATAGTCTGCAATATGAAAAGCTAAAATACATAAACATTTGTTGGGTTGACAAGTTATCTAAATTTAAAGATGTAGATTACCTCCCATTATAATATATCAACCGTCCATATATAGCATTGCCAACATAGTCAGACTTCCTCTATCAGATAAGAGATTTATTAGGCATCGATGCCCCCATTTCCGATACAAAGCCATTTATATTGAAGGAAAATGATGATTTCTAAACAACCTAACTTGTGACTAAATTTGGGATCTGAGAATCTCATAATTTCTAGCTTTCTGAACGTAAACCAAAATCTCTTCTAGGGAGTCAATCTAGACATCAAAAAAGATTTTCAGTTTAAAACTGGATAAAATATTATATGACTATATAGAGAAAAACATCAAGGCGAATCACATAAAGGAACCCTTAATGTCTTGCTTTAACAATGGCCCATCTATATAACGCGAAGGTAAGGTCCCAAATATCTACCCCTCTTAAATCAAACTTATTAGCCGGCAAACAAAGAAACTCCCCGTATAAGACAAGAATGTTGATAAAACCTGAAAAACCAAATCATGATGTTAACGTCTTGAGATAGTTGGAATTAAACTTCTTAGAGGAAACCAAAATCTATGAGACAATAGCATAAGAAAGTAGAAACCTCAATTGTTCACCCATTTCTCCATTTCCAAGATTTTCAGCAATATAACCACTGTTCAATGCAGAAACCTCAATTGTGACCAATGAATTTGCATTCAAAAAGTTAGGCAGAGATTCAAGATGCAAATCCTTGCTACCTCCGGCTAAAAACGCATCCATGGCTCCATTTAATTTAGTGATATTATATAACTTAAATTTTTGAATTTTTTATATTTGATAAGATTTCACTCTAAAAATTCTTATTTGAATTATAATTTCTTATTAAGTATGAGGATAATATCTCATTTATCCTTATAAAATTTAAATTTTATTATTATTCTTTTCCTTTTATATCTATATATATTTTATAGATTTAATTATAACTTTTTAATCAATAAATAGTATCAAGCTTAAGATAAACGAAAAATGACATCGTTGCATGAATTGTCAATCCTAGATAAACAGGTTTAACCTAAATAGAAGACACAATAAATTACAGATTTAGGTTTTTATATATGATTAATAAATGAATGTATTATGGATTTAGGTTATTCAAACACAAACCTACTTATAAACAAAAATGAAATACAACATCGTAATATGAATTACAAATCCTAAATTTAACTGAACTTATAAAGAATGTCACCTCAAACATTCATGTATTATTAATGAAGTAGTTCATTGGAATGAAGTGGTTTTCAAGAGCAAAAAGAAATATACAAACTATGTTTCGGGAAAGTGCATTTTATTTATATGAAGCATTTTTCACCTGTATCGTTCCAATTTCATCGGATATCTCGGAAAAGACACGTTTTCCATCTGATTTCTCGAGTTTTTGCACCTTTTGGCCATCTAAGCCATCGAGTACATTTATTTGGATGTGCTTCTATTAATGAGGCACTACTAATGAAGCCTATTTGCTCATAAACTATGAATTAAAGAAGATTAAAGTTCATGTGCTGTTTATGTGAAATGTGAAAACCATCCGTTAAAGTCTTGATCTGTCATTCTTTCTTGTGCTACAAAGAAAAACAATAGCTAGAATAGAGTGTATAAGTCTGGGGATTAAGAGAGATGCTATGAAAGAGATTTACGATTTACAGAAAATGACCATCGTATTATTTCAGAAAGCAACAAAGCTATTTATACAACCTATAGTAGCTAAGTAACTAACTAACACCCTAACAGCTAAAACTACTAAACAACTAGAAAACAAAAAAGTACAGCTAAAAACAAAATAAAATTTGACGAGGAAAAATAAATTATGATGTATAAAATGAATACAATAGTATCAATAATCTTATCATCCCCCCCTCAAGTTAGTGATTCTAGAAGAGCCAACTTGGACCTTAGAAACACCAAATGATGCTCAAGTAATGACTTCGTACACAAATCTACAAGTTGAAGCTTAGATGGAACATGCATTGCAATAAGCAAGCTTGATGCAATGTGGTCTCATACAAAATGCACATCAATATCGATATGTTTTGTGCAAGAATGATGACATGAGTTATTAGTAATCAAGATGGTGGATTTGTTGTCACATTTTAAGGGCATTGGTAAAGAAACTAGAATAAACAAATCTTGTAGTATATATAAAGTCTACAAAACTTCCTTAATTGTATAAGCAAAGCTAAGATATTCTGCTTTTGTTGAAGAGGTGGAGATTGTACTTTACTTCTTTGTCTTCCATGAAATCAATGCAGACCTTAAGATGATGCGGTACCCACCTATGGATTTGCGATCTAATAAGTCTATTGCCCAATCCAAGTCAGAATATGCATGAAGATATTTTATGTAATGCCCTTAAGTATTTTACAATGTTCATTAGTTGCTGAATAAAACAAGCCAAGAGACAAAATGCCTTTTAAGTATTTTACAATATGTAAAGCAGCTTGCAAGAGAGGAACTCAAGGCTTGGAAAGAAACTTGTGAATGCACAACAAAGCTTATGCCCGGCCTGGTGAAATTGATACAAGAAAGCCACCCAACCAACCTTTTATAGATGGACGAATTAGCCAAGAGTTCACAATAGCTGTTATCTAGTTTAAGGCCACTAAGAAGTGAAGTTTTCACACGCTTTGCAGCTATAAGACCTATCTCTTACAACACTTCTAGCAAGAATTTTTGTTGATTAATCAAACATCCTTCATTTATCTAACATAATTCTAAACCAAAGAAGTATCTAGTAAAGCCCAAGTCCTTTATAGTAAATGCTTCATGTAACTTGCTCTTCTAATCAGAAATCAACTGAGCACTAGAACCAGTGATTACAATGTCATTAGCATAAAGTAACAAGGCTACAAAGCCATCAACTATTTTTTGCACAAACAAAGATGCATTGTGTTTCAATTGAACATAGCCAATAGAAGCTAAGAATTAAAAAATTTCAAGATTCCATTGGCATGACACTTGCTTCAATCCATACAAGGGTCTTCATAATCGGCAAACTTCATTAGATTTGGCTTTAAAGTAACCTTTAGGTAGTATCATGTAGATTTCTTCATCTATACTACCATGAAGAAAAGTATCATTGACATCTATTTGATGTAATCACCATAAATAAGCTACTGCTATAGCAATAAAGATGTATATAGAATTAAGTTTAGCCATGAGTGAAAAGGTATCATGAAAGTCTTCCCCTTCAACTTGTGTATACTCCTTTGCAACTAACCTAGCCTTATACCTCTCAACACTTCTGTTTGGCCTATATTTTATTTTGAAAATCTACCTACATCCTATTGGCTTTTTCCTATGAAGAAGGGAAGTTAATTCCCAAGTGTCATTAGATTCCAAAATACTCAACCCTTTCTCCAAATCTTCTACCCATTCTTTGTGTTTAATAGCTTAAGAGTAAGTACAAGGTTCTTTAGTAGTAAGCACATTGGCTAAGGACACAACGTATTCATGAGGATAATGGTTTAATGAAGGAAGATCAAGTAAAGGTTATTTAGTTGTTTGCTCTTTTTCTTTACTTAAAGAGGTAGTGGCAGCTACATTTGAATAGACCATATGAACAAAGTCCTTAAGCCAACTAGATGGATGTGAAACTCCAGTAGACTTCTTAAGTGAAATAGAATTATATAACAATTCAACAGAAAAACCTGGTTCAAATTGTACTGGACAAGAAAGAAGTGTAGATTCTGTTTCAATAGGAGTATGATTAGCTAAGCTGTTGCTACTAGAATTGTTGCTATCAAAATCAAGTCTAATCTGCTGTGGATTAGAGTAAGAAGGAACCAAGTCTCGTGATTGTGTAAAAACATCAATAAAGGACTTATCTATACTATCTAAACCACCTTCTTTGAATGGAAAGATGTTTTCAAAAAAAAAAAAAAAACATCTCTACTAACAACAATCTGCTTAGTAGACATATTATAAGTTTTGAAACCTTTTCAACCCTTAACATAACCAAGAAAAACACTCTTAGAAGCCTTTGGATCAAACTTATCCTTTTTCGGGCCAAGATTAGCAACAAAACACAAACACCCCATTACTTTAAGATTATCTTACTTAGGTGCTTTGTGGACTAACAATTTAAATGGAGATTTCTAGCCAAGAAGTTATATTGGCATGATATTTATAAGATGAGTTGTGGTAAGAATGCATTCTCTCCAAAAACACCTAAGTAAGTTTACATGTAACCTCAATGCCCTAGATGTCTCTAATAAGTGACAGTGTTTCCTTTCTACTCTGCCATTTTGTTGTAGAGAGTATGGTGTAGTGAGTTGTAGTAAGATACCATAGCCACTTAAAATCTCTTGACAACTTTCGAAACAAATTCTCCTCCATTGTTTGTCCTAAACATTTTTAAAGTTACTTGAAAATGATTAATGACATACTTGATGTACTTATTGTCATGCTCCGAAGCGGCAGAGTCGTAACAGCCCCCGCCGTATAAACCATTTTAAGATAGAAGTTGGCCTTACAATCGCTATCTTAGACCTGATCTACACAAGGCGTCCACGACTAACCCGCTTTGAAGGAAACAGTTTGTAATTTAAAGAAATTATTTATCTAAGAAAATGAGGAAATATATATATATTATAATACAGTTATTGCAATTAAGGTTTACAATATTTCTCCGTAATATATTTCCTAGTTGTTACATTATTCAAAATGAAAAGTTCTAAAGTAAAAACTTAAACCTTAAAAATATAGTTTTATTCTTCAATATTTTTCCTCACTCCCCAGGATCCAGCAGTTGCTAGCTTCAAAGTAGTTGTTGCCGCTTCTTAGCCAACATCTGCACAATGTCTATAGGGATGTGAGCAACCACAGCTCAGTAAGTTAGGACGGAGGACTTAAAACTATACCATACACACAACAAGGTTTTCAATCACTTATTAGGTGCAATGCATGTGCAAGCAAATGCCATCGCACGACGTTGTCCGGCCCGTCGTGAGATTAAAGAAATTGCGCCCGCTCTAATCCGGGTTGAGGAGTTGCCGTTAATGCAACAGCTCATGACCAAACCCAGGCTTGTGTAATGGAGACCTTATTCCTCTCGCGACTACCTTCGAACCACTGCCTTCACCCTCGCCATGACCTCCTCTCCTGTCACTTAGTTCGACTGAGGATAAAGAAGGGACCATTTTGCAATCCTGCGGTATCCCTTCCGAAGGAGTCGGTATTTGGCCGGAGAGTCCTAAGTTCCCCTAACAGGTTGCCATGCATGTTCGATTATGATTACTGGTCGGATATTTAATTAAGTCCAGTTTAGGGTGATTAATCCTTTCATACAATTCATACAATATGTGTCAGAGCAACAAACAGAATCATAACATCACCCATAATCAAACACATGCACACATTCAACTATCTAACAAGCACAACCAAGCATAATCTTAAGCCTCCAAAATACAGCATCGTATTAATCCCAACTTACCTCGATTCCTTGCTCACTCACTCGAGGTCCGATTTGCTCAGGCCATCGCCGATCATCCCTATAACACGAACGTGGTTTTAGCTTTTCATATAAATATTACAAGTTCATTTTATTCTATAACGCTTATTGTTAGGTTTTGTTTAAGGTTTAATATGCCTAATTATCTAGGTATTAAGTCTTTTACTATTATTCTAGGTTTAGGGTTAGGTTCAGGTTCGGTTTTTGTATCGATTTCTAAATTAGGTTTTTAATTCGATTTCTAAGTAATGTTTTAGATTCCAACCCTAGAATTCCGTTCCAACCCATAAGGTGAAATTAATCACATTACTTCTCGATCTCCTAAATACCATTATTACCTCTAATTAGTATTTTATTCCATCCGGTACACTTAAATCCCTATTTGTGTACCGAATTTACTCATAATGTGAGAAATTTTTACATTTTTCATATAATTACATAAATTCAAGTTTCTTATCAGATTTATTATATATCCCTATTATTTATATAATATCAATTTTTATCCTAATATTTTCTATTTATTATATTTTCAAAAATTACACATTATGCATTATTGCATATTATGCACATAATGCATTTCTAATATTTCTATTACCCTAATTACCATCTCTAAACAACAATTATTATTTCAAAATGTCTAAATCCATTCTAAATCAGATTTTACTCCAAATTTCCCTAATTTACAAAATTAACTATTTTTCCTATTACTCATTTACTACATAATTAACCTAATAATTACATCTAACACCCTAAATCCTACAAGTATCATACACCATCAGATTTCAACATCCTAAAACATCTACTTATTCACTAAGTCAGTAATTAATATCCTAATCACCTAATTAACTCCAAATTACCCATTTTATGCCTCATTTTAGGGCCTAAAAATTTCAAAAATTAATTTTTGAAAACGGGCTTCATAGCACTGTTCTATATCATCTAAGTAATCTACACAAAAATTTTGGGCTTGAAACTACACTCTTAAGGTCATTTATTTCTAAACCGAAATGTGCTCGGTTTTGCACGATTTCTTAAGGACCATATATTACAGGACATAATTTCATCAAAATAATATTTTTCCTACAAATTACATACAAAAATATCTTAGAATAACAAAATTCATAATTTTATAATTATATTTACTATTTTTACAAAATTACACAAGATTTGGGCTGGAAATCGGACTCACTGTTTTGGGTGGCTCTGGCCACCGCGGGCCGCCATGGCCTTATTGGCCGGCCTAGGCGCTGCCACCACCATGTGGTGGTGGTAGCCGTCCACTTCCAGCTGCTCGTCTGGTAAGGGTTCCCTTTGAATGCCCTAACTACATATTTTTTCTTATTTTTTTTTCTAAACCGAATTTTTCTCTCAATTTTCGACTTTCCCTAATTTTCTCACTTTCCAAACTACCCAAATGAGCTCTGTGATTTTTTTCTGCTATTTATAGATATTTTCTATAATTATTATGCATTAATTTGACAAGACTTTATCCAAATTCCTTGATTTTTGGCTTTTAAGTTGTTCGATTTTTATTGGCTGATTTTTATTGGCTAATTTTTCTTTTGTAGCTTTAGACCTGCCACGACCTTATCTTGATTCAGCTTATCATCTTCTGATTTTTTTTTATTTTTCCATAATTATTTTATAATTTTCTTTAATTATTTGCTTAATTTTTGGCCAATTTAGGTAATTAAGCGTATTTTTATCTACACATAAATACATGTGGGGTACATGTGAACATTCCTAAATATTATTTTGGTCATTCTAAAATTTTTAATATACATATAATCTATCTCTAATAATTTATTAGTTATTAAATTACACTTTTCGCCTTTTAGGTAATTAGCAATTATTATGCTTAAAATTTGAAAATTTTATAGTCTCCTATTTTATTACTTATTTTCTTAAATTCATGTTTACGGAGTCATTTTTTTACTAATATTCTTCTCAATAGTTTATAATTTGGGTTTGATCGGATCTTTTAACCGATCGCCATAAATCTTGGGTTCTAAATTCAATCCTATGGTCAATTGGCTTAGCTTTGGGGCTTACACTTATCAACAATAGCATACACTTGAGACTTATGATGTATCAAGTAAGTCCAAGTAGCTATAGAGAAATCATCAGCTATAGTGACAAAATAACTAGCTCCACACAATGAAGGCATATGATAAGGTCCCTACACATCAAGATGAAGCAATTCTAATGCAAATGAAGCCCTAATAGAACTTGATTGGAAAGGGATCCTGTGAAACTTAGCTTGTTGACATGTAAAGCACTTGAAATTATTGAAGTTTCTACAAGCTTCTAAATGTTGTAATTTGGAGACTGAACTATAACCCAACCTATTATGTAAAAGTTTAACATCCTTATTATTCAAAACATGAACAACTGTAAACAAAGAAGTATCATTAACAGCTATGGAATTGATAGAAAATTTCTGTAGCTTAGAACTAAGAACATATGGTCCATTTAAAGCCTGTGTAGCTGCCATAGTAGCACTAAAATTCTAGTCCTGAAAGCAACAAGAGTGAGAGTTAAAAATGGCTTGTAAAGGTTGATGTTGTAATGATCTTTGAACATACAGTAAGCAATAAGAAAACTTTAGAACATAAAGCATACATGAAAGAATGAGAGAAGGTGAGATCCAAACAGTGCCTACTTTAATGGCTAAGAGCATTGTTCCTTTTGATAATTTAATGAATATAGGATGAGAAAGATTATGAACATCAAGCAAAAGATCAAAGAATGGCATAATATGGTTTGAGGCCCTAATGTCCACTATCTAAAGCTCCTTATTACTATTAGCTATAAAACATAAAGAATTAACATAAGAGATCAGTGAAGTACCTACTTGTGCTACGTTTACAACAGCTGCATCCTCCTTTTCTTTCATCAACCTAAACATTTCCTGACAAATCTCCTGCATAAACTGCTTATCAAGATTCTTGTTATGAGATACAATACCTGTATTGGTTGTAGGAACCTCATCAAGCAAAGTTTTTGATAAAACGACACACTAATCAGTCAAGTCCTAGTGATATCCAACCGCATTCACTTGTCCTCCCCCGTTAATAGTCTTTCTACCCTTAAACCAATCAGGATCCCCGATAAGTTTCAAACACGAACCCATGCTATGCCCTTCAGACTTACTATGCTTACATATCAAGCCTTTCTTAAACTTCTTCTTATCAGCAAATCTATTGGCAATCACTATAGCATGTGAGGAACTAAATCTATTAGCATTGAAGGTAGAAACATCCTATTCTATTCTCATAAGTCTAGAGACTTAATGTTGCTTCTCCAATTGTTGTACAAGATAGTAGGCCTAATTCACTAAGGGAAGTAGTTCCATAAAGAGAATTTGGTTCCTAATTCCCTTGTAAGCTTCATTAAGACCCATCATAAATTGCAACAATCGATTCTATGATTTAAACTTAACTATTTTCTCCTTAAGCACACACATGCAATACTCCATTCTACTGCAATTCATGTTGGAAACAAATGCAATTCTTGAAGCTCATGCTAACATCTTTTGAGCTTATTAAAATAAATGCTAATAGACTAATTATTTAGTTTCAAATTCACTAGTTTATGCTATATTTGAAAAACTAATGGACCATTTGCTGTTCTATGTTGTTCCTTCACCTCTTGCCATAGCTCAAATGCAGACTTAGTGTATAAGAAATTTCATGCCATATCACTCACCATAGAATTAAGAATCCATGACCTAACCACATAGTCATAGTAAGGGCAAAGGTAAGGGCTTTTGTTGTGAATTAAGGTGATTTCATTTGAATGGAATGCCTCCCAAGAGTAAAAAAATAAAAAATTGAATATACTTTGTCCCGATATAATGCACTTGATTTATAAGAAGTCCACGAAACTAAATGAAATTGAAGTAAATTTAACCTTTAGTTTATCTAATTTAAGAAATCAATTAAAAATTTTTTTGAATGTTTTCCTTTAAAGACACATGAATTATGACTTCTAAACTTTCTCCAATTACCATCTTCAACATAATAATATTAAGATACAAACAAGATAATTTATTCAAACATGTTATGTTAAACAAAAATGGTTTATTTGCCAGAAAGAAAAAAGAAAAAATGATTTAAATATAGATCAAATAACTTTTTTTTTTTTAATTTTTGTAACTTCTTTATAACTTCACTTTATGAATTATTGAAAATAAAATATTTTCCAACTTTTATGCAGGTTTTAGCTCGAGCTCGGCGCAAGTTGAAGCCCTATTCGTAATACTACATATGTTTCATAAAGATTTTTTGTTTTTTTTTTTTTTTCAACTATGCTTTTGCTAACACCACATGCACAAATAAATAAGCAAATATAAATATATATATAAATATATATATATATATATATGCGCCTTACGTGTTCATAAGGTTGCCCAACTTTTTGGACTCTTGAACAGTTGAACTTGACCACTGCTATTGAACAAATGCCATGCAAGAGACTAAGGGTTTATAAGACAATCTATCAGACTTATGCCGATGGTGGCCAAAAAGTTGTCATGCATTTAAGTACTTCTTCCTTTTTCTCTAAACCTTCCAGCACCAAAATCATCAACCTGCTCTCCAAACCTAAACCAAGACCAACTTCACAACAGCAAAAACAGACATTATTCACACATACCCAAAACCCACTTCCTGAAATCACCTTAATTTTACTGAAATGCAAAAACATTAACCATCTAAAACAAGTCCATGCCCTTTTGACCACGAAAGGACTCGTCAGCTATCCTCCTGTAGCTGGTAAACTCATTACATCATTTGCATCAGGTACTTCCGCTAAAGCCCTTACCTTTGCACATTCTATTGCATATAGAGTGCAAGGTCTTGATACTTACACGTGGAATAGTATAATTAGGGGTTATTTAGAGAACCGTAACCCGGAAAATGCCATTTTTGTCTATATCCATGTAAGAAGAACTAAGTTGGAAGTTGATACTTACACGCTTTTGTATGTTGTCAAGGCATGTGGGTTGATGCCAATGATTTGTTCAGGAAAACAGATCCATGCCCACATTTTGAAACTGGGTTTGGGCTCTCAGGTCATAATCCAAACTGGGCTAATCAATTTGTATGGTATGTTCGCTGAATTTGATCTTATGAGACAAGTGTTTGATGAAATGCCTGAGAGAGACTTGGTTGCTTGGAATTCCCTTGTTGCTATCTATAATAAAGGGAATTGCCCGTCTAAGGTGATTGAGTTGTTCCGGGAAATGGTTAACGAGAATGTGGCGTTGAATGGAGTTACTGCAGTTAGCGTGGTGTCTTCGTTTTCAGCATTAAAAGATCTACTCAAAGGGAAAACATTTCATGGATATTTAATTAGGAAATCTGTTGATCAAGATGTTTATGTTCACAATGCTTTGATAGAGATGTATTCCAACTGTGGGTCTTTTCCTAGCGCTCGCACGATTTATCACATTATGCCTGTTAAAAATGTGGCAACGTGGACTTGTATTATCAATAGTTTTGCCCGCAATAATCATTTGAATGAGGCGTTGGCTGTGTTTAGAGAAATGGAGCTGGAGAATGTGAGACCGGATGAGATTACTATGTTGAGTGTTATATCAGTGTGTGCAAAACTTGCAAGGTCTGAACTAGGGGAGTGGATAGGTTCATGTGTCGAGAAGGGCAAATTTGGACCGGAGAGTAGTACTTCATTGGCCAATGCACTCATGAACATGCAGGCCAAGTGTGGAAACATCAACAGAGCCTGTGAAATTTTTAATGTGATGAAAGAAAGAACATTGATATCTTGGACAACGTTGATACAGGGGCTAGCTATGCAGGGACATGGAATGGCTGCTTTGATCAGATTCGTTCAAATGCAGAGGGAAGGCTTCAAACCAGATGACATCGTCTTTCTTATCATAATATCTGCATGTGGCCATGCAGGGATGGTTGAGGAAGGAAGGAAATGTTTCGATTCAATGATAAACGATTACAGTATAATTCCCTCGATGGAGCATTATGGAAGCATGGTGGACCTTCTGTGCAGAGCCTGCCTAGTCCACGAGGCCTTCGACTTTGTCATGAAAATGCCTATTGAACCTGATGCGATTTTGTGGCGGATTCTGCTTAAGGCTTGTGAAAGGCAAGGATGCAAGAACTTGGCAAGTGAAGTAATGGGACACATGTTTGAGCTAGGGCATAAAAGCTGTGAGGACTATGTATTAATGTCGAATTTTTCTGCTGCCATGGCTGATTGGGAGATGGTGAGAGAAGTAAGGCAGGAGATGAAAGCCAGGAGAGCTACTAAGGATCCTGGCTGTAGCTTTTTAGAAGTAAACGAATGTGTATCGTAAAAACAAGGATAACCAAGGCATTTTTCTTGTGCCTTACAATTTTGTTAGTCTAAATTACAGTACAACAAGTGGGGAAGGAAAACTAATGAAGCAATTGCAACTTAGAATTATGGAGAATTTTACTTAGTTATATATATATTACGTATTTATTAATTGTATAAAAAATATTACTAATTTACTAAATAACATTGGCATTTGTACTTATGGCATATCTTAGTACTATGTCTCATTTAAAAGATGTAACATACATACAATTAGTATATGTTACATTTAGTAAATGCGAGATAGTTATTATAGGTAAAACTTTAAATCACATTTATAAAATACGATATTTTTATTATTTTCAACATCGTATTTTTTAAAAGTGATTTAAGGTTTATATTTATATAATATATTTTATTTAATTCGTATTTATATAAATTTGAAAAAAAAAAATAGTAGACACGTGCTTCACTCCTAGTGACTAGTTCTCTTTTTTCTTGTATCACTCAAAACCTTGTTGGACATGATCACAGTTTATCTCTACGAAAATGAAATGAAATAAAAACTGAGTTGATTTTGGGTTATTTATCTTTTTCTTTTCCATCTTGTTTTCCCTTTTCCTCCTCCATAAATAACCTAGGATTCCTGCGTGTTTGTGCTAGAAGTCGATCAAGTCTCTTTATTTGAATGAGTCGTTTAAATGTCTTGATTGTGTACCAAAATTTAATAAACTTATCTGTTTTAATTTAGTCATTTACTATGATGTATATATGTATTAAAAAAAAGAATATATTTGTTTATGAATTATAAAAGCCCTTATGTACTTTCATCCATTTTTTTTTTTTTGTGGGGGTTTTGGGGCGCCGGTGGGGGGGTGGGGGAGAAATTCTTAATAATAAGAAAAAAAAAAACATTCAACCCTCTATTACATGATTAATTTATTTTTTGCCATGTTAATATCATGAAAGCATCCTGTCACCTCTAATATATAATTATATAATGTATATAGTATCAAATATAACCGATCTGATCAACGTATATAATGATAATAATAGATAGCATATAATAATAGTAGATAACAATTATCATGTATTATCTATGATATTAAAGTGCAAGAAATTGGTTTTGCTATCACACCTCTTAAAAATTAATTTTTTACCAATGAGTTTCTTCAATTATCACTCAAATTAAACAATTTATTTCTTATCGCACAAATAGTCAAATGGTAATCCAATAAACCGGTCCTTTTTTATTCTTTCCAAGGACATACTCGTATGATGGGCGGGCTTGATCATGATTGTCTAATTGATAAGCCTTCGAGCCTGCACAGGCATGATACGACTTAACAATGTCTAAATCAAGCACTATTGTAATTGTAAGCTACAGAAGAAGCTATTAAGTTTTGAGTTCACTGGAGGAAAAGAATTTTCACTCATGAAGGCAAAGAAAATAAAGGTAAGGACATATTCCCTTTGGCCAAGTTAACTTTGAACTTACTCATAATTATTAATATTCAATAACCATTAGTATTAGGTGTTTTATTTATGAAGTCAGTCACCAATAAAGCCATTGTCTTATTATAATAAATAGATAAATTAATTATATATATATATATATAATAAAACAAAAAAACAGAACAACTCCTAAGTCAGACAAGGACACGTAGACAGAAACTCCTTAACAACCTTACCACCAAAATTAGGACTCACACTATAAGACATACTCAAATCAGAACTCACCACTTTCAAATAATTCGATTACACTCCTTCCTAATCCATATTAGGTATGGTTTCCATATACCATAACTATCCTCTTATCCAATCTTTAATTCTCTCTCTGCCTTGAGTTTCTTCTTTCTCTCACTTCCTCAAGATGTCAAGCGATGTGATTATCCATCATCAATGCGAGGCGTGGCAGCCGGCCTATTCCGTGCCGGCCGGCTACGCTTCTTCACCCCGTGTCGAGTTCTTGATCGAAATATACGCTAGTTTTGTGTATGCATCCCGCAACGAAGAAGAAGGATACGGGCAACAACCCATATGGTGTCCTACGACATACAAGCACTTTAGGCATAACCGGGACCATCTATTGCACAGCTCCATGTCCTGGGGGGTTATTTCCAACATGTTGTCACAAGTAGACGTGCCATACCATGTCCAACCTCTTATGATTAGTAAAATTTTCCAGACAGCACGGGAAATTGCAATCGCGCCGCAGAATGAGAACATCAAGAGCCTTCCTATGATTGTTTCCATCGAAATCGTGGTACCATTGGTTCAAGAACAAGAATCACTTCATGTCGACGACATGTTCTTGGTATCTAGGAGTACCTTTTCGTCGATTCCTGCCAGGATTGATTCAGTCCTAGCACTGGAGAAGGTAAAGATCAAAGATGTGTCTAGGAAACAATCTTGTGTTATATGTTTGGACGATGTTTTGACAGGATCGGTTGCTATTCGCATGCCGTGTTCGCATGTTTACCATGAAGATTGCATTGTTAATTGGCTGCAGAGAAGCAATCTCTGTCCACTCTGTCGATTCAAGATGCCTACAATTGAAGATTGAATTGGCAGAAATATGTGCATATTTATGAGAATTTCCTTTTCTTTTCTTTTCTTTTTTTTCCAATTATCGGGTGATTTGATTTTGTAAATTAATATGATTTCGTTCTTGGTTTACGGTAAAGTTGATTATTATGATTTCTTTGGGCTTAATACTAGCCAAGAAGATACAAGTCTATAGTTAGTGTAGTCTCGCAACAATAGGAAAGGGAAATATCTAGATTTTATAGTTTGTTGAGATAATGTCCTATTCGACTGCTCTCTAATCACTAACATTCAATCATTAATGACTAAACCTTCGCTTAATGAAGAAAATCTATAATAAGGTAGTATTCAATAAACTAGGAAAGTATAATAATTACAAATAGAACTTGTTAGAATTCAACGCCTATTATAATGTTTAATGCTTTATTTATTTATTTTTTTGGTTGATAGAACATGTAGCAAAGGTAGCAAAATTTATGTTAATCATAATTTATAATTAGGAAGAATTACACGTAAGGGATCAACACTTAAGACAAATCTAAACAGAAAATTGAACTTTCAAGTAGTCAAAATATAAATTAACGTTATGCTATCCAATTCAAACAAATGATAGGTGGACACTAACATGGCTTTGGATGAATTAAGATATTGCAATATGCTATAAAATTTTGAAATTGTGTGACTATGTTGCAGTTTAAATAGAGAGAGAAAATGTTATACCATGATTTTTCTATCTATCAGAAACTACATGTATTAATCATTGTCTCGACAACGGATCTCATGCTACCTCTCATAAATTGAAAATCCATAACACCAATAGTTAAGGAAATACTATTTAGGTGATTGGTGTCTGCTTAAACGGTCTCAATTAATCCTAATATCTTTAACCTTCAATTCAAAATTTGAAATCACTGTTTTGTGCTCCATGTAATTGAGATATGGCTTTTAGCTTTAAGTGATGGGGAACATCTAAGAACCATCGACTTGTTCAATTTAGCTATAAACATGCACAATCTTAGAGATACAAAGATGTAGTTAGTGTGTTTTTCCTCTAAAAATGACCATTTTTTATTATTTTTGGGCATCGTATGATTTGATTTTTCTGTCTATTCAACCTATAACTCCCCATTCATATATTTTAGATTGAGTTCGTATTAGGAAGTGATTAAATCCAAGAAAAAACAAATCTTTTTTCCATGCCGCTAGTTAGTTTTAGATTTTATATCCTTTTACACATGATTGTTATTTAATTCTTGATTCGATTTTAAGATTGAATCGTGTTTTTTTGGGCTTGTCATTATCTTATTTATTCCTTGGATTAAGAAAAACTCGACACAAAATTGGATCAAATTGGGAAGGGAATTTCATTTCTCTCTCATCTTGCTGCTATTGCTAGAGAAAGGACAACATATTTCTCTCTTTTCTGTCATCTCAACGCGAATTGAATCAAATTGATCAGTATGATAAATTTCACTCTTTTGTTATCTTTCGACTTAGGTAAATGGCATCTCAAAAAAAAATAATAATTTTTCTAAAAAAGCCATATTTTCCATTAACTTTTATCTAGCAACTTATATTAAGTACATCAGGCCTAATCTATATCTATATTATTAAAATAGATTAGCTCTTAAGTAACCGTCTCTTTAAATATTACCATTTAAGCCTTACAATTAAAATTTTATTGTAAAAAAAATTATTATTAAAAGTAACTTATTAAAACTATAATTATTTTATATTAAGGGTAAAATTAACTTATCAACTCACTTTCTCCCATGAACCTCTCCCAATTCCAAAACTCACTTTCTCCTCTATCTCCCCATACAATATAATACTTATTCAATAATTTCTCTCCTTGACGGTTTCTCTCTCTTTTTATTTTCTTTCCTACCTTTCTTTATGTGTGCACATTACATAACCAAAATTCAAATTATAATGAAATATAACCATGATAATTATTGATATCCACTCGCATAGATAGATTTCTATTCGTAATACTGATTTACTTATAAATAAAAGACAAAAAGATTTAAAGCAATATAAATAGAGAAAAAAGAATAAATCTATATTTATATTATTTAATAAAAATTATAATTTTTCACCGAATAGATAATAATAGATTTTAAAGATATAAATTTTATTTTATTTAATTTGGACATGTATCACGGATGCATTATCCACTAATATAAGGCAAAATAAAGGGAAAATAGGAAAATTTTCGACCCTACGGTGGTCATACGGTTGGGGCAATCCAATTAATATGTTGCCCTTAGCAGACGGGCCAATATAATGCACTATGAAGTTTCGGACATTTATGATAGTTTAAAAACCCTTGTGGGACAATGATTTTTTTTTTTTCTTTTTTTAACCAACAACGAAACATATTACAATTTAGGTTGGAGGACTTAAATTTGGTAAATGTTTATATTATAAAGATATTAACAATTAAATTTTATTTAAAATATAAAAGATAAAGTTACATATTAGGTCGTGCCATCTCAATTTATTCTCCCATGGGACATTAATGACCATTGCCATGCCGCCGCACGACCATGTATAGTTGAGATTAACAGATTTATTGGTAGATACTAATAACCATGCGTTATTTTAAATTAGTAGTGTGGATATTAATTTTTCAATTGAATGAACTAAATTTAATTTTTTTCTTTTAAAAATTATATTATGAACAATAGAAAAAAAAAATAATACTGGTAAATCTTTATTTGGATTTTAAAGAACATAATTAATTAATAACTGTGTTCGTGATCTTTTCCTTTATCTTTTGACCGTTTCAAATATGAAAGATTACCAAATGGTCAATAGAATTCGAATATTTCTGCGTTATTGGTAGAATTCTTTAATGCCAACCCACGGAAGATGAGGTCGGTGAATTGGAATTTTGCTTGCTTCAATTCAACAGTAAGATTGCGGCTTTTTAAAACTATCATTGGTTTTTTCGGCCGAATGCTATCGTTGGTTGGCTGTGCTGAAAATGTTGGTTTCGTTAAGTATTATGGATCTGTATTGATATAAAATAACTAAGTCTATCAAAATCATGAATTTATCGAAAAAATAATTAAAAATATGTATATTTACATAAAAAGTTGGTTTGATATTGCATTACAAGAGACATTTTCCGGTGGTAATATTTTTTAAGAAATGCAAACAGAATCTTTCTATAATTCAAAATTTATCTATAATTTAAGTAGTTGTTCAAGGATATCATCAAAACTTAAAAGTTGCTCCATATAATTGAATGTGTCACTTAGAGCATGTACAATGGAGGTTCTTAGCTCATTCTTTCTTGTTGAAATTTCCTTTGCGATGTTCTTCACAATTGTAGAGAGTTTCTTCAACCTGTTAGAATCTTTGATGAGGATCCAAAGATGTCACCGTTTGCTTTATTCTATTTTTTTTTTTTTTGTTTAAATTTTATATTTAAGAGTCCATAAATATAATAAATAAATATTAAGGACTTCTATTTAATAATCCTAGAAATAAAATAAAGACTCGTATTCTTATATATTTTATTACAACTATAAATGGTCTCTCGATGTTGTAAATAGGAATCAGGATGTTGACAAGAGATGGTTGTGCAGCAGCAACAAGGTTGAACCAGTGGACTTCCAAACCGAATGAGCCGGATCATTTTGTGAAATTATATTAATTCACAAAATCAAATCAAATGATAAGTGGAAAAACAAATAGAAAGATCCATAATAATGTTCTTTTCTTTAAAATATGCATTCATCTGCCGATTCCATCTTCAATGGTAGGCATCTTCATTCTTCAGTCGACATAGCGGGCAAATATTACTTCTTTGCAGCCAATTTACAATGCAATCTTCATGGTTAACATGCAGAGCACGGCATGCGAATCACCATTGGTCCTGTCAAAATATTATCTAAGCAAAATTTCTAGAATTTACACATCAAAAGGAAGAACAAGAAGGACTCTGAGTTGGTTATTAAAAAGCCTAGAATTGATGTTTTTCTCCTACATTTAGAGTCTAATAGCTCCTTTCTTGTTGGGAGCAATCACTCTTTGAAGACTAAAAGAACCATAAAGAGGCAGGAAGATAAAGGAGAATCAAACTCAGCTGTTTCTTGATAGTAATGCATTGGTGGAAATGAATGTTGTAGGGATTGATAGAAAAAAATTTCAAGGCAATGCTAGCTAGCCTCAAAAAGCCACAAGGTCATCATAATGCTCATGAGTTGGAAATGTCAAGGACTTAGTCTATTCGTAATAATTTGTAAATGGACTCATTAATAAGTACAATCCAAGTATTGTATTCCTCATGGAAATTAAAAACAAACATAATTATGTTGATAGATTATGAAGAAGGTTGATATGTCATGGAGCTTATTATATACCACCCATTGGATAAGAGGGGGCTAGGCGTTATGGTGGGCTCAAGATGTGATCATTTCTATTTTGGAAGCAAATGAGAGTTAGATTGTCATAGAAATTAAATTTCTAGATGGCTCATTGCCGAGGTATATAGCTTAAGTATATTCTCCTAATGATTTTAATGGAATGATGTAGTGAATCTATCTCAAACTTTAAAGAGGTCATAGATGTTTATCAGAGATTTCACATACTAACTTATCATAAAAAAAAGTGGAGGCAAAGAGAGGTGTGGAAGACAAATTGAAGATTTTAGGACAATGTGTTTTAAGTCACACCTACATCATTCAGGCTACTAAGGCAAGTATTCACTCAAATTAACAAAAAAATTGCTAGTGTGTTAATAAAAAAAGAGAATAGATAGAGTTCTTATTTCACGTCATTGGTTGAATCTTTACCCTAAATCCCAACTATTTCATATTCCAACCATTGTTTCTGACAATTCGACCTTATTATCAATTCTAGCCAATGGGATTGTTAAGTTCCTAAGAGGTTCAAATCTAAAAATATTTGGCATTACTAGATGGATGTCAAGCAGTGGTTTAAGACTGCTAGTCATGCTCAGAAGGTGGTTATTTTTAATAACTTTTTGCCCAATTTGAAGCCTTACAGTGAAAATATTATAAGATAGAGTAATGTTTTTATTTCAAATGACAAAAAGAAAATTGAGAGGCTTACTAGGAAGCTTGTTGAAATTCAAGATAAGAAAGTAGAAGAGTCTTTTAAAGATGAAGAAGAGATAATTGCATAAATTGATGAATCATGGGGAAGAGAAGAAACGTGTTGGCATAAAAAATCTAAAGTCAATTGGCTTAATTATAAGGATCATAATACATCAATTTTTTTTTTTTCATCATATAATGCCTATAGGAAGGTAGAAAAACAAAATTTTGAAAGTAAAAAGCACGGCAGGTTAGTGATTGGAGCAAGAAGATGAGATAATAGATGCCATTATGGATTTTATGGGAAACTCTTTTCAAGATGGAGCAAAAGTTATGGCTAATGTTATCTTTGAAGGACCTACTTTTTGGGAGAAGATAATGAGTTTTTATGTGTGGAGGTTACTGAGAAAAAGATTAAGCATATGGTTTTTGAATTTTAGAATGTTGAAAAATGAAGGTCGGATGGTTTTCAAGGGTTGTTCTATTAAGCTTATAGGCACATTATAGGTTGTTCAACTATGAAAGCAATGCAATCCTTCTTCTCTGTAGGTAAATTCCCTTGTTCCATTAGTTAGACTAATTTATTCCTTATTTTAAAGGTTCCTATCCTAGAGTCTTTGAGTCATTATAAGCTTATTGTAATTCTTAATTTTTGTTACAAAATAATCTCTAACATCCTAATCAATAAGTCAAAGCCCTTCCTAAATGATGTTGTCACTGAAAATCAAAGAGTCTATCTTGAGATGCTTCATATAAGATAACATCTTAATTGTACATGAAATGTTTCATCACCTTAGGACTAGAACTAATGGTAAGTCTCATAGTTGTACACTCAAGCTAGTTATGAACGAGGCATAAAATCATGTAAAGTGGAATTTTCTTATGGAAATTCTTTTGAGATTGGGTTTGAATTGTAAATGCATGAGTTAGGTTATGCTTTATGTGATTGCTAATGATGAGGTGGTGGGTAGAGTGAAACCATTTGGGAGCTTAAGATAGAGAGATCCTCTTTTCGCTTGTCTATTCATCTTTATTGCTACCGTGTTTTCTAAGGGCTTAAATTTGATGGCTGGAATGGGTCTTATGAGGGGTATTAAGCTAAAAAGGGAGTGTCCTATGCTCACACATTTGTTTTCTATAGATCACTTTTTTTCTTGATGCAGTAATGGCTAATTTAGGCAGGATTAAAGAATTGTTCATAGAATATTGTGAGGTAAGCAATTAAGAGGTTAACTTCATAAAATCTAGATTTTATTTTAGTAAAAATCCGTCTTCTAAATTGATAATGCAATTAGCCAGGATGTAGGTAATTCAAGTTACTATGGATCCAAGGAAGTATCTTGGCCTTTCTACGATTTAGGGGAAGTCCAAATATGAAGCCTTGAAGTTTGTAAAAGATAGGACAATGTATAACTAGTAGGGATAAAAGCAACAATTTTTAAGTCATGTGGAAAGAGAAGTACTTACTACCTATGAACTTAATGGCTCGCTCTATTCCTACATACTCCTTAAGCTACTTTAGCTTTCCACTAAAATGGTGCAACAAAGTTAATAGGTTGCTTGCTAAGTTTTGGTGAGTTAACAAAAAAGTGAAGGGAAGATTCATTGAATGAGTTGGAATACTCTTACCAAACCTAAAGAAAGGTATAGTTAGCATTAAGGATTTGAAGCTTTTTAATGTTGCTTTATTGACAAAATTAGTGCAGAAAATCAAAGCTAATCTTGATTATGTATCCATTAAAGTTTTGGAGGGGCTTTATTTTCCGATTCAAAGTTCAAAGATGCAAGAGAGAAGGTTGGATGTCCTAAGCATAGTCTAATAATTTGGAGGGGCGTGATGTTCAATATGAAGGTGCAACTTGGAAAATTAGAAAATGGGGAAAAGGTGTGGATTTGGAAGCACAAATGGATTCCTAGCTTAGCTAATCACAAATTAGAGGTCAAATCTACAAAGGGGCAAGAAGATTCAAGAGTGAGCATGTTAATAAATAAGGCAACTAAGGTGTGGAATTTAAATCCTATCGAATCATTTTTCAAAAATCGAGAAAAGAAGATAAAGGAGTTACCTTTATTTGCTCTTGAAAGAGAAGATCGACTTATATTGCCTTTTAAGAAGTTCGTCGATTACATATTGAAGGCAATATACAAATTCTTGTTGGACAAGTGGCAGGCAAAGGATTTTTCCAAATTTTCCAAGATGCCATCTTCTTCTTCTATGTCCATTAGAGAATGGCATAGTGTGTGATCTCTCATTATGTAAACTAAGATATGCCACTTTTTCTAGAGTTTATAAACAACTTTTTGTGAGTTTTTCCAACTTTCATCATAAGAATGTTATGTCTTCTCTAGATTGCTTGTTTTGTGGTACTGGAAAGGAACATTAAGGTTCCTAAAGTTGATTCTTCAATGCAAACCCCACCACCAAGTAATAACTAAAAAATTAGTGTTGTCTTTGGATTTATTGAGAAGCTTGTTAGGCCACTTGCCAATGTTAGGCTATTAAAAAGGGCCTAAGTCTTACTCATGACAAACGATGGCAAAACTTCATTATTAACCAAATACAAACCAAAGCAACATTAGGGTTTTTTCTTTGAGCTATACGAGATGAAATTCTTAGATACAATTCTCAAAGAGAGAGTACTATTGGTTTACCTATATCAATAAAGTTTATGATTGGTTTATGTTGTGAAGGTAATTAATGGGCTTTCTTCTTCTATTGCTTAAATTAGTTTGCCATTAGCAGAAGGCTTGAAATTAGACTTACATCAGTTTAAGATCCTTCTATCTTTTTATTTTAAAACAACTAATAGAGTAGCTGATTGAGTGATATTGTTTTAGGGGATAGGGATGTGCCCTTTATATTGGTAGTTATATATCCCATCCACTTTCTTTATACTACTTGCTTGTGATGTACTTATTGATCTAGAGATTCCAATTGGAATTCTCATGAAGTTTAGTTTGATTTAGTTTAACTTTTCTATTAAATTAACAATTACCAAAACTAAAAAAAAAAAAGGAAAAAGTATAATTTCAAAAAAAAAATTAACTTGTTAATGTTGGAACATATTTTTTTTTTCATTCTATAAAGTATATTAACTTATCATTTTTTTTAATTGAAATTAGGGTTTTTTAATCAATTCATGGCTTCCCTTGATCTTTCAAGGAAATCAGGGTTTTTCAAATTGAATTAGACTTTTCTAATCAATTTAGGGCATTTTAATCAAATTAGGGTTTTCAAACCAAACTAAGACTTTTTGAAATAAAATTAATTAGAATCAAAATTGGAGTTTTAACAAAAATTAGAGTTTTCAGAATACGAATATTTCAGAAAATTAAAGTTTTTGGGAAATTAGGAGCTTTCTTCATTGAATATAATAAAAATGGAAAATTGAGAAAGAAAGGGCAAAAAATTGAAAATTTTTAAAAATCACTTAAAAGAGTTTTGAAAAAGGAACTATTGCAGTTCGATTCTTGTAAATGGTTTTCCTTTTAGGCAATCCATTCCCTTACTTCAAACTTCCCTAATTTTACTTTTGCACACATTGATTAATACTCAACATAATAATCTCATCTTACCTTACAATTTTCAGTTATATTCTTTAAAAACAGACATCTAGTTCAACACGTTTTCCAATTAAAAACCAATGGGATGCTTTCACTTCGTGTAAATATTTCAATACCGAAAGCAAAGAAGTTATACTAAAATATTGCAGCAAAGCATTCAACGCCACATTTTCATTTATAATTTTTGGTAACAACTCGGTCACCTTAAACAGAAATTTCCCTTGATTATGAGTAGCAACAAGGGAATTCTAAGCAACTAAATCTCTCTCGAGCATTTCATCGGACACTTGTCTCATAACAGGCCATACAAACTGATCGACCCAATCTGAATTATGATTTGGGAGCCAAAAGCCCAATTTCAAAATCTACGTATGGATCTATTTACAATTTGATTTCATCAATCCACATGCCTCGACCACGCTCAGTCGTCTTACATGGTTATACATCAAAATGGCATTTCATGGTTCATGTTTCTTTAGATATCCTCTAAATATACTATTCCACTAGTAAGTCTCTAACCAAATGATGTAATGAGCGTACTAGCTATTGGATATTAGATAAGTGCATAGATTTGTTTTAAAATGATTGATATTTTTGCACTTTGTAAAATTAAGGTGATTTTAGGATGTTAGTTCTAGGTGTATGTGTGAATAATGTCTGATTATTGTTGTGGTTTTTGTTTCGGTTTAAAGAGCGGTTACTAATGGTTTTGACAAGTATTTAGATACATTTCAACCTTTGATTACGCATTATTTTTGTGTGGGATGCGGGTATAGATGCAGAGATCACGTGCGTACCGCATGTGAAGTCGCGCTGTACGCGATTAGGAAAATGACTTGAGTAATTCGTACAGGATGACCAAGAGAGAAGGGTAGGGAGGAGGAGGAGGAGGAGGAGTAAGCAATTTCAATAAGGTTCTAACACTTCAGTAACAGGCGAAAGAGCTTGAAGGCATTAAACTCCACTAATGATGAAAAACGGGGTAATGTTTCTTAAGGTATTTGAGTGTTTTATCTTCTATGATGAGAATCCAGTAAAGTAACAGCGTTAATGCTAATTCTCTCTTATTTAAATGAAGGAAGGAGAGAGGCATTTATAGAAGATGACCCTTGATCTCATCCGTCGGATCTTGATAATAATCAAGGGCTAGGATCAATCCCTTCTTTTTTAACGGACTAGGAGATAGGCCTCCTTTATAGACTTAGGCCCAAATGACCTTATTCTATTAGTATAAGCCAAGTTAAGAAAGGTTAGATCAGATGGACTGATTCAACGAGCTCTACTCCAAGCCTGCCATGCCAAATCTCCCTTAATTATCTAGATAATTTATGAGTTTAGCTCCTTAAGCCCTATCACCTTAGCCTGAGGAATCAAATACATTTAAATAATGGGCTTAAAATCCTATTAAATTTGGCCCTCTACATTTTTCCCTTTGACCAAAGTCCTTCAAACGAAGTTGAAGGAGTTTGGGCACCAAGTAAGCCTTTTAGATGACTCAAGTATATGTGCGCTATTAAATAGCTGAATCACTGCCAAATTAGTTTGAGATTTATCTTAGTGCGTGAGTTTACAGCACCTTTTAACCGTGTATCATGCCTCAGCTGGATTAAGTTGTATACTGCCCTCAAGACATGTCACGCCCCGAAACAGTAGAGTCGTAATAGTCTCGCCGTGTAAACCATCCTAAGATAGAAGTTAGCCTTACAACCGCTATCTTAGACCTGATCTATACAAGGCGTCCACGACTAACTCGCTTTGAAATAAACAGTTTGTAATTTAAATAAAGCATTTACCTAAGAAAGTGAGAAAATTTATATATATATACTATAAATTCAGTTATTACATTATTCAAAAATAAAATTCTAATTAAAACAAAACTTAGACCTTAAGAATATATGTTCATTCTTCAAATATTTTTCCTTACTCCCCAGGATCCAGCAATTGCTAGCTTTGGAGTAACTATATGCCGCTTCTTACCCAGCACCTGCACGACTTTTATAGGAATGTAAGCAACCACAGCTCAGTAAGTTAGGATGGAGGACTTAAAACTATACCATACATACAACAAGATTTTCAATCACTTATTAGGTGCAATGCATGTGCAAGCAAATGCCATCGCACGACGTTGTCCGGCCCGTCGTGAGATTAGAGAAATTGCGCCCGCTCTAATCTGGATTGAGGAGTTGCCATTAATGCAACAGCTCACGACCAAACTCAGGCTTGTGCAATGGAGACCTCGCTCCTCCCGCGACTACCTTCGAACTACTGACTTCACCCTCGCCGCGACCTCCTCTCCTGTCACTTAGTTCGGCTAAGGATGAAGAAGGGATCATTATGCAATCCTGCGCTATCCCTTTCGAAAGGGTCGATATTTGGCCGGAGAGTCTAAGTTCCCCTAATGGGTTGCCATGCATGTCCGATTATGATTACTAGTCATATATTTGATTAAGTCCAGTTTAGGGTGATCAATCATTTCATACAATTCATACAATACATGCTAGAGCAACAAACAGAATCATAGCATCACCCATAATCAAGCACATGCACACATTCAACTATCTAATAAGCACAAACAAGCATAATCTTAAGCCTCCAAAATACAGCATTGTATTAATCCCAACTTACCCCGACTCCTCGCTCACTTACTCGAGGTCCGATTTGTTCAAGCCATCGCCAATCATCCCTATAACACAAATGTGGTTTCAGTTTTTCATATAACTATTATAGGTTCATTTTATTTTATAACGTTTATTGTTATGTTTTGTTTAGGGTTTAATATGCGTAATTATCTAGGTTTTAAGTCTTTTACAATTATTCTAGGTTTGGGGTTAGGTTCGGGTTCAGTTTTCATATCGATTTCTAAATTAGGTTCTAGTTCGATTTCTAAGTATTGTTTTATACTAGAAATTCGTTTCAACCCATAATATGAAATTAATCACATTACTTCCCGATCTCTTAAATATCATCATTACCCCTAGTCAGTATTTTATTTCACCGGTACACTTAAATCCACATTAGTGTACCGAATTCACTCATAATGTGAGAAATTTTTACATTTTTCATCTAATTCAATAAACTCAAGTTTCCTATTAAATTTATTGTACATTTTTATTATTATCAAAATATTAATTTTTATTATAATATTTTCTATTTATTATATTTCTAATAATTACATATTATGTATTATTACCTATTATGTATATAATACACTTCTAATTTTTCTATCACTCTAATTATCATCTCTAAGCATCAATTATCATTTCAAATTATCTAAATTCATCCTAAATCAGATTTTACTCCTAATTACCCAAATTTATAAAATTAACTTAAAATTTACTATTTTTCCCTATTACTCATTTACTACATAATTAACCTAATAATTACATCTAACACCCTAATTGCTACAAGTATCATACTCCATCAGATTTCAACATCCTAAAACATGTACTTATTCACTAAATCAGTAATTAATCATCTAATTACTTTATTATCCTTAAATTACCCATTTTATGCCTCATTTTAAGGCCTAAAAATTATCTAAAAATTTTGAAAATTAATTTTTGAAAATAGGCTTCATAGCACTGTTCTATATCATCTAAGTAATCTACACAAAAATTTTGGGCTTGAAACTACACTCCTAAGGTAATTTATTTCTAAACCAAAATATGCTCGGTTTTACACAATTTTTTAAGGACCATATATTACGGGACATATTTTCATCAAAATAATATTTTTTCTAAAAACTACATACAAAAATATTTCAGAATAACAAAATTCATAATTTTCTAATAATATTTACTATTTTTACAAAATTACACAAGAATCGGGCTGGAAATCGAACTCACTAGTCTAGGTGGCTCCGGCCACCGCCGGCCGCCATAGACTTATCAGCTGGTCTGGGCGCTGCTACCTCCATGAAGGCCCTAATTGCACAGTTTTTCCTAATTTTTTTCTAACCCGAATTTTTCTCTCAATTTTCACCTCTCTCTATTTTTCTCACTTTCCAAACTACCCAAATGAGCTCTGTAATTTTTCTTGCTATTTATAGAGTTTTAGGGAATTTATTGTGCATTAAATTGGACAAGACAATTGCCTTATCCCTTAATTTTTTACTTTTGTGTTGTCTTAATTTAATTGGCCGAATTTTTTCTTATTTTCTCCAGTTGCTACGACCCAATTCTGGATCCTTCCTTATTTTTCTTGATTTTTTCTTAATTAATTATGAATTTTCTTTAAGTATTTACTATTATTTTAGCACATTTCGAGTATTTTAAATAATTACGCGTATTTATACTTACATGTAAATTCATATATAGTATAAATAAATATTCTTAAATATTATTTAGGTCATTCTATTATTTTTAGTATACATATAATTTATCTCTAGCGATTCGTTAATTATCGGAATGCATTTTACGCATTTTACGCATTTTCGATAAATAACGAGTTATATATTTAAAATTTGAAATTTTCATAGTCTTTTATTTTATTGCTCATTTTCTTAAATTCAAACTTACGAAATCATTTTTACTAATGTTTATAACTTTACTTTATAATTTAGGCTTAATCAGATCTTTCGGCCGATTGAAACCTTTAGTGATTAGTTGTGGGGCTTACAAGACAATACTTTACAATAAATCTTTTTTAAGTTGTCTCTCCGAAATAGATCTTCTTTATAAGTTGATTCATTCCTTTGACTCAGTCTACACAAAAATATTTGTTCCATTGAGTTGGACCTTGTGAATAACCCCACAGACCTTAACCTTCATGCACCAATATTGACTTGGTTTTCTTCTCATATAATAGAATTCTTCTTGTGAAACTTGATATAATGTTCCATTTGATTAATAGCATAATATTCTGCATCTTGAAGCACGAAATAAGGATACTTGATTGATAGCTAGTCCATTTCGTCACACATATTGTCAATTTTTTAAAACCACAGAGCGCGATTCTTTTATGAGCTATATCATGCCATTTCTTCTTCAATTGTTTCCTTATGGCCATTACCATAGCCCATATCTCCAACCTTCCTTAAGATAGATATACTCCAACCAGCAGAATCATGTAACCGTAATCATTAAGAATACCATCAGCTAAAAGAAGGCTCAATCCAAAGATGCCATATTGTGATATCACCCTAACAATTCTATCATAACATCTTTCTCGAGCAAATAGCAATGCGAAAACACTTAGGCTATAGCATTTTCCATCAATTAATTTTTTTCTTTAACAATTACATTTCCTTCGAAAAAATAGCACCATAAGACCTCAAAGTATATCTATTTACCATCTATTGACGAAGAGGACATTAAGAATAGCACTTTGGAATTTCCATAATTCATTGAGTCACCCAACAAGAGGAAACATGTGCTTTCCTTCCAATTTTGCTTAGCTTGGAAACAACACGTATATATTTCACTTATTCAACATGACCTCAACGATCTAATCCCGCAACACCACATCCCATGCTTCTATATATATATTTCTTTAAATGTAAATGTGCATCTTCAAATCTAATGACGCCATGCATTATTCCTCTAAATATATTATTCTACTAGTAAGTCTCTAACCAAATGATGTAATGAGTGTACTAGCTATTAGATATTAGACAAGTGCATAGATTTGTTTTAAAATGATTGATATTTTTGCACTTTGTAAAATTAAGGTGATTTTAGGATGTTAGTTCTGGGTGTATGTATGAATAATGTTTGATTATTGTCGTGGTTTTAGTTTTGGTTTAAAGAGCGGTTATTAATGGTTTTGATAAGTATTTGGATACATTTCAACCTTTGATTACACATTGTTTTTATGTGGGATGCGGGTATAAATGCAGAGATCACGTGCGTATTGCGTATAAAGTCGCGCTGCACGTGATTAGGAAAATGACTTGAGTGACTCGTACGGGATGACCAAGAGAGAAGGGTAGGGAGGAGGAGGAGTAGGCAATCTCAATAAAGCTCTAACACTTCAGTAACAGACGGAGGAGCTCAAAGGCATCAAACTCTACTAATGATGAAGAACAGGATAATGTTTCTTAAGGTATTTGAGTGTTTGATCTTTTATTATGAGAATCCAGCAGAGTAATAACGTTAATGCCAATTCTCTCTTGTTTAAATGAAGGAAGGAGAGGGACATTTACAGAGGATGACCCTTGATATCATCCGTCGGATCTTGATGATGATCAAGGGTTAAGATCAATCCCTTCTTTTTTAATGGACTAGGAGATGGGCCTCCTTTATAGACTTAGGTCCAAATGACCTTATTCTATTAGTATGAGCCAAGTTGAGAAAGGTTAGATCGGATAGACTGATTCAACGAGCCCTACTCCAAGTCTGCCATGCCAAATCTCTCTTAATTATCTAGATAATTTATAGTTTTAGCTCCTTAAGCCCTGTCACCTTAGCTTGAGGAGTCAAATCCATTTAAAAAATGGGCTTGAAACTCAATATTAAATTTGGCCCTCTACATTTTACCCCCTGACCAAAGTCCTTCAGATGAAGTCGAAGGGGTTTGGGCACCAAGTAAGCCTTTTAGATGACTCAAGTGTATGCTCGTTGTTAAACAGCTGCGTCGCTGCCAAATTAGTTTGAGATTTATCTTAGTGCACGAGTCCGCAACACCTCTTAACCATGTATCATGCCTCAACTGGATTAGGTTGTATACTGCCCCCAAGATAATACTCTACAATAAATCTTCTTTAAGTTGTCTCTCCGAAATAGATCTTCTTTGTAAGTTGATTCATCCCTTCAACTCAGTCTACACAAAACTATTTGTTCCATTGAGTTAGACCTTGTGAATAACCCCACAGACCTTATCAAGCTAACCTTCATGCACCAATATTGACTTGGTTTTCTTCTCATATAGTAGAATTCTTCTTGTGAAACTTGATATAATGTTCCATTTGATTAATAGCATAATATTCTGCATCTTGAAGCACGAAATAAGGATACTTGATTGATAACTAGTCCATTTCGTCACACATATTGTCAGTATTTTAAAACCACGAAGCGTGATTCTTTTATGAGCTATATCATGCCATTTCTTCTTCAATTGTTTCCTTATGGCCATTACCATAGCCCATATCTCCAACCTTCCTTGAGATTGATATACTCCAACCAGTAGAATCATGTGACCATAATCATTAAGAATACCATCAACTAAAAGAAGGCTCAATCCACTAATGCCATATTGTGATATCACCCTAAGAATTCTATCATAACATTTTCTCGAGCAAATAGCAATGCGAAAACACTTAGGCTATAGTATTTTCCATCAATTAATTTTTTTCTTTAACAATTACATTTTCTTCTAAACAATGGCACCATGAGACCTCAAAGTATATCTATTTACCATCTATTGATGAAGAGGACATTAAGAATAGCACTTTGGAATTTCCATAATTCATTGAGTCGCCCAACAAGAGGAAATATGTGCTTTCCTTCCGGTTTTGCTTAGCTTGGAAACAACACGTATATATTTCACTTATTCAACATGACCTCAACGATCTAATCCCGCAATACCACATCCCATCCTTCTATATATATATTTCTTTAAATGTGCATCTTCAAATCTAATGAAGCCATGCATTATTCCTCGTTGTCCACTAGGTGAGAAATCACATTTATTAGATATCATCCGAGAGATTGGCGAAGGATCTGTAAATGATGTTCTAGTCATCACGGAGAGGTTAGAAACTGAGTATTACCTGGGGGTCTAGCACTATGTCCGTGTATATAGTTATTCCCTTCTTCTTTTTCTCCCTCTCTCTTTATATATATATATATAAACTTGCACATGAGAATATGCATGTTCCAGCAACACACTTTATAGATGCTGCATCAGTCGTAAAGGGGTCTACCCAAAAGATCATTAGCAGCATATTCATTAGAAAAAGAAAGAAGACAAAGGACGAGATACGATATCATCCTTTTTTCAACCGTCTCCACTAAAAATTCGACAGGTGTCCTACTTTTTGTGCTATCCTTAAATCAGACAATCCCTCAATCGTAATAAGCGACAATTCGTTGTAGAGTACATCTTTTTCCTCTTCTTTTTGTTGTGTGTTCCTCTAAGGTAAACAAATATGTGAAACTTAGCAGCCAATTCAGAGGACAAATTCAGCCAAAGCACTCCTACCCTTTCCAACATCACTTAGTCACCATTGTAGAAGACATTTGTATATATATTTCATTTTCTTTTTCTTATGTATTATGGCTTAACAGCTTCCACAATTTCGGCAGCAGGTAAGTTTCAAATCGTTCCACCAATACAGCTCTCTTCTTCTCTTTTTTTTTTTTTTTTTTTTTATCCACATGGTTATCTACTTCGTTTGGACATTTTCTTCTTCTTTTCCATAGTGAAATTAGCAACTCACACATATATGTTCCCTTTTGCAGCCGAGTGTTCGGATATTAAGAGAATTGAACCACATAGAGAAGGAGACAAGGAGCTCGCGAAGCATCGGAGGTGGCCATTGAAGGCAAGTGAAATCACCCGAAGTTCCCAATGCGGCACCGGTGGTGTTTCACTTGTTAACTCGAAGGCGAACAAAGTTATTCTTAAATGCAGGTGAGATGACTAAGAGTCTTACAGACGGGACCAGTAGTGTTTCGTCTGTTACGGAGGCGGTGCGGCGTAGAGCCATTGAGGGATTAAGTTATTATTAATGCATGAAGAGTCAAAGTTGTGTTCAGAGTCCAGGGGTATGGTGAGGCCATTGCGATAGTGCTAACAGAGAGGCTTGAGGGTGGAGCTCGGCAGCACTACGCTTGAACTTGAAGGCTGAGGTTAGTTGCTCTCTTTTCCCATTTTTTTTTTTTTTTTATTTACATTTTGCCTTCAATGTCACGAGACGAATGTATGAACCCTGGATTTTATGAAGGAGGGGAGAAGGAAATTTGTGCCTATTTGAGCAATTAAATGAAAGGGTACATCTATTAAAAAATAGAAAAGGTAAGGGTCCCTATTAAGAAATGAAGTCACGAATGATGCGTGAGCTACCATCTTTCTGTGGATGAACTCCAGTTGAATGGTGTAACAAGCAACTCTGCTCTGTTTGATCAAGTGGAAGAAACAATAAAGCTGCAACTAGATTGCTGTTCTCGGTCGAATTGGGTTACTTATGCTCAGCTTCAAGACAGCAGTTTAATTGATTCAAATCTAAAAACATGGAGAAATTTGGAATGTCCTACTGCCGTCCTATGTTTTGCTATTGGCTTTGAAATTGGTCAAAATATCTATTGCAGCAGAGACAACACCATTCTGAGCAGCAGTTTCTCACGTTGTTCCATCTTCGGTATGTCTTCTCCTTTGTTTCGATTGCAAAGAGTAACCAACAGATCTGTCAATGGGAATGCCACCGTATCACTATTTTGAAATAATTTCATTAAGGCAGCAAAAATATCATCAATAGGGGGGCCTTTGCTGCCGCTCCATCCACTACATCATCTGCTACCTTCTCAGCAATCTCGGATTTGATCAACACTCACTTTGTCATTAGAAGCAGACACCCAGACAGAGTTTGGTCTAAGTTGGCTAGCCGTGAATTCGAGAAATTCGAATCCTTTTCTCCGTAATCACAATACTTTCCCAAAAAATAGGCAAAATGTGATTACATAAATATATGAATATATATGAGTAAATAAGATCACTTCTCCGTCTCCAATCTAAGCAAAAAAAAAAAAAAATCCCCCGATATCGAGTTCCCAACGACCAATACTTTAGTCCTCATCTCACTTCGCAAGCTCGTGACACCGACGAGTAAATATATGTATTCAGCAGCACATCTTCTCTTAACACGGAAACAAAATACTTCATAGGCCTGGAAGCGAGTCTCATAACCTTCACTAGACTGGATCTCGTACACACGCTAGCGGCCAATATCAGTGAAGATACCGGATTTTACTTACATTGGATAAAACCGTAACTCAAGTGCAACATCAAATACCTTCTTTCCATGCCGACAAGTTTGCTAAAGGTTGCATCAATCGGAAAAACAAATTACCATTCTAATCTACGAGACCGTGTCTTCATCCATAATCCCCTTAAACACCTCCGAGCTTCATCTAACCGTCCTCGTAAAGAATAGATATCAATTAATGTAGTCCACTGACGCGTCTGATTTCACATCAACTTAAACACACAAGCACGGACAAACAGTTAACTAAAAGAAACTAAAAAAAAGAAGGGGATGTTATCTATTGGCTTTTGGTATTTACGAAGTTAAACGATCAGGAATTCATCATGGGCTGATTTTGAAAAACACAATTACAATATGGAACGTGGACATTGGACTTGGTAAGGTGAATTCCTCTTCGATACTTACGAAGTTAGACTATACTTTGAAACGTAGATGCTTAACATGATGAGGAGAATTCCTTTTTCGATATTGACGAAGTTGAACTACAACCTATCGACTTGATATGGTGGGTTTTAATTTGCAATTGAATGGTGGATTAACTCGTTGACAAGTGGACTTCATTTCCTTGCTTGGAAATCACTACCTCAACTTCATCAGAGATACGACCTCCAATTGTCTTTACATTGGACATGTATGTGTAGGCTTCCAATTGCGAATTTAGAAAGAGATGAATTATTTCGGTTCAAGTGATTGTCCAGGCCACATATCTAATTCCAAAAGCAGGCCAAAGTTAATCACATGTCCAACAATTGTTTTTCGATCCAGTGTCCAATAGTCCAGCGTGTGGAGGCTATGTTCCGGATTTGAAGAAGTCCCCAAACCAACCGAAAAGAAGTAGCCAATCGAAGAAGTTCAGAGCCATTTACGTAAATTTCCATAACCATGGGTTTGTATTGGATGGAATTGTATCTCATGCGCTACTAATTCAACATGGACTTGAAATTATTGTTGAGATGTTGGCTATGATATGTCTTCCAAATTTCATTGCACTCCAAAAGGTCATCATTATGTGCCTATGCACCATGTTTGTCCACATGAAGGAATGAAAAATTCATAATGAGTGATCTCCAGGATACTATCATCTTTGTATTGTATGTATATATTTATATTTCTATTTATTTCCTTTGTACCATGTGATCTTTGGTTGCCCCACTTGAAAATGGTAGCATGATAGTATATGTGTAACCATGCTTTGGTGTACCCTTGTATCCTTGTTCATAAGTTGCTGCGATCCATTATGAATATCTCCTTTATGCACTACATCAGCTTATAGCATGTGAAGAATATGTGCCTTAATGATGCATTTTAGTTTTGTTGCCATGCTGTAGGCATCATTTGCTCTATCACTAAGTTTAAGTTGTATTGGAATCATAAGATAATAGAAAATCCTCAACATATGGGCTTACCTCATGGATGAACTAAGTGTTTATCTTAAGTTTCATGATATTGCCCAAATCCGTATACTTTTGTTGATAAATAAATAGAGTCCTTTTTGAAGTCTTAATATATTTAATACTTTACACTTCATTTACCATGTGCTGCAAGTTGTAAAGGCATCTAGTTATCTCATTTCTCTCTTCCTCCCCCAAGTGGTAGGAACCACATTTAGTGTTGCTACCATTTTGCAAATCAAGTGAAAGATGGGTAAAGATTCTAACAAGGGTAAGTCATGTAGTAGTAAGACTAAGAAGAAGAAGGATTATGATGAACTATCATTTTCTGGTGGTTGAGTGCCCAAGATTCCTCTACTTCGTGATAAGTGGATAGATGTGACTATTTCAAAGGACAGTTTCTAGGTTGAAATGAGGAAGCGAAATACATGTACTCAGCCATGTACAAATGGTCTGTTACACTTCATCAAGCAAGAACCAAAGCCAAGTGAAAAGGGACCCTTGGAGGGAAGCTCTATATTACGGTTGAGGAATGAAAGGAGAGAACTTCCATTATCTAAGAATCAGTTTCTACACTCTCAGCAACCTACAAAAGGATGGGCACAATGGGCAGACTACATCCTGAATGATTCAAGATATGTAGGCAAATTATTGAAAGTAGACGTCTTTCTCCTAATATTTATTTCCTCAAAGTTGGTTGGCAAGATAAATGATGTAAGCTTATGGAGGGCTTTTATTGCTCGCTGGAGTACTCAATCCCATACTTTTATAACCTCGTAGGGCGAGATCACCCCAACCCTAGAAGGCATAATCATGTTGTTGCAACTTCGTGACTTGGGATTGACTGATATTGCAAAGGCTTCTGTATCAGATAACGTTCAAGAAACACTAGTAGCCTTAGAGGATGACTTGAAAGTGGCCATCAATACTAGGAAGGAGGCTACATACTCTCAATGGCTTAAGCATTTTTTCAAGGAGAATGGGACAGGTAAAGAAGGTCCTCGCTTTCAGTGTAGGTAAGTACCCGTATATTTTGCAACCTCATCACTATTCATGCCCAAATTGTTATTTATACTTAACTCATTCATTCTCGTATTTCCTTGCAAGTACAAGCTCAAGGCATTCTTAGCTAGCTGGATTCTCTATACATAATTATTGGTGGTTCAGAGGATCAAGTTAGCACGCGGTTCTTTCACCTAGCTATTCGTATTGCTCATGGAGAGCAATTTACGTTGGGTCCTTTCTATATAGGTTCCCTGTATAGACACTTAGACCTTTATTATGAAGCCTCGGTGCTCTCCAAAGGACGTTATGTGGTGGTATCTCATGTGGACTTAATATTCTTAGAATTGTTTCTTTGTGAGCACTATAAAAGATATTTTAATAGACCTATGAAGAAACCAAGTCCTCTAAAGTCTCGAGCTTAGGCGTGGGTTGATAGGAAGCCAGAATCAAAGTTGTTCGAGATCATTAATAACGAAAGGGAATACACTTTTCGTCCTTTCACTAAAAGAATAAGCAGGTTCCAACAGTTTGAGGGGTTCTATCCCTCTATATCACAAGGGTTGTTAACTTTGGTGGATGCTTAAGATAAAATTATTGTTGTCGATGCTAGATTCATACTATGGTATACGCCTAGGTGCATCCCTTCATTGCATAATTGGGATGCATAATTGGGAAGGGCCTTCTAGCCGTTTTTTGGAGAAGAAGGTCATGTTTTACCCTCCTCACCGACTTGTACACTAACTAGGGTATGATCAAGGTGTTCCTTGTCAAATAAAGATTAATGAAGACTTCGAAAAATGTTGCAAAGACCTTCATCCTAGTGACTCTAAGAACATCCAGCCAGAGGTGAGACAATTGTATTTCCTTTCTATTGGCTGCTCTGGAGTCGCTTCTACTAAGTAACTGACATATTGGGGCGACTGCTTAGAGCATTTTAAGAAGTATGTATCCACAACCATAAAAAATGATATTCTTAAAATAGTCCCTTACAAGTACGATTTTTATCTATGTCTTCTGAAGGATGAGGAGAAGTCTTCTAAGAGTACACAAGGGAAAACGCAAGGTAACAACCCTCTTCTACTTGTCATAAGGCAAGCGAAACGTGCTTGCACCTTTAAGGTATAACATTTCTTTTTTAAAGCCCCCTCTCCCCTTTTTTTAGCTTTAACTTTTTACTCTCTAATATTCTCTGCATGTAGATATCCTTCTCACATTCTTTCTCTTTTTTTTTTTTTTGTATTCCTCTATACAAGATGTAGAAGATTGCGGTCATGTGCCAATTAAGCAAACACCAGGCAAGCTAAGTCTGATCGAAGGATTTCTGATGTATTAAATGATGTTGGATCATCAAAATCTACCCCTGCTATGATTCATCCTTTCCCAAACCGATATGGTTTAGATAAGCTATCCCAATTTGGAGACCATCATAATACTACTAAGACTGGAAGTCAGAACATAAGGGCTAAGTTGGTTGATTTAAAGCAGTCTACTGAGCAAGATGGCACTGACGTTATGAGTGAAGATACATCAGAGTGAGATGATCCTGATGTTAAGACCGTCATTATTCAACTTCACTATCAGGATGATAGGACCAAAGGTTATTGTTTTTACTATATGAT
>JAMXBB010000004.1:106805231-106839873 GCA_024138015.1 Lumnitzera littorea | reverse complement strand
GGGGGGGGGGGGGGGGGGGGGGGGTGAAGACGATGGCACGAGAGAAAGTTCCCTAGGGCTTGTAGTTGATCAAGAGAGTAGTGATGATGAAGAAATGGATCGTGTACCTCAAAGTGACAACAAGACCTACAGTAAATCGCAGCTTCTTAAAAACTTCAAGAATATAGACAAATTTGATGACCACGAGGAAGGGGAGATCCAGGTATATGCTAACATCTTGATGCATGTGGGTCTTTATGGTGATGAGGCAAACATTTAGAGTGAGAATGCCGTTACAAATGCAAGAGGTGTAAACGATGTTCTTGTTCCCTCAATCGATGCTACCTTACCTAAGGCAAGCTCTAAGGTCCTCCCTCCCCTAGAGACTAGAACATTACAAAATGAAGATGAAGGAGCCACAACTAAGGTAGTAGCGGGGTCAGAAGACACTGCCTCCTTTCATGGCCTCACCATACCTTGTGATCTCCTAGCACCATTAGAGCGCTTATACAGGATGGAGGGAGATTTTTGGACGGGGTCTATCTATTAGGGTTCTAATGTGATTACTCATGTCTTAGGCTTACTTGGGCAAGCTGTAGAGCTATTTGATGAAGCTTAGCGCTCATTAACCATAGAGAATCTCGAACTTTTGATCGGGAATGTTGCTACGGCACGTACTTTCAAGTTTAAACTCAACAAGATGGAAATCATTACAGTTGAGGCTCAAAAGGAGTTAGGTAGTCAAGACATTGAGGAAAGATGTGAGCTACTCAAAGCTAAACTTGCAAAGGCGGAACTTGAGAGAGAGAAGAGTCTTAGAGGCACAAATCTTGATTCTGCTATAGCATCTAGCGTTGAGTCTTCATAGTATTGCTCTTACTTTCTTTGCATTTTCTTTTCTCACAGGGTGTCTGGCCTTTTTTGAACCTCATGTGTATTGTTTAGCTTCTCACATGTTCGAGATCCTTTAGTCATTGACATGTACTTGCTGTTATGCTAGACATCATGGGTTAATATGAGTTATCTATTAGCTAAACCAGCTCTTAAGAATTCAAACCATCATGCACTTAGAAAAAATATTGTGTTTCCTCAGCATAACCTTATAGAATAGAAGACAATAATGAAGCATTACTTCATAGATTGCTAAATTTTCAAGAAAAACCCGCATGTTGGAAGTGTATTCTCATTTGCAAACAACAATTCAAATATACGATCCAATAATATGGAGTTGTTGATTGCAATTATGGGCATTAGTTCCATTGGACAATCATGTCATGAGTTAAGGGGGTGTTACCCACTACTTAACTATTTTAGCATGCTCTACAAATGCATACTCACATAATGCGAGCTGTTGCCCTATTTAATAGAGCATCATATAGTGCACTTAAGAGTCGAAGTCTCAACCAGTCAACAATTTATATGATAGATGCATATTACGCACTTGGAAGATAAGTCTCTTACCAAGTAGCAACATCATAAACACCAATACTTTGTTATTGTTCATTCTAATGCATAGTGCACAAAGGAGATAATAGTAGAAATAGATATGCAAAATGAGCTCGTAAGACTAAAGCTGTAAGCTTCATTCATTAATCTTTACTATAGTTTCCTCTTTACAAATGGAACTTTTTGACATATTGAAAGTTAATAGGTGCAGTAATAGCATCTGTCCTAGGATTCCTAAGCTTACAATATCTACTTTCGTACACTTCCTCAACTATGAAAGGCAATATCCACTTTCGTACATTTCCTCAACTATGAAAGGCCCTTCCCACTTAGGTGTAAACTTGGGTGCTAAAGTACCTTGGCGTACATGCTCAACTGCACAAAGTATGATGTCACCCTGTTGGAATGATCTTTTTCTCATTAGACGATTATACGCCACTCTAAGTCTATACTGATAGTTGATAAGGTTGCGTTTGGCGGTATCACGTCTTTTATCTAACACCTCCAAATCCATCATTTGTAACGTGTTAAGTTCAAGTTCAGCATTCACAACCAACCTGGCAAATGGGATCAAAACTTCTATTAAAACTATCGCCTCAGCCCTGTAAACCAAAGAACAAGGAGTTGCTTATGTTGGCCTTCATTTAGATGTCTTGTAGGCCCAAAGCGCTAAAGGTAGCTTGTCATTCTATTCCTTATGATTATCATGAACCATACAACTAAGTACCTTCAATAAGCTCTTGTTAATGGCCTCGACTTGTCCATTTCCTTTCGAGTAGTAAGGTATGGACCTTACATGATCAATATTATAAGAAGCCAATAGTTGGCAGACATGCAAATTGATGAAAGGAGTACCGTCGTCAGATAAAACACGCTTAGGGATTCCGAACCTACATATGACATTCTCCTTCATGAAACTTGCAACCGTTGGTCCTGTCGCCTTCTTTAAAGGAGTTGCCTCTACCCACTTTGTAAATAATTCAGTTCTTGCCAAAATCCAAATACATCCTCTCAATGGTGGATGTATTGGCCCAACAAGATGAAATGCCCACGTGTGAAAAGGCCAAAGAGTCATGATACTATGGAATGTAACCTCAGGAGCGTGAATGGCATTGGTATGCTGTTGGTAGACAACATACTTCTTAGTGAAGTTGAAAGCATCCACTTCCATTGTTAGCCAATAGAATCCTCTATCAAGTAGGTAATAATATAACTTCCTTCCTCCTTGGTGTTCCCCACACTCTCCAACATGCACCCCAATCAAAATTGTTTCTGTTTCAGGAGGAGCAATGTACTTTAAGGGCTTTCCCATAAATGATACTCTATAAAGCTCATTTTTATGCATAAGATACTTTCTGGCCTTTTACTTTATGAGTTTAGCACCCGTACTATTCGTTGGTAGCACATTATTCATCAAATAATCAATGTACGTGCACCTCCAATCCCCAACACTAAATACGAAACTGCTCTCACTTTGGTTGGGGAGCTCAAAACATTTAGGGCAATGCATTTGCACTCAAAACGTGGCTTTAGCCATTGATAACCTATAATAACCCACATGTTGAATACGGCAATACAACAGTGGTCCCTCTTCTCCACACCAAATCTGGTGATACTTGTCTAACTTGAGACGAACTTCCTTAGAACCAACGCATCGTGATAAAACACCTTTTAGACCCTTATAGTATAACATCCCATTGATTTCGATAAAATTCTTTAAGGTCGAAACAGAAGTTGCACTGGCATGTGCTATCTGTTCCATAAGTAGGACACGCCAATCGTCTTGCAACTCTTCATCCTCATTAACAAAATTCAAAGTTGTGTACGGCATAAACTTCTTGACTACTCGGACACTCACTTTATCATTTGCATCTTGAATTGGGATCTTGGATGCTAACGTAGCGAAAGCATCGGCATATCTATTTGTTGATCGAGTCATATGCTCATATCACACAGAGTTAAATTTTCTAACTATGGCCTGTACAGGTGTAGGTTCTTTTAAGCTAAATTCACCCATAGCCTATTTAATGATCAAATTTGAATTGCCTCAAATACACAAATGACATGCTCCGACTTCTTGCGTAGATAATAAGCCTAGTAATAATGCCTCGTATTCAGCTTCATTATAAGTACATCAGAAATCAAGTTTAAATGCTAATGGTATCTCTTGTCCTTTAGGTGAGGTCAATACAATTCTTGCTCCCTAGCCTTTATTCCCTGCAGAACCATCGAATTGAAGCATCCACTCACTATTCGCTTCGGCTATCAAAGAATCTTCATGAAACTCAGCTAATATTGTATCTATGATTAAACCTTCTTGAGTATTCGGAAAGTGTGCTAATAAATCGGCCAGGGCTTGTGACTTGATGGTTTTGGGGTTTTGCACTGAAATATCAAATTGTCTGAGAAGAAGTAGCCACTTAGCAACTTGTCTTGATAAAGCTGGTCATGACAATAAATACTTAATTAGATCAGAACAAGTTACCAAATCGATCCTATGTGCAAGGAAGTAGTGCTGTAGTTTCTGCAAGCAAATATCAGTGCGAGGTAATGCTTTTCGCAAGCTGAGTAATTGACCTTGCTCCCTTGAAGGGTCCGATTCAAATAATATACAGGTCGTTCTTGACCCTCTATCTCTTGTGCGAGTAAAGCACCAATAGACCTACTAATAGAAGTAAGATACGAGATTAATGGCAATTCCTTAACAGGCATAGTCATTGTCCAAGGGTAAGTTAGGACCGTCTTAATCTTTTAAATTGCATGCTCATAGACCTGTCCCCACTCAAATGAAATTCCCATTTTTAGAAGTTGGTGCAATAGGTATGAGATCTCAGCAAGTGTGAGTATAAACTATAAGTCTTGAAGCTAAGCCAATTGACCATAGGATTGAACTTAGGACATAAGGTTTTGGGCGATCGATTAAAAAATCCGATCAAATCCCAAATTATAAACTATTGAGAGAAATATTAGTAAAAATGAGCCCGTAAACTTGAATTTAAGAAAATAAGTAATAAAATAGGAGACTATAAAATTTTCAAATTTTAAGCATAATAATTGTTAATTACCGAAAAGGCAAAAAGTGTAATCTAATAACTAATAAATTACTAGAGATAGATTATATGTATACTAAAAATTTTAGAATGACCAAAATAATAATTAAGAATGTTCACATGTACCCCCACATGTATTTACGTGTAGATAAAAATATGCGAAATTACCTAAATTGGCCAAAAATTTAGTAAATAATTAAAGAAAATTATAAATTAATTGTGGAAAAATTAAAAAAAAAAATCAGAAGAGTGTAGAATGATGCAAATTTGGTCGTGGCAAGTCAGAATCTGAAAAAGAAAAATCAATCAATTAAATTAGAACAACACAAAAGCCAAAAATTAAGGGATAAGGCAATTGTCTTGTCCCATTTAATGCACAATAAATCCCCTAAAGCCCTATAAATAGCAGGAAAAATCCAGGAACTCATTTGGACAGTTAGAAATCAGAGAAAATTAGAGAGAGATGAAAATTAAGAGAAAAATTCAGTTTAGAAAAAAAAAAATAGAAAAAATTGTGCAATTAGGGCTTTCAAAGGGAACCCACACCAAACGAGCAGCTAGAAGTGGATAGCCACCACCACCACCACACGGTGGTGGCCGCGCCCACGTCGGCCGACAAGGCCACGGTGGCCGGAGCCACCCAAATCGGCGAGTCCAATTTCCAGCCTGATTCTTGTGTAATTTTGTAAAAATAGTAAATATTATTAGAAAATTATGAATTTTGTTATTATGGAATATTTTTGTATGTAATTTGTAGGAAAAATATTATTTTGATGAAAATATATCTCGTGATATAAGGTCCTTAAGAAATTATGCAAACCGAGCATGTTTCGGTTTAGAAATAAATGAACTTAAAAGTGTAGTTTCGAGCCCAAAATTTTTGTGTAGATTACTTAGATGATATAAAACAGTGCTATGAAGCCCGTTTTCAAAAATTAATTTTCAAAATTTTTAGATAATTTTTAGGCCTTAAAATGAGGCACAAAATGAGTAATTTAAGGTTAATTAAGTAATTAAATTATTAATTACTGACTTAGTGAATAAGTAGATGTTTTAGGATGTTGAAATCTGATGGAGTGTGATATTTATAGCAATTAGAGTGTTAGATGTAATTATTATATTAATTATGTAATAAATGATTAATAGGGAAAAATAGTTAACTTTAAGTTAATTTTGTAAATTAGGGAAATTAGGAGTAAAATCTGATTTAAGATGAATTTAAACATTTTGAAATGATAATTGATGTTTAGGGACGGTAATTAAAGTGATAGAAATATTAGAAATGCATTATGTACATAATAGGCAATAATGCATAATATGTAATTTTTGAAAATATAATAAATAGAAAATATTAGGATAAAAATTGATATTATATAAAAAATAGAGATATATAATAAATCTGATAAGAAACTTGAATTTATGTAATTATATGAAAAAAATATAAAAATTTCTTACATTAGGAGTGAATTCGGTACACTAATATGGATTTAAGTATACCGAGTAAAATAAATACTGAATAGGGGTAATAATGGTATTTAGGAGATCGGGAAGTAATGTGATTAATTTCACATTATGGGTTGAAACGGATTTCTAGGGTTGGAATCTAAAATATTACCTAGAAATCGAATTAAAACCTAATTTAGAAATCGATACGAAAACCGAACCTGAACCTAACCCCAAATCTAGAATAATTGTAAAAGACTTAATACCTAGATAATTAAGCATATTTAACCTTAAACAAAACCTAACAATAAGCATTATAGAATAAAACGAACCTATAATAGTTATATGAAAAGCTGAAACCACATTTGTGTTATAGGGATGATCGGCGATGGCTTGAGCAAATCGGACCTCGAGTGAGTAAGCGAGGAGTCGAGGTAAGTTGGGATTAATACGATGTTGTATTTTGGAGGCTTAAGATTATGCTTGGTTGTGCTTGTTAGATAGTTGAATGTGTGCATATGCTTGATTATGGGTGATGCTATGATTCTGTTTATTGTTCTAGCATATATTGTATGATTTGTATGTAATGATTGATCACCCTAAACTGGACTTAATCAAATATACGACCAGTAATCATAATCGGACATGCATTGCAACCTGTTAGGGGAACTTAGGACTCTCCAGCCAAATACCGATTCTTTCGAAAGGGATAACGCAGGATTGCAAAATGGTCCCTTCTTTATTCTTAGTTGAACTAAGTGACAGGAGAGGAGGTCGCAGCGAGGGTGAAGACAGTGGTTCGAAAGTAGTCGCGGGAGGAGCAAGGTCTCCATTACACAAGCCTGGGTTTGATCATGAGCTGTTGCATTAACGACAACTCTTCAACCCGAATTAGAGCGGGCGCAATTTCTCTAATCTCACGACGGGCCAGACAACATCGTGCGATGGCATTTGCTTGCACATGCATTACATCTAATAAGTGATTGAAAACCTTGTTGTGTTTCTAGTATAGTTTTAAGTCCTCCGTCCTAACTTACTAAGCTGTGGTTGCTCACATCCCTATAAACGTCGTGCAGGTGCTGGCTAAGAAGCGACAACAACTACTCTCAAGCTAGCAACTGCTGGATCCTAGGGAGTGAGAAAAAACATGTGAAGAATAAACATATATTCTTAAGGTTTAAGCTTTTACTTTAGAATTTTTCATTTCCGAATACTGTAATAACTAGGAAATATATTACAGAGAAATATTGTAGACTTTAATTACAATAGTTGAATTATAGCATATATATATAATTCCTCACTTTCTTAGATAAACGATTTATTTAAATTACAAACTGTTTACTTCAAAGCGAGTTAGTCGTGGACGCCTTGTGTAAATCAGGTCTAAAATAGCGATTGTAAGGCCAACTTCTATCTTAGGATAGTTTACACGGCAGGGCTGTTACGACTTTGCCGCTTCGGGGCGTGACATAAACCTTCTGATATAAGAGACCTTTCCCATGAAAGCCTTTAGTTCCTTAAAAGTGGCGAGGGATGCCATTGATCTTATAACTCGTACTTTTGCAGGATCAACATCAATTCCTTTTCAATTGACAACAAATCCCAAGAACTTCCCTAAAGACACTCTGAAGACATACTTGATAGGGTTCATGTAGAGCTTGTACAGTCGACATCATTCAAAAACCCTCTACAAATGAACTAGATGATTAGGTGCTTTCCTGGACTTAATGACTATGTCATCTACATAATCTTCCATAAAGTCATGCATCATGTCATGGAATATAGCAATCATTGCCCTTTGATAAGTGGCACCTGCATTCTTAAGTTTAAATGGCATAACGGCATAATAAAAATTTCCAATTAATGTCCGAAAGATGATACACTCCACATCCCTAATTGCCATCTTAATCTTATTGTCACCACTGAATCCATCCATAAATGAGAACAAGTCATGTCCTGCAATCGCGTCTATTAAATTATTGACGTTTGGTAAAGGAAAGTCATTCTTAGGATAAGCCTTGTTCAAATTCCGAAAGTCCACACATACTTTTATCTGTCATTCTTTTTTCTTACAAGGACAATATTAGTAAACCAAGTAGGATGTTGAATGGGCTTTATGAATCTAGCTTGTAAATACTTCTCGACTTCTTACTTGATCTGCACTTCAATTTCAGGGCGAAAAACCCTTTGTCCTTGCTTATCAGGTGTAATTCCCAGAGCAACACTTAGTCTGTGTACTATGAGACTGGGGTCCAATCTTGACATCTCTTTGTAGATCCATGCAAACACATCTCTATTTTTTTTTTTTTTTTGCAATTCAATAATATGCCCCTTTATTTCTCTTGGGAGAGTCCTATCTATGAAGATTGGCCACTGCGACTCTCCTAGTCACGCTAGATCCAATTCTTAAGGTAATAACAAAGGAAGTTAGGGAAAGATTCTCAAGGTAAACCGCGTACTTAAGAAATATTCCTTAGATACAGATCTTAACCAACTCCCTTTCATTACAAACATCTTGCATATTTAGTGAACGCTCCCTGAAGCACTCAATATAGTCCATGAGATCTTTCTTGGAACTCTGATAGATCATTCCCATGTTAATAAGGGTAACCCTTTCTTCAATAGGGAAAAACTTCTCCAAAAACATCCTATACATATTACCCCACGAATCTACTAAACCTGGAGGGAGATTAACATACCAAGTGTATGCCTTTTCAGTGAGTGACTTAAAAAATTCTTTCAATTTCAAATTGTCATCTAGACCATATACTTCCAATGTCTTAATGAATTTTAGAAAATGTTCCTTAGCACTTCCTTTCTTGCCATTAAATAGCATGAACTTTAAGCTGACATAATCTTTACGGTACAGTTTCACGGCAATGCAATAGTGATATGGAAGCTTAAGTTCTGGCATCCCAATTGCAAATTTCGCTTGTATCTCCTTTAAATACATGTCCATATCTTCCTTGGTCACAAACAACCCTCTCTAAGTCAATGCTTCTACCCTCAGTGACATAGCAGGAGTAGGGTGCATAGGCGCGAGATTCATAAGTGTAAATCTTGTAGACATAGGATTCACCGGTGTTGGTTGTACAGAATCAACAATCATGACACGTAGTATGGTACATAAGGATAACGAGCCTCTAATCTGAACTCCCCGGTTCCTTACTTCAAGTAATGAATCTTACATAGCTGCAGGTTCCACGATAGAAAGTTGTTGCTGAACTCTAGGATTGACATGCTAGTTGATGGCGGGAGGGTTGTGGAGTGTTTTGTTGCACTACATTAGAAGGATTCGAGGAAGTTGCTTCCTGTTGTACAACAGTAAAGGCAGCTAAAGCAGACGCGCATTGGGCGAATATCGCCATGAGTTTGCTTAGGGTTCGATTAGTTTCTTGTAGCTCATGTGTCAATTGGGCATTATCAAGGGCACCTTCTTGCGTGCCATCTCCTTAGCTCGTGTCTCTAGCTGGAGATCAATTATGGTCATGGGTCACAATAGCAGTATCTTACTCTTGATTAGCTCCTTCAATAGAATCGAGTTGTCTTTGCCTTAGAGGTACCATGATGTAAGTATCAAGTCTTCCCTCCTCAGTAGAGTCACCAAAAAATGTTTGGAGATGCAAGAATTACATGCGTACCGTGTGTAAAGTTGCGCTGCATATAGCTAAGAAAATGACTTAAGTGACTCGTACAAAATGACCAAGAGAGAAAAATAAGTAAGAGGAGTAGGCGATCTCAACAAAACTCTAGCACTTTAGTGATAGTTGAAGGAGCTCGAAGGCATCAAACTCCACTAATGATGAAGAATGGGATAATGTTTTTTGAGGTATTTGAGTGTTTGATCTTCTATGGTGAGAATCCGGCAGAATAATAGCATTAATGCCAATTCTCTCTTGTTTAAATGAAGGAAGCGGAAGGGCATTTATAAAGGATGGCCCTTGATCTCATCCGTCGAATCTTGATGACAATGCTAAGATCAATCCTTTCTTTTTTAATGGACTAGGAGATGAGCCTTCTTTATAGATTTAGGCCCAAATAACCTTATTCTATTAGTATGAGCCAAGTTGAGAAATATTAGATCTGCTGGACTGATTCAACGAGCATATTCTAAGTCTGCCATACCAAATCTCCCTTGATTATTCCGATAATTTATGAGCTTGGCTCCTTATATCCTGTGGCTTGAAATTCAATATTAAATTTAGCCCTCTATAATTTTCAAAAAAAGTAATTGAAAATCTTAATTGAATTTGATGGAATCATAAAGTTCCATAATATATTTATCTCTATTAATGTTAATTTTGATAATTAGAATGTTGAATAGAATCTACTATATGTAAACTTGCATGACAATCTTTTTTATATCTATTATAACAGATTTATAGGCTTTTTTTTTTTTTCTCGTTTTGTTTTATTTAGACCTAATAATATTTAGATAATTTGTCTTTTTTAATTCAATAAACTAACTGAAATTACATATAAAAATAGGTGTAACAGGTTGCATCTATTACAAGTAGATTATGAAAAACATGATCCAGAAGCAGAAATTTATACTTTGGACGAAGAAAATTTATATACACACTGTATTTTCTCAAGCTTATTATGCAGCAGTGAACCTAAAAAGCATGACATGTTCATATGTCTGTCCAGGATTCACAATCTGTGAGGGAAAACTTGGATGATTCACAGAATCCGGAAACCCTTGTGTCTCCAAGCAAAGGCCTGCATATTTCTGGTACACAAAGCCTCCTTTTCCCGTCTCGTTGTGCAACATGTTACTGGTATAAAATTGAACTCCAATTTGGTTACTCCACAACTCCATCTTCCTCCCCGAAGCGCTATCCCGCACAACTGCAACCTTCTTCAAATGACGGCTATCAGTAGCATCTAGCACGTAGTTGATGTCGTATCCGCTAGGCAACTCATTGATCCTGCTACCAATTTTACGAGGTTGGAGGAAATCGTAAGGCGATCCTCCGATGTCGCGGATTTCGCCTGTTGGTATGAGTTGATCATCGACCGGGGTGATTTTGGACCCTAAGATTTGGATATCATGGGACAGGATGTCACCACTACTTTGACCAGCAAGGTTCCAATAGGTATGAAGGGCTAGATTGATTGGAGTGGCCTTGTTGAGTGCCTTGGCTTGCATTTTGACACCCAATCTGTGTTTATCCATTATTGTGTACGTAACAGACACAGAGACCGCACCAGGAAAACCTGTTGAGATGTGATTAGGTGGTGTGTAGAAGAGGCAACAACTTGTTGTTACTTTCTTTTTTTTTGGTAAATAATTCATGACTTTTTATTGTTAAAAAGGTAAATGAAAAAATCCAATTGCATTCATCCTAACAAATTATTATAGTTATAGGTATAGTTAGATGAGATAATAATTACAGGTATCAATAGTATCGAACCTTCACAAATCATGAAATATATAAATGAAAAAATATAGAAAATAATATCCTCTCTTTTGAAAAAGAACTATTTATCATAATCAAATTTTGCAATAGTCATATTGTAGTAATACTAAGATAAGACTATAAATTCTGGTGTTTTCTATGGTGACAATTACCTTGTTCACCATCATAGCTGTTGTAGGTAAATGTTACGTGAGACTCGGTATCATAGCTGGGCACATCCCATATGACGCTAGAAAATCCTTTGGCTCCACCTAATTTTCGAGTCACAAAAATTAGCAAGACAGACAGATATAATTATGACGCTAGAAAATCCTTTGGCTCCACCTAATTTTCGAATCACAAAAATTAGCAAGACAGACAGATATAATTACGACAACTTTAACACTAAAATTTCCTAGAAAAATAGTCATCAATGGTCGATACCATGAAGAGTATTGTTTCCATCGTTTTTGGGTAATTTGTAGAGGACTCCATTTAGAGTAAACTCAGCCCGTCCGATTCTGTTAGCAACTCGTCCAACCAATCCTCCGAAATAAGTTGTATCATTCTATGGAAAAACAAATTAAGAAAATCAAAACAGAAATATCATAATTTTAAAACTTTCTCAAGTTATTAACTATCTTTGGTTAAGAAAAATAAAGTCGTTGTAACTTTCATCCATATTTGGTAACAAGTTAAAGAAACAACAATTTTATCATGATACAGTAGGACAATTTTGAAGTATACTTTATAAGAAACACTCTTTTCAGGCGAATAAATAAATGTATTAGACCATATTCAACCTTATAATTCACATATTAGGGAATTCCCAATTTCAAGAATTTTCTCCACTGTATCTCTAAAATGTGAAACCCTCTATTTTGGGCATAATTTCTTTTTTTTTTTTTTTTTTTGGTGGGGGAAACAATTGACACTTTAAGATTGAATAAGTTAAAAAGGAAAAGAAAAAAAAAAAAGAAAAAAGAAAGAAAAAGAGAAGGGCAATCCCTAAAGGAGGGCCAATACTTATTGGAGAACCCTAGAATGATGAAAAGATAGGTTTGCATACTCACCTCATACTTTTCAAATGTGTCGTATCCTAGAACAATATCAGCAAGTTTGCCTGAAAATAAATCAAATAAAATTGAGATCCAAATCAATGGGATTTAATCCAAAGTGGGATTTAATCCAAAGAGATTAAAAAAATGTCTTATCACCACCATATTCCTAATTGACAACGATTTTCAGTTCCTCATGCAATAAGTTATAAGATAAATCACAGCATTTTTATCCCAATAACAATTGAAAATCAAACAAATCTACGTATTTTGTAAACATCCTTTCAGCTTATCATTTGGCATCATTTTGAAACCACCTATTAAGATAATAAAGGTAATAAAAATATATATATATATATATATATATATATATATATAAATGAGATAAATCCATACTAAAGGATATCGAACAGACACAATACAGATAAACGTGGGGCGTACCATTTTTATCTGGGACCATAGCAGAGAGCATGGTTGCACCATAATCGGTGAATTCAACGGTAAAATCTCCTCTCTTAAGTACATAAATTCCAATATCTTTCTTTGCTTCACAATAGCCTAAAAGCGATGCCACTACAAGACAACATTGGAGAAAAAAATTATTCATCTTTGCCATGTAGTGACTAAGAATAAATCAAAACCAAAAAACAAATAAAACAATTTGCGAAAGGGAAATGGATTAAGGAGGAATATATAGAGAGAAGCAAGGAGAAATTTTAGGTATTTTAGTTAAGATGAGATTTGTTTTGGATAAGGACGGTATCGGTATTGGTATAGATAGATTTATTGGATAGTCAAAGCCGGAGTCTCTGATTTTTTTCTAAATCGGATGAAAACAGATAAGAATTAATGCGTGCAAATTATTTGGTATCCTATTTACGTGGCTCATTGATCTATTTAATGACTTTCTATGTTTATGTCAATGACGTGTATATATATATATATATATAGAATAAACCGTCTGTCTTTGAACTCTACTTTTTAGTATGGATATAGTCTGCATAGATCACGAGTTTCGAATTCTTGATCAATAGAAAATATTGGATATAATCCTTGTCTACATGTTGGTATAAGTATTAGTATTCATCAAATTGAATTTTCACATTAAGAAAGAAATAAAGATCGATCGAGTTAACCTTTCCATCAATTCATTTCTAGTCTAATGATTTATTAATGGTAGTCAAGAGTCTAATGATTTTTTTTTTTTTTGTTTCTTATATTTTTTAGCAAATGAAACTGAGTCGTGTTTGAAATAATTCTATTTAAACCGTTAATAAATTGAATCACTTTAAATGTACTTTGGTTCAATTCATTTCAAATAGCTTTTAAAGCAACTTGTTTATTTGATAATATTAATAATTAGGAAATTTTTAATCAAATATTGATATTCAAATATGTTGAGAATCTTATGCAATAATCAATATTATATAATATTATATCATAATGAAATTCTATCTTAACTAATAGTGAAAACTCATGAATGTACATGAGAGACAATGGTAAGGGAAAAAAGGGGATTTTAGAGACTAAATATGAGGTGAGAGACCTAAAAAGAAAAGGTAAATAGGATTAGACTAAAATATCAATTGGGTTAAAATTAAAAAGTATGCTTATTTTTTATCTTTTAATAATATGCGATTCATTTCAGTTCAACTATTAAACTGAAATACAATCATTTAGATCCTCTTTAGACCAACCACAAACCAAACTGAAATGCAAAAGAACCATATTTAGCAATTTGATTCGATTCAGTTTGCATTAATTCGATTTGATTTGATGAATAGCTTTATTTGTTATACTTTCCTAAAATATGAAAAATTATTGCATTATATATATGATATATTAAATAGACTTTACTCTTTAGGTTCTTTCTTAAGTCTATTATAATTTTAGATATTAGTTAGGCAACTTAATGAATAGCTGCAATTACTAGGATTAGTTAGATGAATAAGATAGTAAATAGTTATAGTTGGTAAAGTTTATCAAGAAATTAATTACTATAGGAAATATTATAAATAATACTTGTAAAAACCAAAAGATCATCATTTCATTTAGAACCAAATTCAAGAACTCGTTTTCTCAAGTTTTTTCTCCTTTTCTCTCAATTTTTTAGAAGTTTGTCTTTAACTTAAACTAAAGACAATTACAATTTTGTGTTCATTTAAGTGGGTTATGTGAGATTCTAATAATAGTGCTTTTCTTATTGAGAAAACAAGCGAAAATGGAAAAAGTACTCATTCAAATGTTAGAAAGTACAACAAAAATGCAAGAAAAAATCAAGAAATTCCAAATGATACATGATTGTTGAAAAAAAGTTTTAAGTGTTTACAAAAAGTAATAGTGAAATGTATGAAAAAAAAAAAGCAAATAATGAACCAAAAAAAAAGATGTCATACCAGCTATTAATGATATGGGTAAAGAAAATTTTCATCAAAAAATTCAACTTGTTACAAAGAATAGTAAAAAGGTGAAGGATTTAGTGCAAGAAATTAAGGTGGAGAATAATAAAAAAAATAACAATATGAACATTAATAATGCAAAGATACAAGAGGACGGACGTTTTTCCATAATTAGCTTTGTACGTACAACAATATCAACTATAAACGTTTTTATGCAAAATTTAATCAAAGAACAAAAATCTATGTTGCTCAACAACACCAATTATGAACATGAAATTTAGGGACAAAGAAATTTTATAAATTAAGTTTTAGACTTTGTAACCTATAAAAATCTTAAGTCAAAAGAACAAGAAAATACTCCAACAATACATCACAAGAATGTCCAAGGCAACATTATCTTGAAGGATAAAATATATATTGAAGATTTTGTTAATGGTTTTTAAACATTACCAAATCATATTAGTTAATAATTCTTTTGTTGAATTTTTCTTCTTTTTAGAACCTTGAGGATAAGGTTTTCTGCAAGGGTGGTGGAAATTGTTATTACTTTAGATATTAGTTAGACAACTTAATAAATAGTTGCAATTACTAGAATTAGTTAGTTAAGTAAGATAGTAAATAGTTGTAATTGGTAAAGTTTGTTAGAAAATTAGTTATTATATGAAATATTATAAATAATACTTATAAAAATCAAAAGATCACCATTTCATTTAAAACCAAATTCAAGAACTATTGTTCTCAACTTCTCTCTCCTTTTTTTTCCAATTTTCTATAAGTTTATCTTTGACTCGAAATAAAGACAATTACAATTTTGTATTCATTTAAATGGGTTATGTGAGATTCTAACAAAGTCATAACCTAAACAAAATAAATAATAAAAGTTTGTTATGTAATGGGAAAATAAAAAATAAAAAACTGTTATATATATCCTAAATGGTTAAAGAAGCATATATACAACCAATTATATCCTTGTTTGAATGCACCTTCTATTAACACATTACCATAACAGTCTTAACAGACTTTAGTATATAAGACTATCTTTCTAAACCAAGTTAGATTGATTAGGTTCATTAATTAAATCGGAGTAACTGTTGATAAAGATCAAATGGGTGATTAGACCGACTTTATGGAGGGATCATATTCGGTCAAATCTGAGTCTAACAACACTAGTTATATATAAAAAGATGAGACTGTACATGGATCTCGATTTCTATCTTATTGAAAAAGTTAATTGACATATAATTTATCCTTTTTTTTTTTTTGGCAAAATCATTCCAGTTTTTGAATTTTTATCGGCCAATCAATGACCATGAATGACCCATTTACTTGTCAGTTAATTGTCAAAGTTAAATCGATAATACCGTATGAATGTTTAGACTTTAGGACTTGTTTTACCGTGTCAAATTAATTTTCCATTCATTTTTTTTTCCCCCTTCAGTACGTTCTAAGAGTACGATGTAAAAGAACTTATAGAATACGTTAAATTCGTCTATAATAGAATTTTTCATCCGTGCCCAATATAAGCTAATAATTAGAAGCATAATGGCAAAAAATTAAAAGGCATGTATTATAAAATTATTGATTAGTGTCCTTTAGTTACCTTTGACACAGTCCTCTTCGCGTAGCGCATCATTTTTCATCTTTTTGCCTAATGACCCAACCCTCGATTGGATAAGAGTATATGCTAAAGTCGAGTTTTGACATCGTTAAAAGCACTGGATGACTGTGTACAACCATATAATTTGGGAGAAAAGATTTAATGATATTAATATTTTTCGTAAATCGATAAGAAATATATAAATATTAATAAAAATTTGACATATTATAATAAAGGAGTTCATTTTTTAAGAAAATATCCATTATATTTTTATATATTAAATTTTTATTAAACTTATACACCACTTATCAATTCATATGATATATTAGTACTAGAGGTAAGCAAAAAAACCGCGAACCATGGATCGAACCGTAAACCTAATCGAACTAAACCGAAAAATAAGTCTTTTTACGAACCATTTGGTTTATGGTTTAATTCGGTTATATATAAACGATTCGTGGTTTGGTTCAGAGAAGCGAACCAAACCGTACCATTTTGAAACGAACCTAACCGTTTAGTTAAATAAAAAAAATTATATAATTATTTTGTACTTTTTTATATTTTCTATTAATCTTTATAAATTTCATTAAATTTTCCATATCTTGTTATTCTTTATCGTAATTTTGTATTAATTATTAAGATTAAGTTGAGTAAATTTCATTTGAAATTTCATATTTATTGAAAATAGAAATATTTAGTGAAAAATTGATACAAAAGGTTTAAACCGTGAATCGAACCGAACCGAACTAAACCAGTTTTAATTTTATTCAAAAAATTTACGAATCGAACCATATAGTTAGGTTCAACTTAAAAAAAAAAAAAACCATTATATTAGGTTCAATTCAATGAGGAAAAGCGAACGGTACCGAACTAAATCACTCCCTTCACTAATTAGTACCACTGAAACTTTTCTTAGTGGAGGTCAAATTTAACTTATTTAACATAATATCAAAGTTTTTATTACTAGAAGATTTCATTTAGTTAATTATAATTTTTTAACAAATGAAATTTGATGTGTGAAAAAAGGTTTTAAAGGCAAAAAATAAAAATAAAAATAAAAGAAATTCTCATTTAAGCAACACAAAGTAAATACAACTTAAAAAATAAAATGATATTTACAGAAATTGAATCCAATCCATGACTTCATGATTGAAACATCGTATATCTAACTACCTAGCTATATCTAATTTTATAATAAGATTTGGTCTTTAAAACATACACATAGATACTTTCATGATAAGTTTCAATAATAGTTTTTTTTTTTTTTGGAACTTAGCGCCGGAGCGCCTTATAACTCCGCTTTAGATTCATCCTGCTGAGGCGTGAAAGACTATGATTTTATGGTATTATCACTGCTGATTCATTACCATATAAGAAAGTATGCATTTTTCATTTGTTTAAAGTTTAAGATAGGGAAAAAAGGGGAAAAAATTATGTTTGGATTAAAAAAACGTTGTCTGGTATTTGGCATGCATCTGTGGATACAAATATTTAACACTTAAGGTAGCTAAAGATATCCTTCTACTATAGGTCCCAACTCCCAAATTGAGTTGAGTGTCGACAAATTATTCTAATTTGCACGAATATTCTTCCGAGTCGCATGTCCCTGTCAACTTCCTTTCATTTCCACTTTTCTTGTGTCAATTTGTCATGCAAATTCAATTTTCTCGGCAGTTTATTTTCTCAGGTGAAAAATTGTCCAATGTGGCAATTATTTATTTATTTTCATTTTCCCAGCATAGAGAAAAGATTCCTTAAGTGGCATACTACACATGTATGTGTATATAACGTATAGATATTAATTATATTTTGACATGTGACAATATTGATATTAGCTTCTTATTCCCCCCTTCCCCAACAACCCCTCCTCTCCCCACCCACCCACAAACCACCCATCAATGTTAGCTTCTTATTCCCCACCACCACCACCCTTACCTCAAGACTATCAATTATCACTATCCCACCATGTGTACATATATATGTAGTGGTATATTATTTAATAAATCCTTTCTCACTAACAAGTGAAGACAAGATGAGCTTCTCAAACTTCCTAATGAGAGAGTTCAACAAATGGATTAAAGGATTATTAAGCATTACTACAAGTATGAAGTGAAGCAGAGAATTGTTAAGAGCTTCTATGTTACAAACCCCAAGCCTTAGGTAGTCATCAGACACCCCAACCGTCATCTTAGAATCTTAGCTGATAAAGTTTGGTACTCAATGGGCTCCTTGAGCCTAATGGACCAAGCTAAGGCTATTTTAGGCTACTTAGGCTAACTTGCAAAACAAATAGAGGTGAGTAAAACAACTAGATGAATTGTTTGGCGAGACCATTCCAATGCTCAAGTCAGTAAAACTTATGAGGGAGTAAACACTTTGTATAGATGAAAAAGGAAGTAGTTAGGAGTGATAAATAAGTGAGAGTCCTAGTGTTATCTATAAGGGGAAAAACCTAAGTATTTATATGCTTAGCTTCTAACCCTTATCAACTTGTGCTATGCAAAAGCTTTGCATTGGCGATAACAAGAATGATTACTTTTGGGCTTTTATCTTTTCCTCATAAATATTTTATGGTGCCATACAACTAAAGCCACGTGAACTCGAGTTCTACTAAAAGAGAGCCACCAAGGGTCTCATCACATTTAATGTGATGTAATTGCTATGTAGCTAAGCCCTATGAGGTTTCTACAAGTTCTATGAATTGCTTAGGGAGGATTGTTAAGGGTTCCTCAGAGGTTAGTCAGTCACTTATAGGAGTCATTTCTAGCTAAGGAGACATCACTTTGCAACATCCTTTATTTCTTTATATGCCTCGACTGAGTAATATTTCTGCTCAACACAAGGCTTAAAGCAACCAACCCAGGCCCTATTGAGATTGTGATTCAGTGAGCAATTATGTTGAAATTGTACGCGCAAGTCAACCCCAACGTCATGTTCTTGAGGGTTAGAGTGCTCGATCTTAGGCTCAAGATGGTTGGCTCATGTCTAAGAACTAACATCAAAATCGGCCTTGAATGGTTTGATCTCTATTCTATTTTAATTTCTCTCCTCTTCTATTGCATAATTTTCTGGATTTATTTGATTATTTTTATTATATTGTCTACTTAAATATATTTAAAAATATTGTATATTTAAATTAATTATTATCAATTAATGAGGAGTTGCCACTTGTTGGTTATGAAAGGAAAACTTAAGGTATTAACAAAAATCCTAATTTGTAAAAGTTGGAATCCAATGAGTACTCAAGATATGAAAAACATAAATAGAATTTTCTTTTCTTAATTATTATGAATCTTTATTCTTTGCAAAATCAAGAAGTTAGAATTGGTCAAATTAAAGGGCGGAATTGATGAGGGTTTAAATAGAATGGTGCTCAAATATTAAGAACTAAATGTATATTTTTTCTTTTTCTATAATGAAAATGTAAATAAGTGATTTAGGAGCTTTATTAAAAAATCAAATAAGGAAAAAAAATTTACATTTTCACTCATTTATTTTTTGGTAAAGTATATAATCAATGCTATTGAGGAAAAAAAAATCCTTTTTAGGTATTTTTTGGTCAATTACTATATCTTATTTCAACTATTGAGACTAATTGTCTATGTTTTGTCCTATTCAAGAAACTAGCTACTTGATGTGATGCCATAGTCTAATTTCCTTTTTTTTTTTATCTTTAATAAATATTTCAAAAGTATTCATTAATGACACACCGTTTATAATAAGAATTTATATCAAAATTTTATGGCTCTATAAGAGAATTAGAATCTTTTCCACACTGTAACATATAGAAACATACATTATAAACAAAAAAAAAAAAAATCGAGATCATTATAATCAAGTAATATGAATGTTGATCTCCTTACAAGATCTCTCTTATAATTATTGTAATAGTTAGGAGGAGGGGGGAAAATAGAGAGGAGAGTAAACAAGGGTTTCTCGTGAGTCATTCACATAGCAATTCTGCATTAATTCATACCTAATCAGGCTAGTAGTCTTTTCATTTTTTTTTTTTTTCCATATACTAGAGTGAGTCAGTCACTCCTACAACCCTGTTCATCAATTAAGTTGGTATACTTTGTAATTTGATACTAAAGAGTTGTGGAGTCAGCCGCAACGTAGAACCTCTTAGCACATCTTGATTCGTTAAATCCATTCCTGTGCTCTTAGGGTTCTTTACCCTCTAGTACAAAGGTTTACTGCGTAAATCTTGAATGTTGTCACTTTGTTAGTTAGTTTAGTTATTTGAATTAGTATGATGGTTATCTTTGGTGCCTGGTTTGTTCATTCACACTAAAAAATCATTTTACACAATAAGAACCCAAAAAATTCTCCAGTTCTTTTCACCGCTTAAGCTCTTATAAATCATAATGCTATCATATATATAAAGAATATTTAATACGTTCAACTGGCCATAATACATGTCAAAGCACCATATTGCAATGGAAGCTGAATACTAGAAAGAAGTAAAATGCATATAAAAGCAGTATGAGAATCATCAACGGTAGTTACAAATATCAAGGTTTTAGGACACCCGAAGGCTGAACATGACAATGACTACACACTCACGTTATGAACAGAGAGACCAAAAGAGCGTGGATCCTAGTTCGTACTTTGGAAATCAATGTGTCCGATGAAACTTACAAAACCCTATGATGTACAACAACTCACAATCACTCGATGCACACAAATCAGCAATTGCTTTTAGCCAAACAAGTTGGTCAACACAAAACCAATTTAATTTCCGCCATTATAGTATTATAACAAAGGACATTATCAAAAATCTGCTTCGTAAACAAACTCCTCATGAAAAGCTCGCGATTCCAAAAATTCACCTTTTCCACTCAACCCTTCCTGTAAGTTGGAACAATAAATTCAATGGTTTTAATGACAAGGACTTTAATGACAAGAAATCCATTTCTTTAAACACGTACTAGCAATGGTGATTTCCCGATGACCAAATATAAATGGAGTTAAAACAGATAAATTCATACCAGATGATGACTTATCACTCCTGCCTCCTGCTTTGCCACTGGCTTGATTAGATTTCTGGTTCCTTGGTGATGGGGTGTTAACTTTACTATTAGTTGGAGATGGTAGAGAACGACGTCTTGTCGGATTATTTTTTTCAGCTGTATCCTGGCCAGCACTGGGAGAACCTTGGAGTCTCAGTTTTGCCTTGGCAGACTCGGTTGCTGCCATGTAGCTAGGTACCGCTGGACTGTTCTGTGTTCCATTTTCTGCACTTTCTTGCTTTGATGGTGTAGAAGATTTCCGGCTTGGTTTTCTGTTCTCATTCCTCATTGAATCCTCCTTATGGCCTGAGTCTTCACAATTTCCATTCCTTGCCGGAATAGCCTCTTCCCCGACAACATTTTCTTCAGAAGCTTTCAAGCCAGTTGCTACTTGGCTGTCCATTGACATTGTAGTTTTATCAGCTATTTTTATCACTTCTAATGATGTGTCTGCATCAGGTAATTCAGGTGGAATTAACACCTCCTCTTCCTTCACCTTCTCTACTGAACTACTGCCATTCTGCTCAATTACATCCCTTGAAATGATGACCGGCTTTTCCAGAACGCCTTCAGGATTCTCACTTCCGGCCTTGGTTTGAACAGAGTTTTCCACAACTGGATTGTGAACCTTTCTCAAATTACGTTTAACCTTTTCAATCTCATTCGGTTGACTTTCTGGCACAAGATCCACCGAACTATTTGAGACCTTCGGGTTATGTTTTGGCTTCTCGAATTCTGGATTTACTTGTACTTGAAGAATGCTGTCAACATTCGAAGCAGAAGCTCTATGAATGCTTCTCTTTGGCCTGCGAGTTTCAGCTTCCATATGTTGACTAGACCATTGCTTCCTTGGTGGTTTAGTACTTTTCCTTAATTGGGGGGCTGGTCTCCAGAAAAATGATGCAGACCAACGATATAACCAGCTTGAGGCCGAGTTCGGATGCCCAGGTTCATAACTGAGGCACAACGGCATCACGATAGGTGATGGGGCAAGAAGCTACACAAAATAATCTTTAGATAACACGTGCAGATAGTAATTTCACATTTCATCATGATATTATTGCATCCAAAGAGAAAGTAGAGTTGCTAATGAAATAATTAGAAAAATAATAATAATCACCTTGTGGATGAAAGCATTGGCAGAAAATCTTGCCATCTGTTTTGACAAACTAGTTTCAACCTGATCAACCTGCTTAGCCTGTCAGAAAGTTCACTTCAGATCAAATCCTGTGTAGAAAAAGAGGATTCAAATGGAAGAGATTGAGCTGATGATGATGACATGGTGGACTAGATAGAGATGCCAACAACAGATAGGAAGTCAAGAAAGAAGCTATTACAGGATCGAACTTTTAATATAAATTTTTGAGCTCGTTATAGAAAGAACCTGACAATCTCCTGGTTATGACTCGTTAAGAGAGAACCTTATGATCTCATAAAGAGCTTAATTATAGAGAGAATCACGGATCTCTTTAGATTAAAATCTGATTTTTTTTTTTTTTCCTGCAAAACGGGACTTAGCCCGCTCATTACATTGTTACTATTTAAATACACAAACAAGTGACAGTTTTTTTCTTTTTTTCCCCTAAACTGCTCATATTTTTCCTCCTGTTTGAAAACTACCCGTACAATTGCTACCCATAACTGACTTCTAATTCAAAATACTACACATCACAAATACTGGACTAGAACACAACATTCTGCATCAAGCTATACTAAGGATAACATAATACCATTGAACATAAAAAGCACAACTCATCATATTTAAAATACTAACACATAGCCAATTAAATAAAGACAATATATTACAACACATGCACAAACACTGTTCACGTCACTGTTCACGCCACCGTTCATGCACTGTTCACTACTTTGCACAACCTCACCATACACACGTTAGGTAACAGAAGCTTAACCAGTACAAGCAACTACCATGTGGTTTAGTATCTCCATGTGCTCCAGCTGTTACCTTTTAGGTGCCCAAGCATAGAAACAGGGAAAATTTCTGTCATAATTTCAGTGATAGATTGCAAAATTAATGGTCTAAACAGATAGCAAGTCAAATTCATGGGTTTGTGAAAACTCCACCATTAAAGTGGTCTTGAACCATTTCGTTTCAAAACTGTCCAATTTATCTACTTCACTAGCCAATTTTGTCTATATACCATCTATTGGAGCCCAAGACATGCAAGTACATTAACGTCACATTTGGTTGCACAATTTTTGTAGTATTAAATTGGACAAAAAATTTTATCTCATGTTTGCTTTATAACTTTATTAATAACTGAACAAAAAATGGACTAATAGACTAAATAAAAAGCTTAAATTTTATACCATTTATACCATAATACAAAAATAAAAAATTTACTAAACAAAAACAAAAAAAATTTGCATTCTTAAAAATAACCATCCATGTTATAATATTGAGTTAATTAATATTATTTTTATTAAAAATTACAAAAAATTATTTATTTTATAATATAAATAATTAATTTTATATCTAATAATATGTAAACCAAACATGATATAATAAATTTATATTATCCAGTCCTTTTTATACTTGTCCTATCAAATTCTCTTTATCTAATTAAGTCCTTATAATCAAATACTACCTAAAAGAACTATTTCGGTAGGAAAAAATGACATTTAGGGACAACGGGTTTCCTACATGTTAAGACAGAAAATTTTCTCGTGACAAAAAATTTGAGCACCATTACTTCCAAATGCATACTACCTGAGGCTTTGCCAAATAGTCAACCTTATGCACATCAAGCCTTAGAGATTCCCTAATCCTTGCTCCCCGAACAAATGCCTGTAACCTTACTATTCCCAGCATACAGGACAAGGTAGCAACAGCTTGTCTCCTGACCAGATGTCCCCGAATGAGTGCCTGCAACCTTATTATGCCCTTGAGAGCTCGGAATGCTCGGCGAGCCTACACATAGTACAATTGAGTCATAGTGGGAAAACCATAAGTTCAAAGATGCTGTGGCATTTTGATGAATTAATAGTTGAACTCTGATCAAAAACAGCACAAAGAAAAACAAACATATATAGTTTGAAGATGTAAATCTCAGTATCTCACACGTGCCTATCCTTCATAAGAGTTCTATCCAAGAAATTTAAGAGATCATTTCCTATTCAGTGACTAGACTCTTTATTTTTCTGTAAGCATTACCAGATAACCTCTAAAGGCAGCTTGTGCCTTCGTTGCAGCCATCTCTTGTGCAATTTTCTCCAGGTCATGCTGTTCTTCATTGATTGCAGTCCTTTCTGCATCTACATCTTGAGTTTCTGGAAACGAAAATTCCTCAACAGTATCTGCAGGTAACTGATGAGAAGTAATAGCAGAAGCCAGTGCTGCATCGGCTTCCAATGCCCTAGAAGCAACCATGATGTCCCTGTCATTTGTAATTTTCTGCACGTATTTGAAACTTATAATGTCAACATTCATCAAATATGTATAGGTCCTTCAAGATCACTCGCAAGCTAGAGCGGTGTTTCAGTTGCATGAGTGAAGATCATTTATATTCAGAGAAAGCATGACATATCATATTGTGTAAATGAGTAGATCCAAATTCTCTTTATTAAACGTGCCAAAGGTTATGTACAGCATTCAAGTCATGGAATCTAGAAGGATTTTTTACTCTGCCCAGTTGAAGATATGAAGACACTCCAAATAAAATTACCTCTCTTCCTTTAGAGGCAGTATGTTTAGATGACTTCTTCCCAAAGAGTACTGACTTGATCCATTTTGTTGGTGACTTTCCCATGTAGGAAAGCCAGGATCTGCACATGAACCAAAGATGCTGAAGAGTTCAGTATAACAGATCAAGTAACTAGATATTCACTTTCAATTTTCAAGCCAAACTAACAAGAGAAGAAACGACATTGTGCAGGTCTATTCTGATTATCACCTACCACATTAGCCAGACTACATCTTCAGAAGATCATGATGCTGTTATTATAGTGAAACTATTGAAGTTCTAAGAATGAGTTGACTTTCAACCAAAGTTGAAAAGTCTCAGCATATTGGCTAGAAGTACTTGAAGGGTTAAACATGGGAACAGATGACATCAAAAGACTTAACAAATTAATGACCTAACGGAAAAATAAGGATAAACTGACCGAAAAAAAAAATAAAGTATGTGACAAGAGTCATACTAGCCATGATCATGAAAGCAAAACTTCATGGCCTATCTTTTTCCATGGCACTACACGTGTAAGGCAAGCAATACTTTTTTGAATGTGTTGACACCTAATGAAGTTATATTCATTTCAGGATATTAGTTAAACAACAAGAAAGTAAAGTACATTATTATGGATCTATGAGATCATAAATGCCCAGGTCCTAGATCGCTTTTAAATTTTTATTAAGAATCAACACATCTCTTACTTTTTTATATGAATAGGTAGACTTTACCCTAGTTCCAGATGTAGAGTGGCCTAATGATTCCAGTTGTTTCAATTGCTATACCAGTTAATTCCCAAACCATTAAACATCAATGGCAAAGGACAATGAAAAACAATACTTTCTTCTCACCCAAAACCAACTCTATAGGTTCCTTAAACAAAGCAAACTCATCCTACAGGTCAGTCTGTTTTGTAGAAAAACCATTTTAAAGATTCTTCAACATTTGCCATAATTTGAACTTTGCAACTGTCAAATGCCATCAAAGCAATCATGAGTATTTGCTTTCAGCAGTAACTTCTAGCAGCATATGGTAGTCCAAGATGATGGTTGCAGCTAACCATAGATGATGAACAACTAAGAAAAGGTTAATTGAAAGTTACAAATAATTTCTGCTATAAAATGAGAAACCTGTTTTCCTCATCTCTACAAGTATTTCTTGTAGTTAGCTCCGCTACAAGTTAACAATGCAACCTTCACCTTTAACAGCCATCTGCCACTAAAAGCCATTAGCTACTTCATCCTTTTGAGATTACTAAGGTGATATGTGACAGTGTAAAGATTAAATTAAAGCAAACATCAATAAAATATCAGGAAATCATTTGTAGCAAAACAGATGCATCCTGCATGCTTTCACTTGTATTTTCTTGATCAGAGATAAGCTTTGGCTTCTGTGGTTCTAAAAAAGAAGAATCTAAACACATCTTTTGATATATCTATTTGCTAAAATAAGGTAGGTCAAGAAAAATATTTTTCTCGACATTATTATTTCACTAATCAAAGGTAATTTCTAACAACTTTTTTTTTAGGGTAATTAATACAATTGACATAGAGAATCAAGTTATCATAAAGACATCATTATCATTATCATCATGAATTTTCTTCTCAATATCCAAGCAAAGAGAACATCATCCATAATTCATATTAGAATTCTACAAATCTTGCATGTTCTTAGTACCCTTCAAAAACATGACCTTATCATGACTCCAAAAAAAACACTGCCTTGTCTAAGTTAGCAATCTATGCAGAATAAGAATGTCTTGCATATGTAACTGCAGGGAGTGGTGAAAGGAAACCAATGCATTCACACTCTCCACAAAGAATAGATGACTAAAAGAACCAATCCCATGCATCAACATCAACCAAAGAAAAAACATACAAAGGCAACTTAGGATGATAGATAGCCCAAAATTGTGAAACTCCAGTCGACTTCACAACAGTTCCTTGCAGCATAATAACAATTTCAGAAATTGTCTTAATGAATTTACAAAGCTCAATTAGAAATCTAACAAAAACAAACATCAGCTGCTACAAACTAACTTCATGTCATGTAACATTATATATTAAGGTTGTGTTTTTTATATGGAAACTGTTTTTCAAATTTTTTTCAACATTTGATTTAAACAAAGCTCAAGATGTATAAATCCCAAAAAACTACGATCTTTTAATACAAAGTGATAGCATGAGGCAAAGCTGATAGCCGATGGCCAAGATAATGGTTAACCTCTATGACAAATATAAATAGGTAATCATTTTCATTATTTTCCAATTGCGTCTTCTTTATTAATCACCGCCACTAGTGGTTTGCAGTACACCAATGCTTAGCACTGAAAACCACCACTATGTTACCCAAAAAAAAAAAAAAAAAACACCACTATTTACCCACTTTTTAAGACTATCGCAATAATATTTCACAGTTGCAGAGTTTTAATTATAACAAATTTCAAAAAAATCCAGAAAAAGTTTTCACCAAACAAGATGTATCCCCAATTTCAGATTAAATTGAAGAAAAAAATGAACGAGGAACAACTCAAGTAACATCAGATCTGCAACATACCAGACCAATGTGCTACCTCCAGAACCAAAATCTACAATTCCTGTATCATGAACATGGAATCATGAAAAACATACACTACACCTTGAAAACAAAATGTTTGAAACGGAAAAGTAAAGCAGTTATATGAATGTATGAAGACAAGAAAGACATAAGAGATAAGACATGTTTCGATGTTTTAAATGTAGTAGTACCATGATTGAGCTTGAGCTTGCAAATCAAGGCAACAACAATGAGAGCATTGATTTCTCTTCTGCTCGATATTGTCTGTGAATTCCCTTCTGTCTTTCAGAGCAACACTGTACTCTCAGCAAAACTAATGATCCTGAATTTTTGAAAAATCAAATAACATCAGAATGGGTTGTTTTACTCTGCTCTCACTCCTATAATAAGTCCGGCGCCACGTGGCAATGACTCGTTGAGACCCAATAATGTCGAGACACGTGGAGGACTTTAGCAGGAATGGGGGACGTTGGATATTTCCTGATTTAGTTAAAGGTGGGTGTCTTGGGACAGTCCTATGCAGTTACTTCAGTACCAAGTGTGCAGCTCCTTTGTTGTAACGCATTCTATGATTTTACGTGTTTACCCTTAGTTTGGGGACCTTCTTCGTACTCAGAATCGGAGCGTGCGCTGCACCGACCGTGAGAGATGCGCTTGTTCAGTTGTAATGTGCGCGTGTGTTGGAGCGTGCAGTGACCGTGGACGGAGGGTAAGTGAGTGGAGGGTAGAGCTTGTTGAGTGGCTAAGGTAAAATTATGTGTCAACTAACTGCCCGTGTTTGACAGTGGTCACCTTATCCGGTTATACCTTCTATTAATTGAATTATCGGGCCTTGTTGCTTCCGTGTCGTATATGTTAGCATGCCCATACCCGCAAAAATTAAGGCTGGAAAAAAAAAAACCGCGAATCCACTAATGGAACCAAATTGAATACAAAAATCGGTTCGATTCCTAATTTAATTATATATAAATGATTCATAATTAAATTCAAAAAAGCAAACTAAAAAGAATGGTTTTAAAATGAACCAAAATGGTTGGTTAAAAAAAAATATTTATCCAATTATTTTGTACTTTCTTTATTTTTCTTTTCTATCAATATCCGTTGATTTCATCAAATTTTTCATATTTTGTTCTTATTTATCTTATTTTTGGGTAAATTATTAAGATTAAATTTAATAAATTCCATATAAATTTTCATATCAAGAAATTTTCTCTTTCTAAATTGTCATTTTTTTATATATTTTTAAATCAAGAGTCTAACTTTAATACTCTTTACATGACTTTCATTTCTTTTTCTTTAATGTATCACTTTTTCCTTCTTCGTATCACTTCAGGATAAACAACTCTATTTTTCTCTTATCATCGTTATTCATTGAAATTAGGGATGCTATCGAATGGGTTGAAAGTTATTATAGAATTTCTAACCTGTCCAACCCGAAATGAGTCTTAGAAGTGGTTCTCAAACTTTATAGAGTTTTGGATCAAGTTTTAAAATTTGGAAAAAAAACCTAATAGAAAATATGAACCTGGTTAAAAATAATAATAATATATATATACAATATTAATAATTTAATATTAATTGTAAGAAGAGGCAAGAAGCATAAGCATAAGCATAATTGCAGAAAAGGCAAGAAACACAAGCATAAGTGCAGAAGAGGCAAGAAGCATAAGCATAATTATATATTATTGTAACTTTTCTTTCTATGATTATAATAATATGTAAAAAACTTATTTAAGGATAATAAAAATAAATATATGAAATTATTATTCAAATTAAACCATATGCATTTCATTTTTTTTTTTTTGTGCACCTGCAAATCCTTTTTGTTTAATTTTTTTTTTTACATTAGCAGGTCGAGTTGGCTTTTTAATAGGTTATACAAAATCTTATAGCGACAAATTTCAAAAATAAGGTAAAAATCCTATAGGGTACCTATAAGGTTTTGGAAAGCCCTGTGGAGTAGGGTTAGGTTTGGATTTTGCAAAAACCATTCTGAACCACTCAATAGCGTCCCTAGTTAAAATAGAGTCTCTTTTCCTTATATAATCAAGTTGGATTTATAAAGATTTTGTGTAACTTTTTTGCTAAGCATCGTTGATATAATAAATGTACAAAAAAAATTAATTGGAAACATATTAAAGTTTAATAGAAAAGAAAATATATTAACGGAGATAAAAATATTTAGTGAAAATTTTATAGCCATCACATTTTTACACTCCACACACCCCTTCCTTAAACCCCCCCTCGAGCGCACGCGTAATTTTAGAGTTTTTAGAATAGGGTAAAGGTTCTTAATTTTAAAAAAATAAAAATAGAAAATTTAGAAAAGTATAAAAAAAAATAGAAAAAAATAATAATAAAATAGTTTTTTAGATAGAGTAGGATTTCTTTTAATTTAACCTTAGTATTTTTTAGGACCTTAAATAATTAAAAGAGAAAAATGATACTAAACTTAGGCTTAAATTTGAATCTAACCCAAGTCAATCTAGTCTATATATGCAATTTGATTATATATATGAATAAGGCATAGGCCAACAATTTGATGATAACATATTCTAATTTAATATTACATATAACCTAAAGATCTTAGGTTTAATCAATAAAATGTGCAAAATGTATCTTTTATTTTCTTCTCTCACTTAGACACCTATTCATCCCTCATTAATACACGCATCCATATCAAAATGCATCTTTTATTTTCTTCTTTCACTTAGACACCTGTCCAACCCTCATTGATACACGCATCCATGTCACCCATCACACCACCATACCGTAACACCACCACATTATTGTCACGTCATGCCATGTCACTTACTACATCATCGCCATGTCATTGCCTTATCATCACCACACAATGCTACGTTACTACCACATCATGGCTATGTTACGTGTCACATCATCATCACATCATTTATCGACTCACTTCTAAGTGTGGTAGGTACATTTCTACGTACGTTAGACATATTCCGACATACTCCTATGCATAATGAGCACACTCTTGATGCATATTAATTATGTTTTCCAATCACAGTTTTGTATTTAGTATCACATATAGTCCAAGTTCATTCAGCCCAACACATGGACAAAAATTATACTATATTTAATATTTTCCATCTTTAACTTGACTATAATACCTATAAATAAGGGATTTCATTTTATTACAAACTATTAAGTCATCACTCACAATCACTTAAATCCATTTATAACACCTCTCTTTCTCTTTATACGACCCCTTTTTCTCTCTTTAGGATTTATGCAAACTCTGAGCTTTCCAAGTTAGGACAAGTTATGTTAGAAACTCCCTACAACGAGAGCTTTTCAACCCGACCCAACCACTCTAGTGTCCAGCTCGAACTCATGCGAACTCTAACTTAGTTTAGCTCTACTTTAGTTATAATTTATGTTTTGTTCTTCATATTTTGTATTTTTATTTATTTATTCTTATAATGTATTGTAATTGTAACAAAAAAAAAAGAAAGAGAAAAAGGATAGAGAGGCATAGTTTATTTATTTTATTTTTTTTAGCCAAAACATAAAACAAAAATAAAAATAATAATAGGAAAAATCATAAAAATAAATAATTAAAAAAATCCTTTTTTCCAATAAAATAAATAAACTTTTAGGGCTTATTATAGAATTTTGTAAAAGAAAAATGCCAATCTATGAACCTTTTCTTTTAAATATGTTTTCTATAATTTAAACATTTTTTCTATAATTCAGACATATTTGTCATGATTTAAGTTTCTCTTCTATAATTAGGCATCTCTTCTATAGTTAGGCATATTATCCATGGTAATTATGTATTTCGTAGAAAGTTGCATTTAGTTATTTTATAATTTTTCTAAAAAGTTTTATCATTTAGAATTTTTTTTCCAAACAAATAAAAATAAATGGACCTTTTTAAAAAAAATTAGGATATTTTAGAATTTTCATAACAATAAGAACATCAAATTAGGACTCTTTCCTTTTAGGTGTTTTTCTTAAATAAAATTAAATGGCTAAAGAACTTAAAATCAACCATTTTCAGAATTAAAATAAACCAACATATTTGAAGTTTTATAAAAAAATTACGTACATCTGATTTTGAATAACAAGTATGTAGGCGCTCATATACAAATACGATGCGACTTAAAATATGAAAAATTTTCTTTTTTTTCATGTTTTAAATTTTTCATGTTTTATAAATAATTGTTTAATTTAATTAATTTAGTTGCATATGAACAGTTTGTAAATAAGGGTAAATTAAAATTGGAAAGTTTAAAAAGTGGTACTTGTTAAAAGTTTAAAAAATTAGCCCCCAAACCCAAAAATCTTTAGTTTTCAAGCCTTTTTTTAAAAATTGGTTTTTTAAGTAAACCAGTAACTAAGTTAAATCGGTCAACCTAATCAATTTAACTTAACCTTCTTTTTTTCGACTCTAGTTGAGTGGCAACTCCAAAGGATTTTCAAAAAATATTTAAAAACCGAATTTTTCATAAATTCTAGTTAAAGATTAGTATTAAACGAGTTAGGATTTAATACTAATTAAGTTAAAGAAAATATTTTAAAAACCGAGAAAAATCAGGCTCGATAAGATGGCGACTCCATTAGAGATGTTAAAAAAGCTAGCCACTTAAAAACTTTTCGAAATTAAATTTTCCTTTCATGTAATACTCGAGACATGTCACTTATTTATTTGTTTATTTCATTCAATATACTCGTTTTTAAATTATTTTTTTCATTTTTGCATGTAACATACTCAGGTCATTAGAGGAATGATTGCTTTCAAAGATGCAGGGTAGATACAGTCAGACTCGGGCTGTCTTAGGACCCTAAGAAGGGAGCTATTGTATAGACTCTAAGTGTAGTGGAGTAACCACCACTTAAGCTTCGATATAACTGATAAATTGTTTTCTCGGAAACATGTAAAGTTACAAAGCTTAAGAACCTTTAAAACTTACCTTTATTACATACACAACTTTTAAAGTGGCAAATAAATAGTAATGGGGCATGTGACCTACGAAAAGATGGAACTCTACTGGAATTCCATTATATCGTAAAAAAAGTTTGAATATACTTTCCCTATACCACCAAATATAATTTTATCTTTTGTAGAGGACTTTTTTATTGTAAAATTACAATTTCCCTATAAATTTAGTATAAATAATATTCTTTTATAATAATTCAATTTCCCTATATTGTAATAATGAAATTCCAATAAGGTGCTAACCCTAAATCCTTTTATATTACCAAGTTATTATTTAGTCACCGGTCCTTTACAACTACATTTAGGTGCCTTCATGTTTTCTTGTCTTATCTTGTTTTTCAAATCAAAAGGTTTTTCCTATATATTGTAAAATAATTTTATGGTTAAGTCGCCATCTTAGAATAGGCCATTTAAATGAATACTTGTAGATTATTTTAGCTAACCTTTGTAATAATTAAAAAATCTCATAACTTATAAATAGTCTTCTTTACTTTAAAAAAGAATTGGACTTAGTCCATCAACTTTTTCCTTCCCTATTTGTAAATTCACCACTTTGTAGAATGTCATAAGTCCTCTAATTCATAAATATCTAGAAACACTCCTATGTACAAATTGTTTAAGTTGTAAATATCTATTTCCCTTTTCGCTTTTAACCGATCGCCTTTCATAAATCACTCTAGTCTCTTGTAATATAATCACTCCCCACCCCTGTCAATAATCGGTAGTTAACTGTAAATATCAAATACTCCATAAATATTTCCTTATACTTCTTATAAGCAACCTTTTAAATACTTACAGGACACAAATTTTCTTCATTAGTAGATTAGGGTCATACTTTTTTCCTTAGGTTTCTTTCCATTACCTGTAAACCTCACAAATTTATCTATTTAAGAGTAGAAGTGAACCCTAATACTAGAAATGACTTAAAAAGTCATCAAAGCCGAGCAAAATAAAAATTTAATAAATCATAAATCTAAATATATTATAAGTAGTAAAAACTTTAGAAATTAATCAAAACCCTAAATCGTATACTAAAACCTTAAAATTGACTTACACACCGTTAACTAAAATTGAACCCGAATTTGATCGAAACCCTAAAATTATAAATATAAACCTATAAAATAATTAAATATTACTCAATAGTAATAAAATTATAGTCGATTGTAATTTTCAACTAAAACGCCTATTTGTGCGAAATTATAACGAAATCGCTATAATAATTTGTAAAAATTATAATTGTAACGGGTACCAATTAAATCGATAAAATTTCACAAAAAATTTGAAAATTAATTTACGAGAAGATTCGTTATAATTTATATGATACGAAAAATTACATATATTTATTAATAATTTTCATTTTCCTTCTCTTTTATTTCCAATTTATCTCTTTTTCTTCTTCCATTTCCACTTCAATAGTCCTATCCTGCACAAAACGTGGAAAAAAATCAGCAAATTAAGACCCCAAAACCAGCAGCCCACGTGACTAATTGTAATGACAAGTGTTGGATAAATAAGTAAGCCAAAATCTTGAAATGATTAGCTAAAATCATGGCTTATAAATTAAGCTAATGTACACGTGAATAAAAGGAAAAAAAAAAAACTGGACAGAAAAACATAAAAATCCTGCACACCGAAATTGGAGAGCAAACCATGAGGGAGAGGAAGAAAAAGAAAGAAGGAAAAGAGAGAAAGAAGGAAGAAAAAGAAGAAGAAAAATAAAAAAAAAATTAATAGGTAAGTAATTTATTTTAGTAAGCATAGATGCATATTATATAGTATACACATGTAAAAATATAGTATTTGTATGGTATTTTTACATATAACATTACTATTATATGTCTATGTACATGAATACTTAAATTTAATTATATGTGTATATATAAGGTTAGGTATGTATACATGTATGTACATAGGTATATAGTATGTATTATGTATTTGTTTTTTTTAATACATATAATTAGTAATTAGTATTTTTCATTACATAACTATAGTATAAATATATATGTATGTACCGTAACTATATATATATGTGGGTATACATGTAT
>JAMXBB010000004.1:106744493-106805095 GCA_024138015.1 Lumnitzera littorea | reverse complement strand
AAATATATGAATATGTGTATAAGAGTATGTTTTAAATAAATACATATACATATATAATACGTATAATATATAGTGTGTATATATATATGATACCGTAATTTAATAATTTTCAATAACATAAACTATAAATTATATACTATAAGTATATGAATATATATATGTATAATCATGAGGTACATAAGAAAAATAATAAATAAGAAAATGAAAAAATAGGAAAATATACTCAAAATAATAAAAATATCAAGTATATGATTTAAATAATTATTAAATCATAAATATGATATGAAAAAGCAAAAATCAATATTTTATAATTTTTAAACTAAAATAATAAATTTTGTGATATTTTATATCACAACCTAAATTGCGAATCACAACGTCCAAAACGGACCTCGTTATGAGAAAATATACTCGAAAATGATCAAAATGGACTGTAAGCTCATAACGATCCGAGCTAAAACAAAAAAGTTCCAAAATACATAAAGAAAGTCTCGTAACTTATAAATATGAGAAAATAGTTACTATTAATCCCATTGAGTATGATAAACCTTATAAATATAAGACTTGGGGTATATTGGGAAACTAGACAAACTACAATAGACTTTTAGTTAACTAAGGAGTCTGACTTTACAAAATACTTATAAGTGTTATTATATTTTAGGTGTTCAATATCGAGTTCTGAAAACCTCAAAGGTTTAGAGAACGAGCAATAATCTAGATGAGGGAATTCTAATGACCTGCTACTTGCTTGTACATGTTACTTGTATGATATTTTGCTGCTTACTGTTGCTTGTATGTTTGAATGACTGTTCTGTTTGTATGCCATCATTTGTGTGACCACTTTTTTTTAATTGATAAATATAAATATCTGACCCAAATAACTAGTTCTATTTGTCGCATGTCTATGACCTAGTAAATGTATAGATGGAGAGTATTAGCTTTGCAAAATGTTGAAAAGGGTATTTTTAGAAAAAGTTTTCCTAATCTTAAACATATTTTGTATGATTTTGATAAGGGCCGCAGTGCTAGAAATGATATTTGATCGTTAAGGCAAAGTTAACATGGGTTCTCCACTTAATAGCGAGAGGACTCACTTTATTGTACCTGTAAGGCCTTAGTTAATTTTGGCTTGCGAGATGGACTCGCAAATTTGGTTAATTTTGACTTACGAGATGGACTTGCAAGTTATGTTCGAGGGGCCTTGGAGGGTGAATAGTCCTAGAATGGAATCCCCTTATTTGAATTGAAATTTTCTTTCTCGGCTAGGGTAATAGTCGAGTAAAGCCTAGGGAGTGAGGTCCCTAAGTAGCCTCATGCGGGTAAGCTAAGGTACCCTGTGCGAGTAAGTACAAGGGATAATCGAAGTGTAGACGACGTAATTCTACACCTTCCGTAGTTCCAGACTCCTATGGATGTGTTGCTTGCATTCATCACGCCTGCATTCATTTTGTATGTAGATAACTTGCTTGCATATGTGATAATAATATGTGATAACTTGCTTGAACGGTGGTGGTGAGGAACGAACTCACTAAGCTGTTATATGCTCACTCCCTTATAGTTTCTTTTGCAGATTTACTTACATTGGGATTAGGATAAGTCTCAAGTGCCGAGTATAAGATAAAGATATGTATCTTAGTATTAGGAATAGCTGAGTACTCTTTAGATGATACATAAGCAACCTTTGTTGATAATTTAATTTTTCTTGTATTTCTTTTATAATATTGATATATCATATCTTATTATTTGGTAAAGGATACCGATTCTCTACGGTTCTGAGGAACTGTGGGATATCGGACACTCATAGTTATTTATATTTGTATTTTACAGTAAATTATTTACTTAAAAATCAACAACCTTAGTGATTAATCATTTAGAGTCTTGCAATCTCTGACTTGCAAGGCGATTTTCATATCATGGATGCACACATGTTATAAAATTTTAGGTAATCCTACTAGGCCCCCTTTAGGGTCATGACATTACTTCACTTTCAAATAAGCTAGTTAAGGTCAAATTAACTCTTTTTCATTTCAAATTAAAAGTTTCCAAAAAAAAAAAAAAATAGAGAAAAAATAATTTTTTTTTAGAATTGCTAATGGGTAAGCATTCTTCTAAACCAAGTTTAAAATGGCTGACGATAAGATCAAGTCTCTAGAAAAAAAAAAAAAAAAAAGAGAAGGCATATCAAATGGCTCAATAATTGCAGATCTTGGTTTTCATAATCAACAACCTATAAGTATCCCAAGATTCAGGTCTTGAAAAAAGACTTATGAACCTGGAAAAAAAAGTGACAACATTATAGAGGGGCATTTCAAATCTAAAAATGGCCATGGTTCTTATGTTCAAAAGACTTCAAACAGCACCATTACTATTCAAATGTCACTAAAAGGGAAGGAGCCAGAATTAAGCCAAAAAAGATAGGGTCAAGATAAGCTCACTTATAATACCTCGAGAAGACAATTTACCCAGTTTGAAGTTTCAATAACCCAAATCTTTCATCAATTAAAGGAGGCTAAGTTCCTAGCTTGTGAAGCCCCTAATCCAAACTATAGGTCATGAGACTTCAACCAAAAGCACAATGTGACTACCATATGGGTCAGAAGGGGCATTTTACGAAAGGATGTTGGAGGTTGAAAAACAAAATTCAAGATATAATTCAAGCTAAGATAATACAACTTGATACCTTCGAAGCCATTTGTTGCAAGCCTAGCCATGAAGGGACCTCAAAGGGACCACCTACTACACCCAACTTTAAGAATCTACTACTACCATCTGACTAGTTGGCCTATTACTTAAAGCGGTTGGGTATATCCTTAAGTTACATGAAGCAAGGGCATTTTGAAAGACAGAATTTCAAAATTGACATAATTCTATAATGATGATAATTTGAAATAAAAGTATTTTGTTTGTCCAGTATAAGCGTTCATCCAAAAAATTTTATTATTGAGGCAAACTACATCTCAAACACCAACCGTTAAACACTTAAGTGTCAAGTATTATCAATGTGAGAATTTGGACACAATCCTTAAGGGAGATCTATCTTGAATTTGATATAGGAATAAAAATGAAGATAAGCATTCATTTTTTCAATATCTTAAACACAAAGTCTTTCGCTAACCCTATTGAGCCTTTTAATAGAGTATTTCAAAATTTAGATCCTATCAAAAACCACCTCACAATGGAGCAATCTAGAAGTTAAAATTATTAAAAAGGAGAAAAAGTTAAAACTAATTTGTGGTGCTCTAATCACATCAATTTAACTATAATTTTCATTATTAATAACTTATTTTCTTTAAAATGGAGAAGTACCTATATCCTAAACACTATATACTTTGAGCTGTAAGCCAAAAGAAAGAATGATCACTTTTATCTTAAAGTAAAGAGAGAGAGAAAGAAAGAAAAAATGAGAAAATGTGAAATGAAAAATAAAAAGTTTGCTCAAAAGGTGCTTAAGTCCAAAGCCCTAAAGCCCAAAAGGATATAGGGCATAGAAACCCATTCCTGAATTAAGACCTACATTTCAAATAAAAGCCTCAAAAATACAAACAAAGCAATTAAGCTTAAAAGAGGTTGGGGCACATGCAAAAGTTTCCTCTCAAAATTTATGATCCTCAAAGAAATTGCAATTGACACATGACTTATGATTCACCCACAATTCCACCATTTCTTAAAAGCCCTTCTAATTGAAAGAGATAACTTATCGTTGATAAAACTAACATTTGAAACTAGGGCAGACACAATTTAAATTTTCCTAAAGAGTTCTTGACTTATAAACCTTGGTTGAATGAATGAATTCTTTCAAAAAAACCTATACATTATTATCTATTTGTTTTAACCGATGACTAAACCTTTATTATATTACAATCTGAAAAAGAACTAATAGATTGATCATAACGTATCACTTGCAAGACGAACTATAATTTTTGGAATTATAGTCTAGAGTGAAATTTAAGCCAAGAGTGTAAGGAGGTTCGTTTTTATTAAACCAATCAATTATAAGATAGCTTTTTCCAACATAATTTGGAAATCATGAGCTCCAATGACATTACTACCTGAATGCTTCAAGAGATGTTTTAAAAATGAGGATTTGTTGGATAATCATGCAGTTGTCCCTAAGGTAAGAAAAGAAAAGAGTAGGCTCATTAGCTGTTTAGCGACCATAAGGACCTATGAAGAATCTATACTTATTAGCAACTCTTTAAGAAAAAAAAAACGAATTTTTTCAAGTTATCATGAAATAAAGTTGTGTTTTTCAAAAAAATTAAAATTTTGCCTTTATCATCCGTTAGATTAACTTTAGGTCACACGCCATCTTTGGAAAAATTGTGAATATCAGGATCATCCTTAAGATTAGGAACCTCAAACTGTCTCGAAAACCTAAGTTATTCTCAAGTTTAGGAACTTAAGGTCGTCAGTTCTTCATTTTAGGAAAAATACTGAAACTCAAAGAGTCTTAGTTCTCCTTAATCTATCAAGAAGCTTTGGCCATCTTTAATCCTAAAACTAAATAATCCTTTCTTTTAGGAACTTAGCTATTTAATAGGAACCGTAGTTATTCTTATCAAGAAGCTTTGGCCATTTTTAATCCTGAAACTAAGTAATTCTTCTTTCTAGGAACTCAGCTATTCAATAAGAACCGTAGTTATTCTTGTCAAGAAGCTTTGGCAATCTTTAATCTTAAAACTAAGTAATCCTTCCTTTTAGGAACTTAACCATTCAATAGGAACCTTGGTTATTCTTATCAAGAAACTTTTGGCTATCCAAAATTCTTAGCAATCTCTAGACTAAGAGCTCTGACTTATTGAGCCCTATTTCGCTTTTTCTTAATTTAACTTATACTAAGCTTAACCCGCTTAATATAAATTACTCAATATTAAAGTAAGGAAAAATATTTTTCTTTTAAAAAAACGTTTAAAAAATTTCAAAAAAATTGGAGTCACCAACCAATTAAACTTATAAAAGATAAAATTAGGGTTTTCAAGTGAGAAAGATTTAATTTAACCACTAGTCTGCAAATATTCTAAAAAAATTATTTTTAGAAAATTAAACCAGAAAATTCAAGTTCAAAGGTTAACCTATTATGACTAAGTCGTTATATAAAGAAAAAAAAAACTAATGGGCTTTTATTTTTATAATTTTCTTAAAAAATGCTATAATATGTATGGATATGAAGAGACATAGTTTAGATAAATTTTTAATATTTTTTATTACGAATTTTCTAAAAAGAGAAAAAAAATTAGTGGGTATATCTTTTTTAAAAGAAATTGAGCTAGATTTACATTAGTTATTAAATTATTATTTTTTTTAAAAAAATACTTAAAAAGATCTAGCTTTGCGAATCTATTTTTCAAAAAATCCTAACTGACTAGATCTTTTTTTTTTCAAACTCCAATTAAGATTTTTTATTTAAAAAACTACTACGTGTCAAAAATTGATCTTTTCTAAATCTTACATGCAAGATATATTCTTTGAAGATATGAATCTCGGAAAAAAAGATATACAACTTTTTAAAAAAATGCAACTTTAGGTTAAAAAAATGTAATTTAACTAAAATTTATCTAAAAAAATTGCAAAATGGTGTGACAATTATTAAAATGTAAAAAAAAAAAAACTGCACTAAAAAACAAGTTAGTAAAATAAATTGATTAACTAAAAAAAAACAAATAACTAACTAAAATAATTTATTCAATTACCTAAATAGGTTGAATCGTGGACGTGATTGGATGTGTATGGCTAATCATGTTGCTGCTGTGCTCAACACGATCAAACGTAAAGTGGTGTGTAGATGTGATCGGATGTTCGTGTGATGAAATGTTGGATGTTGTGAAGTGTCCGTGGATGTGCAAATGTGTTGTATCGGTGTACTATGTGTAAACGTATATGTTCAGTGCTGGCATGATCAGTACAAACGTGAGGGTGTTCAACGCATGGAATAGTAGTGTAATGCTGTGTTGTGATCAATGTTCACGATGTGCTGTGTGTATTGTAAACAGTAGGTGTGAACAATATATATAAAGTGTAGTAGAAGTGAGCAGTGAGAACAGTGGACAGTATGTGTTGATTGATGTTAGATGTGATCTATAGTGACTATAAAGCACTGTATCATGCATGAATGATGGTGAGGATTGTATGGACTTGTGTGTGAATGTGTATGTAGGGTATTATGAATCTGGTTGTGTGTATGTCAATGCATGATTAGTGAGAAGAGTATGTAAATGATGTGAGGACAATGATTTTTTGGTAAATGCATACTTTACATGTTTGTGAGTATATGAATTGTGAAAACGTCTCTTTTTCAACCCCCATTATCTACTATTTATAGGCCATCAATCTAAATCTTTTAGATCTTTTTGGGTGGAGATTCAATCTTAACAAATCTAAGATACGATGATACTCGATTTGGATGCATTAAATTCACTAAAGATTTAATCTAGTTTCTCGAAATCCTACATTGATTTGGGCTTTTTATCTTGAGTTTGATTCAGTCTATTTTAATTTAACCCAATATACATGCTAACCCATTTAATAAATTTTAAGTCTATTTGGCCTAATATAAATTAGATAAAAATCCGCTTTATATTGGACTTGACTAAAAATATTTCTAAATGAAGCTTAATTATTTAAGACTCGGAATTTATTAAATTGAATATACATCTTCAACCATTGTCCAATCCGACCCTAAATAATTCAACTTGATACTTTATATTTTTTTATTTTTCTTTCAAAATTTTTATTATTATTTTTTATTTTTTAATAATTTTTTCTTATTATTTTATTTATTTATATTTTAATCTGGCCTAATAAAAAAAATTCTTAACAATGGCAAAAATGAGATGTCTACAACTATCCCTTTTTATAGGGAAGTTTGATTAAAACTTCACTACAAAAACAAAAGAGATGCTCGTTTTTCTTGAATCCTATCTTAAATCAATGAGATAAAGATTACTAACTTAAATGGTCAATTAAATAATGTCTCATTTTGAAAAAAAGATACTAACTTGAAAGGTCAATGAAAAGAATAAACAGCTCGTCTTGAAAGGACGAATTGAAGGAATGGGAGGCCCATCTTGAAAGGACGGGGTAAAGGAATATAAAGCCTGTCTTGAAAGGACAGGGTAAAGAAATAGGAGCCTATCTTAAAAGAACAAAGCAAAAGCATTGAGAGCTTGTCTCGAAAGGATAAGGTAAAGGAATAGGAAGGCCGATCTTGAAAATATAAAGTAAATGATTAGAAGGCCTATCTTGAAAAGATAAGGTAAATGACTAAAGTGCCTATCTTTAAAGGATAAGGCAAGTGATTAAAGTATCTCTCTTAAAAGGATAGGACAAATAATTAAGGTGCCTATCTTAAAAGGATAGGGCATATGATTAAGGTAGCTATCTTGAAAAGATAGAGTAAATAATTAAGGTGCCTATCTTAAAAGGATAAAGTAAAAGATTAGAATGGTTATTTTTAAAGGACAGGGCAAAAGATTAGAGTGCCTATCTTGAAAAGATAGGGCAAAATAACTGAGAGTCAATTTATTCATTTTAGTTTGATAGATAATCCGAAAAGGATAGATTTCTTCGAGATTTCAAAAAAAAAATTCTCAATTCTCTTAAATATCTCTATAAAAGACTTTAGGATAATTTTACCTTGGAATGGAAAATTTCATAAACAGCACCTATTGTTAGTGAATTTTGGGGATCGAAAATATCCTGCAAAGATAAGGAAAATATTTAGTACCGGGGCCAATCCAATGCAACTACTTCGATGCTTGAGTTAGTAAGCAGGAATGAGAAGGATAAAGTAAAGAAGTTAAGAGTTATCAGATATCTCTTATAAAGTTTCATTCTCATATTTATAGGAGATTGTCATGTCTAAAGGAATAGTTATCGAAGTAATTGTTGACATACATGGAAGCTTGTTATTAGACACATTCCCTGAAATGTAGGGAGAGTAGGCAATTATGTAATATAATTGTGTCTGCTATAACTGTTCGCACCATGAACTTGAATTCAAATCAGCAATGGATTTATGTCACTTGGCATAGTACCAAGAATGTAGATCACTTGGCAATTTTCCGAGAATGTAGATTACATAACCTATTGGCATATGAATAGATGAGTAAGACTGGTAGATAAAAATTGACTATCAACATTTGCTCCCCAACTCCCGTATTCAAGAATTCAACAGAGGGAGTAATACATATGGCTCTAGAGGTCAAGTAGGGTGCAATTTTTTAGATGTCGAACAAGATAGGCAATAAGATAGTTCGCATCTTAATTGAAAAGTTGCAGCTTTCAAATTCCCACTTGTTTAAGAAACCAAAAAATATGTAGTATGACACTTGTCGCTTTGGTCATCATTACACCATAGGCCTAATAACTATTAAAGGGTTGTCAACCGTAGAATTTCTATCATGAAACACGTGTCAACAATCCGCACCACTATCTAATCAACGCATCATTACTGTTAGAAACAAATATTCAATTACAAGGATAAGTTGTCCGTATTTAGAGGACTTTTCAAAATCAGAATTCATTTCTACTCAAAATCACAAACAAATTTTCTTGCTTTCTTGTCTTCACTCTCAAGCTGTTCAACTTCTATGATACCGGTCTTCATAAGCACTCAGGTATGGTTCACAACATCGCTCGCTGACTTGTTCTCTCCAATTCTGAAGCAACAGAAACTGAGGCCACTTCTCCTCCCCAAATAAGGAGCAAGGTAGCGTGCTCTTCTGGTAGTTCAGCCAACAATATTGAGGAAAGGTGGGATAAACTCATCTGGATAAATGCCCTTGCTATGGATAATTATCCCGAGGATAAAGAAGGGAAATCATTAGCAGGATATCTATATAACAACATAGCTTACTACCGCAACTCTCCAAATAGGACTGCCAGTTCTACCAACAGAGTTCTTGTCACGAAATATAACCAGTACTGGAAAGATCTTCTTGGAACGTAGAATTTGAGGAGGTCGAGAGAGGAGGAGAGGGTGTCACGCCCCGAAGCGGCAGAGTCGCAACAGCCCCGCCGTGTAAACCACCCTAAGATAGAAGTTGGCTTCACAACCGCTATCCTAGACCTAATCTACACAAGGCGTCCACAACTAACCCGCTTTGAGGTAGACAATTTGTAATTTAAATAAATCATTTACCTATAAAAGTGAGGAATCATATATATACGTTATCACTCAATTATTGCAGTTAAAGTTTACAACATTTCTTTATAGTATATTCCCTAGTTATTACATCACTCGGAAATGAAAAATAATTCTAAAATAAAAAAAACTTAGACCTTAAAATTTGTATTTATTCTTCAATGTTTTTCCTCACTCCCCAGGATCCAGCAGTTGCTAGCTTCAGAGTAATTGGTTGCCGCTTCTTAGCCAGCACCTGCACGATGTCTATAGGGATGTGAGCAACCACAGCTCAGTAAGTTAGGACGGAGGACTTAAAACTATACCATACACACAACAAGGTTTTCAATCACTTATTAGGTGCAATGCATGTGCAAGCAAATGCCATCGCACGACGTTGTCCGGCCCGTCGTGAGATTAAAGAAATTGCGCCCACTCTAATCCGGGTTGAGGAGTTACTGTTAATGCAACAGCTCACGACCAAACCCAGGCTTGTGTAATGGAGACCTTGCTCCTCCCGCGACTACCTTCGAACTACTGTCTTCACCCCCGCCGCGACCTCCTCTCCTATCACTTAGTTCGATGGAGGATGAAGAAGGGACCATTTTGCAATCCTGCGCTATCCCTTCCGAAGGGGTCGATATTTGGCCGGAGAGTCCTAAATCCCCTAACGGGTTGCCATGCATGTTCGATTAAGATTACTGGTCGTATATTTGATTAAGCCCAATTTAGGGTGATCAATAATTACATACAATTCATACAATATGCGCCAAGACAACAAACATAATCATAACATCACCCATAATCAAGCACATGCACGCATTCAACTATCTAATAAGCACAATCAAGCATAATCTTAAGCCTCCAAAATACAGCAGCGTATTAATCCCAACTTACCTCGACTCCTCGCTCGCTCACTCGAGGTCTGATTTGCTCAGGCCATCACCGGTTATCCCTATAACAAGAACGTGGTTTCAGCTTTTCATATAACTGTTATAGGTTCGTTTTATCCTATAATGCTTCTTGTTAGATTTGTTTAAGGTTTAATATGCCTAATTATCTAGGTATTAAGTCTTTTATAATTATTCTAGGTTTGGGGTTAGGTTCAGGTTCGGTTTTCGCATCGATTTCTAAACCAGGTTTTTAGTTCGATTTTTAAGTAGCGTTTTATATTCCAACCCTAGAAATTAGTTTCAACCCATAATGTGAAATTAATCACATTATTTCCCGATAACCTAAATACCATCATTACCCTTTGTCAGTGTTTATTTTACTCGGTACACTTAAATCCATATTAGTGTACCGAATTCACTCCTAATGTGATAAATTTTTACATTTTTCATATAATTCCATAAATTCAAGTTTCCTATCAGATTTATTGTGCGTTTTTATTATTCTCAAAATATCAATTTTTATTATAATATTTTCTATTTATTATATTTTCAAAAATTACACATTATGCTTTATTGCATATTATGCACATAATGCATTTCTAATATTTCTATTACCCTAATTACCATCTCTAAACACCAATTATTATTTCAAAATGTCTAAATCCATCCTAAATCAGATTTTACTCCAAATTTCCCTAATTTACAAAATTAACTATTTTTTTCCTATTACTCATTTATTACATAATTAACCTAATAATTACATCTAACACCCTAAATGCTATAAGTATCATACTCCATCAAATCTCAACACCCTAAAACATCTACTTATTCACTAAGTCAGAAATTAATAATTTAATTACTTAATTAATCCTAAATTACCCATTTTATGCCTCATTTTAGGACCTAAAAATTATCTAAAAATTTTGAAAATTAATTTTTGAAAACGGGCTTCATAGCACTGTTCTAAATCATATGAGAATCCTACAAAAAAATTTTGAGCCCCAAACTACATCCCTAAGCCTATTTAATTTCCGGTTTAATCATGCTCGATTTTGCACGATTTCTTAGGGACCATATACTACGGAACATAATTTCATCAAAATAACATTTTTCATAAAAACTACATACAAAAATATCCCAGAATAACAAAATTCATAATTTTCTAATTATATTTACTATTTTTACAAAATTTCACAAAATCAGGCTGGAAATCGGACTCACCGATTTGGGTGGCTCCGGCCACCGCGGGCCGTCGTGGCCTTGTCGGCCGGCCTGGGCGCTGCCACCACCGTGTGGTGGTGGTGGCCGTCCGCTTCCAGCTGCTCATCTGGTGGGGGTTCCCTTTAGAAGCCCTAATTGCACAGATTTTTCTAATTTTTTTCCAAATCGAATTTTTCTCTCAATTTTCGACTCTCCCTAATTTTCTCTGATTCCCAACTGTCCAAATGAGTTCCTGGATTTTTCCTGCTATTTATAGGGCTTTAGTGTAATTATTGTGCATTAAATTAGATAAGACAATTACTTTATCCCTTAAATTTTGGCTTTTGTGTTGCTTAATTCTTATTGGTTAATTTTTCTTTTCCTTATCCTGACATGCCACGACCAAGTTTACATCATTCCACACCCTTCTGATTTTTTTTTTATTTTTCCTCAATTATTTTATAATTTTCTTTAATTATTTGCTTAGTTTTCGGCCAATTTTAGTAATTACGCGTATTTTTTTCTACACGTAAATACATGTGGGGTACACGTGAACATTCTTAAATATTATTTTGGTCATTCTAAAATTTTTAGTATACATATAATCTGTCTCTAATAATTTATTAGTTATTATATTACACTTTTTGCCTTTTTGGTAATTAGCAGTTATTATGCTTAAAATTTGAAAATTTTATAGTCTCCTATTTTATTACTTATTTTCTTAAATTTAAGTTTACAGGGTCATTTTTACTGATATCTTGTTAAATAGTTTATAATTTGGGTTTGATCGGATCTTTTAACCGATCGCCCTAAACCTTGAGTTCTAAGTTCAATCTTACGGTTACTTGGCTTAACTTTGAGGCTTAACTTTGGAGCTTACAGAGGGTATGTTTCCTAAGGGAATGCAAATTCCATATATACCTAAAATATTTAGATTTTGGGTTACGCTTCCCTTTCTCGACTCTTGTGAAAGGCTTCTTCAACTACTTCAGAGTCTTACTGAGTATGTTCTCATCTAACACATATCAGCTTCTAGCTGCTTTTGAGTTAGTTTGTGAAGAAGTCGAAGTTAAGGCTGTGCTTCAGCTGTTTCAGTTTCTCTTCACGATTAGGAGGCAGCCTGATGGGTGGTACTTTGCCGCTATTAGGCACAAGTGGAAGTTCATGGATAGGTTAAGGTCCAAGATCTACAAGTGGTATGATAAATTTGTGTCAATAGTATCTAATGAAGAGCTGGACTTCTAGACTCAATGGATTGAGCCAATTCGTACTAAAGATATAGTCCTAATGCCAAATGATGCAGCAGCACCAAAGAAAATTCAGGAAAGGAGGAATAATAAAATGTTCTTTTATGATGCCAAGAGAATTATTCGGTGTTATGAAAGTGAAGATCTAATCTTTTCTCAGAAAGAAGGTACGCCAATGAGTTACCATCGTATCGAGTATAGCTACAAGAGGAAAGTCATTTTCGCAACTTGGGGGGAGAATTGTCGCCTTTGAGCCTTGCTCGTTACGAAGAATGTAAGTTTATTTTTTTCTCGTGTTAATATTAACTTGTTTACTCATGTTGCAAATATGGCTGTTGGCAAGGTAAATCCTACTAAGCTACTGGCTCATGCAAAGGCCAAAAAATCAAAGGCGGACAAGAGGGCAGACACAGCGACACCTACCACTCAACCTACTGCCATAAAGAAAACGGAAAAATAAAACACATCCAAGTAAGCGACAGCACAGAAGAAGATCTCGCAACCATCCAATAGGTAGAAACAGGGCGAGAAAACAGTGCTAACCGAGGTCCCTCATTTTATAGAGCCTTCGGTTGAAAATATTTAACCTTCTGTCGAGCTGAGAAAGGTAAGCCGAGAGAGCCAACCTCATAGGGAAGCCGAGGATGCCATCACCGTTGAGGGGTCATCGTTGGTACCGGAGGTAGGGCCTAGTGTTGATGAGAGACCAAGAAAGAAACTCGCTGCCAACCCTCCATTAAAAGTTCTAAGGGCTTGGACGAGAGGATGAAGGAGGTAATGCACTCCAAAGCTCTCGATATCATCAGCGCCAAATTCATCCCCAACAAGGAGGTCAGTGAGTACTTCGTCCTATGTTAGAGCCAAAACAAAATCTTTGGCCTTAATAGAAGGAATTATTCTTCCAAAGGATAGGGATATCACCACGAAGGATGTCGATAGGATCAGTGGTTGCAATAAGGCCCATATTGTGGCCAAGTTATATGACGTGAGTATCTGTATGCATCTTTATAATTGTTAAATTTACTCAATTACTAATATTCAGTTTCCTTTTCAAATGAGCAACCACATTTTGATGGCCTTAGATGAGGCTGATAGGGAGACTAAAAAGGTAAGATCTATAGTAGTCTTTATGTATTTTGTTGAGTCATTCCGGGTACTCATTATATTAAATGAAATTGCCGCAGAAAATTGGGGATGCATATAATGCATCTAAGGCCCAAACTACCGCTGCCAAGAACGCGAGGATAAAGGCTGAGATGGAGGTAAGAAAGCTCCAAGAAGACCTTACTGCTAAGAAATTAGCACATACCCTTATTGCTGATAAAGTCTCAAGCTTGAAGGTTAAAATGAAAAAGCAATACAAAGAGTATGAAGGCCTAAAGGAAAAGCTGCAAAAGAAGAAAGAAGAGTATTGGGGGCTAAGCCGAACTCTTTGCATGATGAGCAACGAGGAAGATAAGCTCAGAATGCAAATTAAGGAGTCTAAGACCAACAACTCGAACTTATAGAACCGTATTACCGAATTAGAGGAGACTTTAAGGAGAGGACCATCAGTTGAAGAGGCCCTTGATATAGTCACTCTTAGTCGACAGTACGAAAGACTTCTATGGAAGAAGTTGTTGGAGGGGGTCTAAGTGGTAAGAGAGGAGATCCTAAAGCTTCACCCTGTTTACGATCTCTCCTGCCTCGACTTTGTTGACATTGATGATAAAGTTAATAGTGCTGACGAAGAGGATAACAATGAGGTAGGTGCCAAGATCATTGAGGGTAATGACAAAGCTCATGTAGAGGATCCAAGGGAAGACGAAGAGTGTCTTTCAAAAGAAATCCCTTATGTATGGAAAGAAAAATCTGCTAGCTCTAAGACCCAAGGTGCTAAGAAAGAAACTTGCTCGGAGAAAGCCCTAGCCTCCGATCCAAAAATTACTTCTGCTAATTTCGATAGTAAGCCATAGGATTTTCTTTGTATTTTTTTTACCTTGCATCCTCTCATGTAATTATTTGAAGGAAATATTTTTCATATAATAAGCCATACATTTGTAACTGCATTGATTAAACGAAATATTTTTCTTATGATTGTTTTTAGTATGTTTTATTTCATGTACCACGAGTTCCCTGTGTTCTATTTCACACACTCTTATTCATTAGCATGTTTTGTTTCACATGCTAAGTATTTTACGGTATGTTTTATTTCACACACCTAACTAATTCTCAACATGTTTTATTTCTCATGCCTAAATATTTCTTGGCATATTTTATTTCACATGCATAATTAATTCTCGGTATATTTTATTTCACACAGCCAATTATTTTTTGGTATGTTTTATTTCACACGCCCAATTATTTCGCAGCATATTTTACTTCACGTGCCCAATTAATTATCGGCATGTTTCATTTCATACGCCTAATTATTTCACAGCATGTTTTATTTCACATACCCAATTAATTCCTGACATATTTTATTTCATATGCTCAATTCATGCGTCTTTATAGACATTGTCCATTAGCCGTTTGAGGTATGGACTAACCACATTACTTGGCTGTAAAATTAATTTATGTAATTCCTTAATCACGATAGACTGGAACTCAAGTCAATTCGTTTGCCTTGCAACCTAGAACTCTTTAACTCGGCAATCATAAAAAAGAATAAGAAATATAATGAGATTTCAAACATAATTCTCATAAAAAAGTACCATAGTCTTACAAGCATATAGGTCGTCGCCTTACAAATGAGTGGAGATGAACATCATCTAAATAATTAATTGAAATATAATTTCAAATTCTCAACATTCCATGCTCGAGGGATGATAGATATATCCAACCTTTCTAATTAGTAGGCCCTCTCACCAACGACTTCTCGAATCTTGACAGGATCCTCCTAGTTTATGCCAAGCTTCCCTTGACTTGCTCGCGTACTAGTAGCTTCCATCTTTCAGCAAACCAGATTTCCAAGATGAAAAACCTTATGCTTCACTTTCTGATTGTAATACCTTACCACTCTATGCTGGTATGCCACAACCCTAGCTCGTGCAATATCCTAGATTTCATCAATGGTGTCCAAATTTGCTGTTAATCTAACTTAATTAACCATAACATCAAAATTCTGCATCCATAGATTTAGCAAATTCAACTCAATCAGCAACATGGCTTTCGTACTATATACTAACCTAAAGGGTGTCTCCCCAGTCGCAGTTCTGTAGGTGGTTCAATACCCTTATAAAACATTCGGTTGTTCATTAGCCCATTTCCCTCTAACTTGATCTACTTTTCGTCTCAGGCCGTGTAAGATGATATTGTTTATAGCTTCAACTTGTCCATTCATCTGAAGGTGTGCTATAAAGGTGTAGTTGAGGCGAATGTCATACTTCTCACAAAATGCCCAAAACTTATTGTTATCAAATTGTAGGCCGTTATCGATGATTATCATGTAAGGAAGTCCAAATCTTAATATAATGGAACTGAAAATGAATGCTTACACTTTCTGCTTGGTGATCTTCACTACTGCTTCGGCCTCTGCCCATTTGGTAAAGTAATCTGTAGCAACAATGATGAATTGTCATTGGGCAGTAAACTTCAGAAAGGGTTCAAGAATAACTAGCCCCTATGGGCGAAGGGTTAAGGGCTGGTTAGGCTATATAACTCAGTTACAGGCACATGACTCGGCGACTCGTGCTTTTGGCACTGAGGATAATACTGGACAACTTCCTTTGCATCTTTTCTGATGATCGACCAGTAATAGCTAAGTCACAGTACTCAAACATATAGTGTTTGCGCTTTTACATGGTTATTGCATACGCCCACATGCAGCTCGGATAACACCCTTTGGGAATCTTTCGAAGGAAGGCATCAAAGATAAGGTTATGATATGCCGCGTTGGTATAGCTGACCATCAATCAGCGTGTAGTTCGCGACTTAGTAAGTCAATCTTCGCACTCCTTTCTTGTCATCTAGAAGAATACCATACCTCAAATAATCTACTAGGGGATCCATCCTAGATTCTTCTCTTGGGCAAGGAACCAACTCACAACTTTGCGAAAGAGCGAATAAACTTTTCTGCAAAAAAAAAATACAACAAAAAGTTTGTCGCTCAATTCAGGGAATGCCACACTAGCTAATTTTGATAACTTGTCAACAGCAATATTCTTACTTCTCAAAATTTTATGGATGACGAAAGATTAAAATTCTTCTGTGAACATTCATACCACCAGTAGGTACTTGCTCATCTCCTCTTCCCTTATCGCGTAACTTTCCATGACTTGATTCATCACCAATTGCGAATCAAAGAACACTTTAAGTATCTTGGCACCAATCTCTTTTGCCATTTTCAATCGGACAATTAAAGCTTCATACTCTACTTCATTCTTGCTGGCCGAAAATCCAAGTTTTAAAGCATAATAAACTTTAACATTATGGGGGGCCATGGAGAATAGGGCATGCACCACTTCCTTCTTTTGTCGAAGAACCATCCACATAAAGGAACCAAATAGGTTTCTTAGCAAACTCCACACTATCTTCCTTACTAGTGAACTCGGCTACAAAATTTGCCAGCACTTGAGCCTTTAGTGTCGTTCTAGGTTGTATTATACGCCATGGGCACTCAGCTCTAAGGCATATTTCATCATCCTCCTAAAGGAGTCAAGTCATTGTAATGCTTGCCGCAATGGCTGATCAATGAGCACTATGATCTGGTGAGCTTCAAAATACGGCTTCAACTTCCTTGCTGAGAGAACCACTGCTAAAACAAAATTTTCAATTTTTGTATACCAGAGCTCTAGCTCGTGTAAGACATGACTTACGTAATAAACGGGTCGATGCTCTTTGCCGTCGATTTGGACCAATATAGAAGAAAGAGCTATACAACTAACCAATAGATATAAATATAAATTCTCTCTTGAAATAGGTGTCGAGAGTATTGGTAGCAACGCAAGGAATTCTTTGAGATCACCGAAAGCTCTCTCGCAATCGTTGGACCACTTGAATTCTTTCAGATTTTTTAAGATTTTAAAGAACTTCGCACACCCATCAACACTTCTCGACATAAATTTGTTGAGGGTGGCTATACACCCGATGAGTTCCTACACTTCCTTAACAGTGCAAGAGGATTTCATATTCCTTATCGCCTCAATCTTTCTCAAGTTAGCCTCAATGCTATGCTAAGTAACCATATATCCTAAAAATTTTCTTGATGTTGCGCCAAAAATGCATTTCTGTGGGTTAAGTTTCATGCTGTATCTCCTAAATGTAGCAAATGTCTCCTTAAGGTCAGTAAGATGCCGATCCTCCTTCACACTCTTCACAATCATGTCATCGGCATATACTTCAACATTTTTGTGAATCTAGGGTTTAAACATCTTAGTAACAAGTCTCTGGTATGTTGCACCGATATTTTTCAAACCAAAAGGCATCACTGTGTAACAATACGTTCCAAAATTGGTAACAAAAGACGTATGGACTTGATCCTCACTGTCCATCTTGATTTGGTTATAACTAGAGAAAGTATCCATAAAAGAAAGTAATGTGTGTCCAACGGTTGCATCTACCATCTGATCAATTTTCAGCAATGAGAAACAATCCTTGGGACAAGCCTTATTAAAATCCGTAAAGTTTATGCACATTCACTACTTGCCATTAGACTTCTTAACTAATACACAATTGGCTAGCCAAGTCGAATAAGGCTTTTCCCGAATAAATCTTACCTTCAATAATTTCTAGACTTTTTCCTCTATTACTACTTGTCTCTCTGGTGTAAAATGCCTCTTGTTTTGTTTGACCACCTTCACATTCGAATCAATTTGGAGCTTGTGTACCATAATTTCTCTTGAGGTACCCGGCATGTTTGAAGGAGACCATGCAAACACGTCAGCGTTGGCTTGCAAGAAGTTGATTAAACTTTTCCAAATATCTGTTAACAAGGGTTTCCTAATCCGCGAAGTTTTCCTAAGGTCATTTCCTAAAGAAATTTCCTCAGTATTTCCTAAAGAAATTTCCTTAGTATCACTCTCGGCATTCTCTATGCCAACTAACTTGCCTTCCGGATAAGTTTTCACCTGAAATACCTCTTCTCATCTTAAAGCCCGCATATATAACGACCTTGCCAATTTCTAGTCCCTTTTACACACATTGACTCCCATGAATGTAAGAAACTTAGCTTTAAGATGTACAGTTAAAGGGACAATGCTAAGTAAATGCTGACACAGTTGTCCCATTATCATGTTGTATGGGGACCAACATTTGATGACAAGGAAGTCCACTTTATCCTCTGTGACATGGTCGTCATTGCTAATCTATATCAACAAAGAAATTACTTTGGTTACTTAAACTAGTTGGTTGTTGAAGGCATACAGATCATACTTGTAAGATCTTAACTGTGCCTTGATCTTGGGTCTCATCCGGTCGAATACATGCTGAAAAATGAGATTAGCCAAACTTCTCATGTCAACAAGAATCTTCTTGACTTCGAAGTTTACAATTCTTGTATTGATCACTAACGCATCATCATGCGGTCTCTGGATGCTCTCAAAGTCATCCTCCGTGAAAGAAATTGTGTTATCAATCCTAACCTTCTTACCTTAGATGTTGCAGGCGTAATTTTTGGCATTCGTTAAACTTGAAGAGCTTGATTGGCCAATAATAGGTTCACCGACAATGGTGTTGATCACTTCATTGGGTGCTCTACTAAGATTTGCATCCTTTGTATCTCTCTTGGCCACAGTTAGCCAAGTATCATTCTCTTGTTCCTCACATCTCCTCTGAGATGCTCTCTCAATATTTTTGGTGTCATGCACTAGGAATTTTTGCAAATGCCCACTTTGAATTGCATCTTCAATCACGTTCTTGAGTTATATGTACTCATCTGTGTTGTGACCCTTGTCGTAGTAGAAGTCATAGTACTTACTAGAATTTCTTCTCGAGGGATTTCCTCTCATTCTTTCCGGCTACTGCAGAATGCCTCGCTACTCACATACCTCCCTTGATATGTCCGAAATTAGACGATTGACGGGTGTATAGGATGAAAATGTTAGAATTCTTAGTCTCCTTCTCTCGGCATTTAGACTTTGATCATCATCTGAGCCAAGTATGTCCTTTGCACTTTTTCTCTTATTGTTTTTTCTATCTCCTCTATTTTGATCAGCTTCTCACCGGATCTTTATGTTATCTTCCTGACGGATGTATGAGGTGACTTTAGCCTTAGGAGAGGCTTGAAAAAGTTTCCATGAGGCTTAACTCCATTAATCACGGCATTAAGGGCCATACTTATGTCTAATTCTGGGATTTGAACCATTTTGGCCATAAACCTGGCCAAGTAGTCTCTAATTAACTCATCTAATTTTTTTTTTTTTTATTGTGTTAAGGATTGAGGAATTCTTAATAGGAAGTTTACTTGTAAGGAAGTGTTGAAGAAACACTTCTGCTAATTCATCGAAACAAGAAATAGTGTTCGGTTTTAAGTGTTTGAACCATGTATTAGCTGCATTCTTCAAGGTTGAGGGAAAAGGTAGGCTAGTCACTATATCACTCAAACTATGCAATTTAGCCAACGTACGGTAGTATTCTAAGTGATCTTCGAAGTCCTTTGTTCTATCATAAGTTTCAAACCGCGACAACTTGATGTGCCAAGGTATCACTTCCTTTAAAATCGCTGGAACAAAGGGACTCTTCTTGATTTCGAATTGCTTACTTGATGTAGTAGGGGTACTTACATGCAAAGGACCTACATGGTGCACCTACTGTAGTTAGTTGCCTCTATTATTCTTTTTGAAAGTAGGAGCCAAGGGTCCCATTGCAACCTCAGCTTGCTTTTCCTGTAACTCAGGTAAATAAATTGAATCATCGCTATTATCGGTATCGTGATTGCCATGCTCATTGTTCTGATTTGGATTAATACTATTATGAAGGAGGTTAAGGATTTGTTCATGCTTTTTGTTTAACTTTGAGTTTTCCTTGGCCAAATCGAGGCATAATTGCTCGAGTATAGCCAGTCATTGCTCATCAGTATGCCGACTCCCCCTTCTAGTGTTGGGAAGAAGTACTAGCACCTGCACTCTTGGTCATTTTAGTTTTAGCTATGTGAGTGTGTTTAGGAAAAATAACGGCGCCAAATATTGTTGGTGAATTTTAGGGGTCGAAAATATCCTACAAAGATAAAGAAAATACTTAGTACCGAGGCTAGTCTAATGTGGCCACTCCGATGCCTAAGCTAGTAAGTAAGAATGAGAAGGATAGAATAAAGAAGTTAAGAGTTATCAGATATCTCTTACAAAGTTTCATTCTCGTATTTATAAGAGATTATCATGCCTGAAGTAGTAGTTATTAGAGTAGCTATTGACATACATGGAAGCTTATTGATTAGACACCTTTCTTGAAATGTAAGGAGAGTAGGAAATTACGTAATACAACCATGTTTGCGATAACTGTTCGTGCCATAAACTTTAATCCAAATCAGCAACGGATTTGTGTCACTCGGCGTAGAACCGATAATGTAGATCACCTGGCGATCTACAAAGAATATAGATTACATGGCCTGTTGGTAGACAAATAGACAAATAAGATGGGTGGACAAAAACTGACTATCAACAACACCCAATTAGCACACCTCGTATCGATTCCTGATATTCACTTATTCAGATAGAAAAAAGTCACCAAGGTACCTTGTCAATATTGTGTTTTTTCTTGAAATAGAGTCTTCTTCACTTATGGGATTCAATCATGATTGAAACTTTTTAGCTTATGAGTCTTTTAGCCATACCATGCTCATGTCTTGATTATGCTTTTGTTGTCGCCGATTCTCAATTTCCACCTCTATGATTCTTGAAAAATAGGATTAAATCATTAGGAGCATTCAACTTCACTTTTTTTGGTGATTTAAATTTATTGGTAAGTGTTTGGTGTTTAAGTATGTGAGGCTAATAATCATGGCATACAACGATTTATTGGTGAAGCATTTATCGGTCAATAACTATCCTAATTTGAGAACATTCACAGATATCAACTTTGCCTGTAAACAATGAAAGATTAACCACAAACAATTGTCAAGAAAAATTGGAATCTTTATTGAACTCAGCTTTCATGGATAATACAATTTAACTGCATCTAAATTCACAAGTCCCCTTAATTCCAGACCATCCATTTCTGTTAATACTAACGTACCTATCAACAATACCCTTTTTACTACATAAGGGCCTTCATAATTCGGAGCAAATTTGCCCTTGGGGTCTTTTGCGTTCGACAATACTTTCTTCAACACCAAATCTCCTTCCTTGAAATACCTCGAACATACCTTCTTGTTAAAAGCTTTGATCATCCTTTGTTGGTAACACTAACCATTACATATTATTGCAAGCCTCCTTTTATCTAGGAGGTTCAAATGCTCCATTCGCTTTCTTACCCTTTGCTTCATTGAGTTGAATTTCTGCTGACACTCGGAATGAAGACATTTTTACTTCCACTAATAGTACTACTTCAGTTCTATATACTAATGAATAGGGTGTTGCACCTATAGAGGTTCTGACTAAGGTTCTATAAGCCATGAGAGCAAAGGGAAGCATTTCATGTCCATCTCTATAAGTGATTGCCATCTTCTCTATAATTCTCTTAATATTGTTATTAGCAGCTTCAATTGCCATGTTCATTAGAGGTTGGTATGGAGTCGAGTTTCTATGATTAATCTTAAACTAGTTAGATACTTCAGCTATCAACTTGTTGTTCAAATTTGACCCATTCTCCATAATAATAGACTCAAGTGCACCATATCTAGCAATGATATCTCTTTTCAGAAATCTAACAACCACTCCTTTGGTCACCATAGCATACGACGCTACTGCCACTGACTTAGTAAAATAATCAATCGTAACTAAAATAATTCTATCCTCGTTTGAAGCCATTGGCGAAATTGGACCAATCATATCTATTCCCCACATTAAGAAAGGCTAAGGAGATAACAACGCTTGTAATTCTTGGGGAAGAGAGTTGATTTTATTAGCATATACCTAACAAAGGTGATAATGCCTTACGTACTTAATACAGTTTGATTCCATCATCATCCAAAAATAACCCATCCTTGCGATTTTCTTAGCTAACATGTACCAATTCATATGAAGACCACAAACTCCTTCATGCACTTCTTTCATTAACTTCTCAGCTTCCTCTTCGTCTATACATTTTAGTAATGTCGTATCATGTGATCTTTTTTATAATGTAGCTCCACTTAACAGGGAATGAGCAACTAATCTTCTTAAAGCTTTTCTATCTTTTATATCAGCCTCATTAGGGAACTCACCATTTGAAGTAACTTTTTGATATCACAATACCAGGGCTTCTTCAGTTCTTTCTCTTTAACGATTAGATAAAAAGCTGGTATTTCCTCTATCTCAATCTTCAAGGGCTAAATTTCTATCCCATCTGTAGCTTTCACCATTGATACTAACATAGCTAATGCATCGACAAATTGATTTTGGGTTCTCAGAATATAAGTGAATGAAATTTCCTAAAATCTTTCAATCAGTTATCCTAAATGCTTATGATAAGGTATCAACTTTCCGTCTTTTGTCTTATATTCCCCTAGAATTGGGAGAATTATAAGAGAGGAATCACCATATACTTCAAGCCTTTGTATTCCCATGTCTAACGGCATTTTGAGCCCCAAAATGTAAGCTTCATATTTCGTTATGTTGTTTGTATATGGAAATGCTAACTTGGCTACCATAGGAAAATAATTACCCTCAGGTGATACCAGTATTACTCTTATCCTACATCTGAACACATTGGCTACTCTATCAAAGTACATTCTCCATTTCGGTTTTTCAGCACTCAGTTCATTCAGCACCATCACATTTCATCAGGAAACTGAACTTTCGAACCATCATCTTCATCTTCATCTTTTAGCGGGTATTTTGCCAATTGATCAAACACTGCCTACCCTTTGATTGAATTTTAACTTACATATTTATTATTAAACTCAAAGAGCAGCATCTACCACTTCGATATTCTCCTTATTAATGCCGCCTTTTTTGCTAAATACCTCAATGGGTCATGTTTTGTTAACAACTCCACTAAGTAATAGAGAATATACTACTTGAGCCTGTGCATCACCTATACTAAGGCATAACGGGTTCTTTCCACCTTTGAGTATTTCTATTAATCATCTATGAACTTCTTGCTTAAGTAATATATAGGGTGATCTTTTCTACATGTTTCATCTCTTTGCCCCAGCATACATCCCATCGATTCAAGGAAGATCGTCAAGTAAAGAATCACTGACCATCCTGGTAGGAGTGACTCGCATTAGCGGATTCATGAGATACTCCTTGATTTTAGTAAACACTTGCTCACACTCTTCATCCCATTCTATCATTGCATTCTTCCTTAAGAACAGCTTGTATTTATCGATTAGCTGTGATACAAATCGAGCAATGTAATTTAACCTCCCCAATAATCCCTAAACTTCTTTTACAGTCTTCAATGCAGGCTTGTTTACAATTACTTAACTTTGTCTAAATCCACTTCGATTCCTTTCCTGCTGACCACAAAACCTAATTATTTGCTCAAGGTTACTCCAAAGGTGTACTTTTTTAGATTCAGCTTTAGTTAAAACTTCCTCAATCACTCGAACAGTTTTCGCAAAACATTGACATGATTCTCATTCTCCTTGGATTTGGCAATCATATCGTCTATATAAACTTCTATTTCTTGGTGCATCATGTCATGAAACAGAGCAACCATAATACAGTAATAAGTTGCCCTAGCGTTCTTCAACTCAAAAGGCATTACAAGGTAACAGAATGTTCCCCAAGTGGTAACAAAGGTGGTTTTGATTTGATCTTCTTCTGTTATCTTGATCTAATTATATCCTGAGAAACCATCCATAAATGAGAAAAGATTATTTCCAGCCATGTTGTCCACTAATACATCAATGTGTGGTAAAGGGAAGTTATCCTTAGGTGTCGCCTGATTTAAATCATGAAAGTCCACACATACCCTAATTTTCCCATTTTTCTTCAACATCAGCATAACATTGGCTACCCATTTGAAGTAATCTAACATTTCTATGAACTTAACTTTCGGTAATTTCTTTACTTCTTCTTTTATTTTAAGGAGTATATTTGGCCTAAACCGATTAAACTTTTGTCTTTTCAGTTTAATATCATCTCTTGTAGGCAACTTGTGAACTACAATTGACAAATCCAAACCAAGCATGTGCTCATAGGACTAAGCGAATATATCCAAGTATTCTGATAATAAATCTGATAGCTCCTGTTTCTGCTCATTTGCTAAATTAGCCCCAATTTTCAAGTTTTGCAAATTCTCTTTTGTTCCCAAATTGATCGCAACTATCAATTGATCAATAATCACTCTCCCTTGTTCAAACCGATGTCAACTCTTTGTGTTTCGCTTAGGGTCTCAATATCATCTCCGACGTTTAACCCAACAGGGCCAAAGGTGATATTGGTACTTTCATCATTTACAAACGCGAGATATCACCATTATGTTCATTGTTTTTATTGAATCTGAAGAGTAAAGAAAAAGGCAAAAGGGTAACAAGTAAATAACAAATAAAAATTGAAAGAAAGAAAGGAACTAACTTTATTAAATGAATTCAAATTGTTTAAAAGAAAAGCTTAACTAATCGGACTAACTAGAAATCGAATGCTCTTAATTGATCTAATGTTGCTTCTCCAAAGAGACTTATTAACAAGAACTGAAAACTAGTTGCATAAGGAAATTGGGGTGCCAATGTGTTTCTCCTTGTTTGATTTGATGTTACATTATTGTCACGCCCCAAACAAGAAGAGTCATAACAATCCCACTGTATAAACTAACCTAAGATAGAAGCTGACCTCATAGCTGCTATTGTAGATACAATTCACATAAAGCGTACACAACTCAACCAGCTTAAAACGTCTGTTTTAACACCTGTTAATAACCAAACCTGTGGTAGAGCTTTACAAAATACCTGTTCTATACAACATGTTCTCTAGTACCATAACAGTATTTACACAAATGTTTTACGTCCAAAGGTAAAGTTGAGTTTATTAAAATCCACAGGTTTTGTAGTCTATATACAATTAGTTAAGAAATTAGTGAGCTCCTAGGGAATTCCCAATTAGTTTCCTTAAAAACTTAAAAAAAAAAAAAAAAACAAAGTCAAAAGCCTAGGTTCAATTGATTCCTCGATCCTCATTTTCCCAAATAGTAGCACACTAACCTAGGAACGATGGTATCTAAACATCCTGACCTCACTCAACACCTACAAAAGAGTCTATAGATATGTAAGCACAACTAACTTGGTAAATAGGATAGAGTCAAAAGAGTACTGTATAAATACAAATAAGGTTAATAATTATAATGAAATGCAATACAATCAATCAAATGAAACATAGCATAATGTTATGTGGTCCACTATGAAGTTAGAAAAATTACATCCGCTCCAACTTGGATTAAAGAGTTTCATCGCGATTCAAGTCAGACCAAACCCAGGCTTATACAATGGAAAACACCTTCCTCCCATGACTGCCTTCAAACCATGGTCCCTAACCTTGCCACGACCTCTTCGCCTGTCATTTAGTTTAACTAAGAATGGGGAAATGACCATTTCAGCTATCCTCATCGAAGAAAATTAGTATTTGGCCTAACATTCTTAATCGTTTCCCCTACTAGGTGTTATGCATGATCGGTTTCATTTTAGTTAAATAAACGTTAGTTTTAATTAGGGGTGGCCAACAAGTTCATACAATATACAATTAATGCAAACATGTAGAACAATACACCAAGGAGTTAAACTCCTATCACAACTGAGTATCATCCACACACACAGTATGCGCACGGTCAACTAACTACAGATATAGCTAGGAGTACTCTTAGGTCTCTGAATACTTTAAACAGTATCCCAACAAGCGGTGAAGCTACAATCCTAACTTACTTATTTAGATATTCACTATTGCTGACTTGAATCATCAACTATCTTTGTACTGGAAGATCCTATTTACACAAAAAACCTAAATTTAGTTTTCGTAATAATTACGAAAACATTAGGGTTTATTCTAAAACGGTTATATAGATATATTATTATTATTATTATTATTATTTCCATAATATATAGTCGTATTATGACTACATATCGAATTAAGTTATTAATTTGTTGATACTATACATCATATATATTATTACGTATTATATATCTTTTCGATTGTATCAAAACGTACTTTTAATTTATTAATTCATGTTTTAATTTCGATAAGGTTACCGAAATACGTACATTCTTGATTATGATAAAGTTATAGGTTAAATTACTTAAGGTTATCCGATTTTAACAAAATTAGTATCGTTGATTTCGTATAAACCTAACGACACGTTTTGCGAGTCCTATTTCTAGATATGACTTTTAACGGGTAGTTCGAGTTTTTTTATACAGTTATACGTAATTATATAAATATGATCGTATTATATGTAATTTATGTTATTAAATTGTATTTTACCTAATTTGTCCATATATCGTTACAATATAAGTATTATCTAATTCTAATATACCTAAAGTGTATCCCAATCAGAAAATATTAATAAATATAATAAAAATATTCATTTAATCCAATCTGATCATCAATCATATATATAGTTTTTATTTAACTATTTAATTCATTTTAGCTTATTAATATTAAAAATACACCCTAACTTGTAAATTAAGCTATTTTACTTAGTAAATTCGTAATAAATAGTTTGAGTTATCAAATAATTCCCCAAAAATTTCTATAAACTCCTAAAAATATGGGGAATTCAATTATCACTTGGTTTTAAGTTTCCGAGCTATCGCCTATATATTCATATTGATGATTTTACCCCTAAATTATCATAAATTACCCAATTATGATTCTTTTTACACCAAATTAATTTCAATCTGACTCAATACTGTTATTATTTATTATAGATCAGTATATATCCATTTCATCAATTAATTTCATAATTTCCTATTCAATTCATAATTTCAACCTATTTTTGAGCTATTTTTAGGCAAAAAAATGCAATAAATATTAAAAATATTCAAATAAAAATTTGGGCTACATAGCAATTATTTATATATCAGACACATCCTACACAAAAATTTTCAGCTAGAAACAACATTATTTAATACATTTATTTTACAATTCTAAATTTAGATGAATAGTAAATTTCTTAAGGAAGTATATTACATATTACGAATTTTTCAAAAATAAAAATATCATGTGAAATCATGTTCAAAATAACTTAAGTACAATTTTTTTCATAATTTTCTAGGTGGATTTACTAATTTTTAAAAATTATTGAAAAATAGGGCAGAGAATCGACCTTAGTGTTCTTGAGTGCTCCGGTAACCGGCGGTGGTTAGGTGGTTATCGGACGGCCTAGGCGCGGTGGTTACTGGTGGTGTCTGGTTAGGCTCCACAGCATAATCGCTTTAGGTAAAGGTTCTATCCTAGCACGAATTTTCTCCTGTTTTTGTCTAATTTTCCTATTGTTCTATTTTCTAGATTTTTTTCTCTCGCTATTCTCAATTCCTAATTGCTAAACTATTGCTGGTTTGCTGAGGGTTTAGTATTTATAGGGCTTTTCTACTACCTAGGAATTTTTTTTAGTTTTTCTTTTGTTTTCTCCCGAATATTTGAAGTGGGAGGTGTCTTAAATAGATCCATTTACTTTTAAATCAGCAACTATTTGACTCCAAGGCTTGCCACGGTGATTCTCGAAAATTTCTAGCCGCAAATTGATTTATTAGGATAGGATTTTCAATTATTTTAGTATTTTAGGTGTATTTTATTAATATTTAGTTATTTAGTAATATACAAGTATAAATCCCATGTATATATCACACGTAATATATAACTATACTCATATAATTTAGTTTCTAACATATCTTTTATTTTTAGGATATGTTCTCTTAATTAATTTCATGAATTCAACGCATTATATACATAATTTAGGATTAATTTATAGGTATAATTATTATTTATATCGGGTATACTTATAAAAATACGTGTATATTTATATAGTAAATTATACTATATTATCTCATTTTATAGCTCAATTAACTTATCTCTAAGTTCTTGTCGCAATCTGAGTTCAATTTTAGGAGTTCCGAGCATTTTAGTGTTATATTAAATATTTCTATTTCTATTTCTATGGGCAAAATTGGGATTTTGGGTCATTATTTCTAAAATTTAACTTCACTGTATTACCTCGACTAACTTTTCTATTTTAATCACAAAATTTGGGCTTAATGGGATAAATTTCCCTAAAAGCCTTAAATCTAGGCTCAGTTGTTTTGAATTCAATTTTTAAGGGCTTACAATTGTCGAGTTAAAGCTTTAGTTAAATTAGCTACTTTAGGTTCTTGAACACATGCTAATACTGGGAATGTTTGGCAGATGTCTAGAAAATCCATATGAGCATGATATAGCTGATCTCCTCTCTTACCTCTAGTTTTAGCCTTCATTTCTAGGATTTCATCCTCAATGGGCTCATATCTGAGCCCAAATGTTCTAATCTGCTGCTTAGGTTGTTTCAAGCAACTTCGTACCCCTTGTCTTGAGACTTCAATCATGTTAACCTCATCAAAAATCTGCAATCTCAACTCCTCCAATTCTTCACTCCTAATATATGGAATGTCTGTCTCTTTGTAAATCCCGTAGTCTTGCTCTCCAAAAATAGTGACCAGCTGCCCATTGGCTATGAATTTCACCTTCTTATGTAAACTAGATGGAAGTGCCTCTACTGAGCGAATCCACGACCTTCCCAATAAAAGATTGAAGGTTCACAGTATATCTAAGACTTAAAACGGAAGAATGAACATTTGTAGACAGATCTCGACTTATTGCCCGATTTCTCCAAGTATCTCTCTCTTTGATCCATCAAAAGCCCTTAATGAAATTGAGCTGGGCTATATCTCCACTAAATCTACTCCAAGCAAATCTAGTGTTACCAGCGAACACACATTCAGTGAAGAACCATTATCAATCAGTACCCAAGCAACAATTTTCCCTATATACTTAACTACTATGAAGAGGGGTTTTGTATGTTAATCGCTTTCTTCACCTAACTCATTCAATAAGAACGAAATCTAATCCATTGCAAATACTGAATTAACTATTAATCCCAACTTTTCAATAGAAATCTCTTCAAATACTTTGACATCTTTCAAAATATTGATTAAGGCTTCTCATTGAGTATTAGATGACAATAGTAATCCCATCAGGGAGATTTGAGCTGGTAGCTTAGCTAGCTAATCCATAATCTTATATTCACTAGCTTTCACTATCTTCTTGGCAACACTACTCTTTTTCATCTGTATCCTTAAAGATCCTTCGAGAAGTGATGAACTACTAACTACCGGTCCCATTACTCGCGCACGGCTCCTAAGCCTCCAATCCCTCATCGAAGAATTCTTTCTTAGCAACCTGTTGATGATGAGAAACTTTACACCAAAGAAGGATGGCTAAACTCCTTAAGCTCCCCACACTGTTATATGTTAATTCGTACTCTCGGTTGTGATGATACCGACTATTCCCTTACCAAGGACCCTGGACCGAGTAATCCAACCAGCTATTGTTGAGAGGTTCTTGTTGAGTGACAAGAGACTCACTTACTGTCCAAGTAGTTTTCTCTCGGCTTGTTACCCTTTCTCTCGTCACCCTCTTCTCGTCTCGACCTCCTTATTGCCACAACATCTTGATCCCTCTCGCCTACCATGTTTAGAGAATTTTCGTACGGAACCAATGTTACACTGCCACCTGTCCACCTCATCTGACATTGTACTACTTTTTTATGAATTACTAACCAACGGTCCTATTACTTGCATACAGCTTCGAGGACTCCAATCCCTCACCCGAAGAATTCTCTCTTAACAACCTGCTGAAGACGAGAAAGTTTACGCTAAAGGAATGTGGCTAAACTCTTTGAGCTCCCTGCATTGTCATATGTTGATCTATATGCTCAGTAGCAATGATGCCGACCATTCTCTTACCGAGTAATCCAACCAACTACTGCCAAGAGGTTCTTGCCGAGTGACAAGAGACTCACTTAAACGACCGAGTAGTTTTCTCTCAGCATGCTACCATCTCTCTCATCCCTGCCTCTTTATTGCCACAACATCTTGATCCCTCTCGCCTATTAAGCTTAGAGAATATTTGTATAGGACCAATGTTGTACTACCACTTATCCACCTCGTCTGACATTGTACTACTTTTCCATTTTTGTTTTTTTGTCTTTTTTTACCCTTTTTCGTATGTACTAGGAATCCTCTTTTTGTATATACTTTCTTATAATTTTTTTATTTGTAATGTTGCCCTAGGGACTTATTATAAATAGTCCCTTTCCCTTATAAACCGAAGAACTTACATTTTAATACTCAATATCCTGTTCTTGTGAAACAGCCCTCTCCAAGTCCATTTTTATGCACTTTTATCTAATCTTGCTAAGTAGCTTAGGATTAGCGATGGGTGGATCTTGACATCAACTTATGTATCATATTAAGTAAAGTTTCAATTTGTGTTGTGTTTGTTGGTGTGTCATATCCTCCAGCAACTTCACGTCAGCTATTCTAGTTCATCCGTGAATTAATTCTCTTTATTTTCTTCAATATTTTGAAGGACTCATTTAGTTCAAATCTACCACAGTAAGTCATAGTGATAACTAAGTTCCTAGATACATCATATAATCCTAATATCAGAGCTTGAGGTTATGACCCAAAGTTATATGGCAATAGTCCCTACTTGTTTGCTAGTTGAGATACTCTATTTTTGTTTGGAAAAACAGAGCAGGTCATGGTTCAAGTTCGAGTGGTACTTGTGTATGTAAAGTAAAGGTTTTCTGTGTGAAGAGTATTTTTGAAGCTTCGTTTTGAGAATATCGAATCTTAGCGTTCAAGGAGAGATTAACGATAACAAGAGTGATGCTTATGGTCGTGGTCAAGTTACCCAACAAACACTACATACTACTAATAAGTAAATATAAGATCTTGCTGCTATTGTAGCTAACTTTGCTGTCTCAATAAACAGGGTCTTAGAGACTGGACCGCGTGAGAGAGTTGCTGAGTAAGGACAAGAGATAAGAGATAGGTCGAGAAGGCAGATGAATGAATGAGTATTGAAAGCTTTTCCAGTGAACCAAGCACCACTACGGTGTGTCGATAGAGTCGTGAGAAGAAGATTGGAGTTAGATGAAGTAGAAGAGTATGAAGAGGAGGAAGACCAGTTCATTGGGATTGATGAGTGTGAGTATAGAGCGCTAAGAGGTGCTAACACCTCAAGGTACATATTCTAAGCTTCAACAGGTCTGGTAGTGCTAATGACTACCTTGATTGGGAGGAGAAAATTAAAAAGATATTCGACTTTCATGATTATGAAGATGCCATTCACATACAAGTGGCTGCGTTGGAATTTTTTGGATATGTGACAATGTGGTGGAAGAAACTGTAGAATGTTCACCTAAGGGCTCGACGAGAAGTTCGAACATGAAACAAAATGAAGAGAGTCCTAAGAAGTAGGTTCGTTCCCAAATATTATGAAGACACTTTCAATCGGCTCCAAGACCTAATGCAAGGTAACAGATCAGTGGACAACTATGTTCAAGAGTTTCAGTTGCTCATGATTCAATGTGATGTTAACAAACCTGAGATACAAACTATAGCACAATTCATCTCTAAGCTAACGACTAAGGTTGGTAACATAGTGGAACTGCAAAGTCTTGCGACTCTAGAGAAGCCATCTAAGTGGCATAAAGTGTCGAAAGGCAAAGGCAGAATTAGGCAAGCCAAATGCCGAGTAACCGACCTATACTACCAAATAGGGGTGGCGTACCAAGCCAATTAAGGAATGACCGGGTATCAAACGATTCCAAGGTGCAATGTCGAGGACTTACACCGAGCCAACTAGAAGAAGGTCAAGGCAAAAGCAAAGCTGAGGAACTTAAGGTCCGAAGAGACCTAAGTCAGAGCTTAAGAAGAAAGACCTGAGAAATTAAATGTTTTAAATGTCTTAGATATGAACACATAGCCAGTCAATGTCCGAACCACCGAGTCATGACCATAAAGGAAGACAAGCCCCAATTTGAAGTAAAAAGTGCTAGCAAAGGAGAGGAAAAGGTAGGAGTTAAACAGATGTTGGAAGAGTTTTAGGAAGACGCTGATGCCGAGATACCTCCCAAAGGTGGTGTCGAGTACTGTTTTGTCATCAAACGGTCTCTCAGTACTTTTGTGGCTCATGAGAATGAGCAAAGGGAGAACCTCTTCCATACGAATTACCCAGTGAATGGCAAGCTATGCACTTGGATTATTGATGGAGGGAGTTGTATCAACATCATAGCTCAAGGGGTAGTTAAGACTATGAAATTGCCAACCCTTCCATACCTCAAGTCGTATAAGATTCACCGGTTGAACAAGAAAGGAGGACTATACATTGCTAAGTAAGTTAAAGTTCCGATTACCATTAGTGATAGGAATAAGGGTGAGGTGCTATGCGATGTCCTTCCCATGCGTGCTTCTCAGATATTATTCGGCCAACCGTAGCTATTTGATTTGAGAGTATTATACGATGGGTATAGGAACACCTACATGTTCTAGAAGGATGGGAAGAAAATTATATTAACACCCATGAGTTCTAAGGAAGTGCAAGAAGCCCAAGAGAAGGTTGCTAAATCACTGCAATGGAAGTCCTTAGTGATTTCCCAAGCTCAATTTGCTCGAGAAGTTAAGGCCAACGACTTTGTGCTCCTCTTAGCCAAGAGACTCTTAGAGGATAGAGAAGTTAAGAACATATCTGCCAAAATGCAGTAGCTACTTCAAGACTTTACCGACCTATTCTCTACCGAGATGCCGAAAGGTTTACCTCCATTAAGAGGTATTGAACATTGCATTGACCTATAACCAGGAGTTGCCTTACTGAATTGACCCACTTACAGGCTCAATCCTAAGCAAGTAACTGAACTGAAGAAACAGTAAATGAGTTGGTGGATCGTGAATATGTCCTTGAGAGCATGAGCACCTGTGTCGAATCAGCTATGCTCATGCCGAAAAAGGATGGAACGAGGCGAATGTGCATTGACAGCCAAGCCATCAATGAGATCACTATAAAATACCAATACCTAATCTTGCAACTTGATGATAAGCTTGACGAGTTACATGGTGCCTGCATCTTTTCCATGATTGACTTAAAGAGTAGCTACCATCAGATACGAATGAGACATAGGGATGAATGGAAGATGACCTTCAAGACAAGAGATGGTCTATTCGTATGGTTAGTGATGCCATTTGGTCTGAATAATGTGCCGAGTACATTTATGCGGCTAATGAATCATGTGCTCTGAATGTTGATTGGCAAATATGTTGTGGTTTACTTTAATGACATTCTTGTATACAGTACCGGCCTCATCACCCATGCTGAACATTTAAGATCGGTATTCGACATCCTCCATACCGAGAGATTATTCAACAACTTGAAGAAATATGTGTTCCGTCAAAGCGAGGTTGTATTCCTTGGATATGTAGTATTAGGGAGGGGGGTCCAAGTTGATGACAAGAAAGTCAGAGCTATTCTAGAGTGGCCTACACCGACTAATGCTATTGAAGTTAGGAGCTTCCAAGGTCTAGCTTCGTTCTATCGAAGATTCATTTAGAACTTCAATTCCATAACAACACCCTTAACTAAACTGACCCGGAAGAATTCTGAGTTTAGGTTGTTAGAGAAAGCATAGAAAAGCTTTGAAGGTATAAAATCTAAACTGAAGTCTGCCTCAGTACTCACACTACCAGATTTTGAGAAAGTTTTCGAGGTTGAATGCGACGCGTCGGGAGTTGGCATTGGTGCTGTCCTTATGTAGGAGCGCCGACCCATTGCTTACTTCAACAAAAAGCTTCGAGGTGCTATGCTGAATTACTCAGCCTACGACAAGGAGTTTTATGCCCTTATCCGAACACTCCAAAACTGGTAACATTATCTATTGCCGAGAGAGTTCATCATTTATTCGGATCATAAATCTCTCAAGCATCTTCACGACCAACAGAAACTTTCTTTGCATCACGTCAAATGGGTAAAATTCTTGGAGACCTTTTGTTATGTTATCAAATATAAGAAGGGGAGCACCAACACAGCTGCTAATGTACTTTTTCGCCATCATACCTTCATCGGAACATTGCAAGCTAAGGTGCTTAGATTAAGCACTTTACTTAATCAATATAAGCATGACCTACATTTTGGACCCTTAGTAGCCGGGTGCAATGCTGGAGGAGCTGCAGAAGGTTTCTACTTAAGTAAGGGGTTCATGATGAAGGGCAAGCAAGTTTGCATGCTAAGTGGTTCTATAAGGGAGCTACTCATTTGAGAAGCTCATGCCAAGGGTTTAGCTAACCATTTTAAGGAAAAGAGGACGATTAAGATATTAAAGGAGCATTTTTACTAGCTTGGGATGATGAAGGATGTGCACCAAATACTTGAAAGGCACAAGGTGTGTAAATATGCAAAGGGAAGGAGAGAGCCTTATGGGGAATACATACCCCTACCAATTATAGAGTGGCCATGAATTGATCTAAGTACGAATTTCATGTTCGGCCTTACCTATACGCCAAAAAGATATGACTCAATCATAATGGTGGTTGATTGGTTCAGTAAGATGGGCCACTTCATTTCCTACCATAGAACTAATGATGTTTTATTCGTCACTAACCTCTTTTTACAGGAAATTGTATGACTACATGGAGTGCCGAAGAGTATTGTGTTTGGCCGTAACTCAAAATTCACAAGCTTTTTTTGGAAGACTCTATGGAGGAAGCTTGGCACTAAGCTTCTATTTAATACTTCTTGTCACCCCCAGACAAACAGCTAAACTGAAGTTATGAACAAAACTGTCGATAGTCTCCTATGCACCATTGTTGGGAAGAACTCTCATGACTGGGATTTATGCCTGCCCGTCATTGAATTTTCCTATGAACGCTCAACTCACAGCTCAATTGGAACATCATCATTTGAGGTTGTTTATAGACTTAACTCAAACCTACCTTTGGATTTAATTAATAGTCTAACTACACAAGGGGAAAGTCAATTCAGCCTACAGCGTGTCGAGGAATTCCAGAGGTTACATCGGAAGATTACCAAGCAGTTGGCCAAAACTGTAGCTCGACAGAAGGAAATGGGAAGCCATGGAAGGAAACAAGTCATTTATACCCCTAGGGACCTTGTTTGGATCCATCTTAGTAAAGAACACTTCCCTAACAAGAGGACAAACAAACTATCTCCCAGAATGGATGGACCCTATAAGATCATTAGCCATATTAATGGTAATGCCTATAAAGTTGAACTACCCGAGGGTTTCTATGTGTCTAACACATTTAATGTCACCGATCTAACTCCTTATGTACCCGATGATAACGAAGACCAAGATTTAAGGGCAAATCTTCAACAACCCTGGGAGACTAATGAACTGCCGACCACCAATCTCATTACTCGCGCGCAGCTCCGAGGCTTCCACTCCCTCGTACGAAGAATTCTTTCTTAACAACCTGCTGATGACAAGAAACTTTACACCAAAGAAGGATGGTTGAACTCCTTAACCTCCCTACATTGTTATATGTTGATCTATACTCTCGGTTGTGATGATGCCGACTATTCCCTTACCAAGGACCCTATGTAGAGTAATCCAACCAGCTACTGCCGAAAGGTTTTTGCTAAGTGACAAGAGACTCACTTATTGTCTAAGTAGTTTTCTCCTAACATGTTACCCATTCTCTCGTTACCCTCTTCTTGTCTCAGGCTCCTTATTACCACAACATCCCAATCCCTCTTACCTGCTATGTTCAGAGAATCATCATATGGAACCAATGTTGCATTGCAATCTGTCCATCTTATCTGACATTATACTACTTTTTCATTTTTATCTTTTATCCTTTTTACCCTTTTTTATATGTTGCACTACCATCTGTCTACCTCGTCAAAAGACTCAAATTAACCCCTTCACGGTACCACTTGACGCTTCCCATGTACTGGTTAATGTGAAAAGGTTGAAACAAACAGTTATGCCCCTTTTAATCAAGCGCGTGACTTAGGGTATGATAGTCTTGAAAAGAATTATTCCTCACCAATCATAGCCGTTATTGAGGTCGTGAGCTCCTCGTCGAATTATTAAATCTCATCACGCCCATGACCATGGTCGTGATCATCCTTCTACTATTTAATCGTGGCTGTGATTGATAAGGGGATTGACAAAACTTACCTTGATTACAGCCGTGATTAAGGGCGTGACCAAGGTGGATTCTTCATTACTTCACTATCATGCTCGTAATTGATGCTTCTATACTTATTTCTTCTCCTTCACGGCAGTGACGAACTTGAAAGTTATTATTCTTATGTATATTTTCTCCTTTTGCTCGTGATTTACCTAAAATCATTATTTTATTCAATTAAGTACCTAATCTACAAAATTAAATCACATTTATAATCAATTCTATGCCTAATCATGTTTTGAAAGTGTAAAGTAATTTACACTTATCAACTTCCTCACACTTAAGCTTTGCTTGTCCTCAAGCAAGCACTCAAATCAATTAATTGGACATTTGACAAAACATCCATAATGGCTTAATTTTGTGCATACCCCATTTTGTTCTTAGAATACAAAAACAATATTCTAAGACTAATCAAAGTAAAACACACTTAACCCTTACTATTTAACAAAGGCTTTCAAAGGTCCAAAGTCAATCACAAAGTCAAATAGATCAATGATAATTGGTTATACTTCGTTGACTTCCTTAAGTGTATAAGAAACCTTCAATTACTTCTTAAGAACACTAATCTAGAAGAAAAGTATATTACATCTATCTTTCCCCTGTATTTCTAGTTCTTTTATTGAATCTCTCCAATATGACTTACACATTGCATTTGTTTTTTTTTTTTTTTTTAAGAATACTAAAGATCAACAGTGGAGTTAGACTTCACTCTTCTAAGGGACCAAAGCCCGCCCTTATCAACTTGATCTTTATAAATTCTTATTACAAAGTTATAAAGATAAAAATTAGTAGTAAGGTCAGACTTCGCTCTTTTGAGGGATCGAAGCATGCCTTTACTAATTTAGTCGTTACACTTCAATTTATCCTAATTTGAAGAGATTCTCAAGAAGTATCAACAAGTGAATTACTTCATTTGCCCTTTTCATTCAAGATGAAATGATCTCCCAAAAGTACTTGAAAAGTAGATATACTACTTAGAAAATTTAGAAGTATAACCAATTAGTAAGCAAGTGTGATTCATTGAGATTCTATCCCATAATCTTGATCATGTAAACTAAGTTCACAAGAATTATGTGAGGCACAAAATTAACCCACCAAATTGACTGCTATTTTGTCAAATCTACAATCCATTAAATCAAGTCATACTTTAAAACAAACAAACTAGGTGGAAGGTTATTAATAAACATAATTTACCCTTCCCCACACTTAATGAGAGACATTGTCCTCAATGTCAGAAGGAAGTAAATATAGAATAGGCATATAATTGAAATAACTAGAAAGATGAAAATGAAGAAATAACAAGAACTGGCCTTCCCTGAAACATGAAGTTCGAGTAATTCATTGATTCTTAAACGATTAGAGAGTATAGCTTCCAACACCAAGACAACTTGAACAACAACAAACACCTGACCATCAAGACAAAACAAAACAAGACAAAACAAAAGATGACAAGCTCGTGATATGAGAGTCTCCATAACAATATACATCATTAAAAGTAAGCTCTCAATGAACTAGTGATCCTAACCAACAAAGAACATCAAAAGGAAACAAAGAAAACAAAAGTAAAATAACAAGAAAAAACAAATAAGAAATAAGTTGGTCTTCATCGGCTGCCGTCTCCTCATCCGATCTTCATCCTCCTTAGAAGACTCCTCTTCACTTCCATCCTCGGCATCTTATCCAACTGGTGCTTGCTAAGCTTCTTCAGTTCCTTCTTCATCATAACTATTGGCTTCGTCGGAGTCATCCTCATCATCACTAGAGTCCTCCTCTTCAAACTCTTCACCTCCTCCTCCTTCTTCTTCTTGAGGAGTCGGCCTCAGTAGGGGAACCGGAGTTTGACTGGGACCAGCGTCCACCTGAGTCTGGGGATGAGAGAAACAAGAAGGTATAGTTACTCCCACTTTAGTGGCTATATTCTTCAAGCGCTCGACGATCCCCTTCTAAGTTTCCTTAATCTCAACCACCTCGATTTCCAATCTCTTTAGATTGGTGACTGAGAAGCTAGAAGTTGAGGATGTAAACTCAAGAGCTTTGGGTCCTCGATATCTAAATCAGGATCTGAGACTCTTTGATACCCCATTAATTAAAAGGGGTTCTTAAAAGCAGTTCAGGATTAGCATAAGAGTTGTTTAGCTTGTTACTTATAGGCTACAACCTTAGATTCCTTAGAATCCTAGTGATTAACCCCCCTACAAATATACCCTTGCTTTTATCGAAAGTTTGCTAGCGAAGTCCATATGCTGTTAAGATGCCCACATTCACTAGAAACCCCTTCGCCACACCATATAAAGGTAATAAATCATACTCCCCCACTACTCTAGGGCTCTCGTGCTTCCCATAGATCATCCTGACTAGAATATAATGGAAGACTCCAACACTGGTCTTCTTTAAGGTAGAAGCTTTTGATTTACTTTCATTGGAGATTTCTCTCCAAAATTTAGTTATGGAAGTTCTACGAGGCCGGCTCACAAGTAAATCAACAAACTCCTCATCTTGAAGCTTAGCTCAAGTGTATAACCCCATTGCCCATACGAATATCAGCATGTCAAAAGTGTAAGTCCTTCCAAATGCAAAGAACTCCACCTCATTATCCATCTTAAAGTCAATATATTCATACTTAATCTTGAAGGATGAAAGAAAAGCTAGGGTTGTTTGCCGATATGTCTTTTCTTGCACTGAAAACAACTTCAGCCATGGTCCATTCCTTAATAACCGTTGCATGGCTATCTTTAAGCCATACTCCGCTAATACATCCCAATCCACCACATAATGTCTCTTAATAATCTTCTTACAGCAAACTCTTTAAATCTATCTACTTGCTCATCAATCATACCGGATGGTGGAGCAATTGACCAACTGGAACTTGCAACGTCAAAACATCAAGGAGGAAGAGAAGGAGCACTATCAGCTCTTGGTCGTTTATGCTGAGAAGTGGTTGAACATTTTGGTGCCATCTGCAAATATCAATTATTAGTTCAAACTTCAAGCAAACCCAATTCAACTTCTTGCTGCTTATGACCATAACGCATCTATTAATTAATCATGATCAAACATAACCAACTTCTAGGCATCCACTACAAATGAATTCAACATACTCAACTCGAGCCATAACATTAACTAAGGATGAATGTCTTCCCTTAACTAAACACACTTAACATTACATTATTACATATAACACAGCACTTCCATTGTACAAAACAACCACTAGCAATGTAGTTCTACAAAACACATAAGTACGATGACAAGACAAATTCATCAACTTAGGCTTAATTTGCAATAATCCTCAATTCTACCATTATCCAAAGGAATTAAGGTTTCAATCTGAATAATCAACTTATGCAATAGATTCATGCAAATTCAAGTCTAAGGATGATATAAACAACTTAAAACTACTAGAACAACATTTTCACAAATAATAGCAAACATAGATAGATAAACCTTAAAATTACATGAAATGAATCACTATATATGTGAAGAAAAACGAAAGAAAAAGAGAAAAATCATACCTTAAAAGCACATTATTATGCTTAGAATGATCGAGCAAGTGTTAAAATAGTGCGGCTTTTTCATGAGTGACAAGCATGGAGAGTGTTTTATCACAAGGTGGAAGTTTAAAATGTGAGAAATGAGGAGAGAAAGAGGGAAATTTCTTATATAATGGGGTGATAAGAACATGATCATGGCCATGACTTGGGTTGTGATCTCCTTTTTAAGCTTGGTCACAAGCGTGATGACTCCCATGATAAGTTCGGTGCCCAAAAATTTTATACCATCACGACCTTCCCCTTTATATATTCATGGGCATGATGCTACCCATAACTATTACTGTAGCCTTAGATTTCACAATTATCTCAGTAGATCATGGCTATAATGACATAAAGAACTTCCAGGGTATTGATCACGACCGTGATGACATGAAAAACTTTCAGGGTATTGATCACGGCCGTGATTGAGGTGTAAACTCTTACAAGGGATTGATCACAATTGTGATGGACAAGTGGATTAGCCCTGTTAATTTTTCACGACCGTGATTGATCCCATGATGGATGTTTTACTTGAAAAAATTTAATGACTTACCTTTATCATGGCCGAGATGCATATTAGGCTTTTATTTTTCCATCTACGTCCCCATACTCCATAAATTCTTCTCTTCTCACTAAATTGCCATGACTTTTACTCTATGATGTCTTTCACCGTATATTAACTAAAAACAAGACACTTAAAACAATCTAAACCACTAACAATAAAAACAATTGATTAAAATTAAAAACTCAACAATTCTCAAAGTACTTAAAACAAGTAAAATGAAATTGAAAGTCTAACAAATAAACAAATATGCTTGTTTAACGTCTCAAGCTCGACGTTTCCAAAGTATGCAGCTTCATTCCTTGACTAGAAGAGTCTCAGCTCTGCCTTGTCTTAAAGTTATAGCTTAAACTTGTTCTCTTGGGTTGGTCTCAGTGTTCCCTAAAAAAGATCCCGAAACCCTTTCGAAAAGTGCTTTTGCAATTTGCTTGATTTGATTTTCCAAATTATGGATCAATGCCCCTTGATTTCTTAAGGCAGTTTCAGCTGCCTAGTGACGTGCTTCGAAAGTCTTGATGTATTGAGCCAACATTTCCTCAATGGACATTAGTTTACCTTGAGGAGGTGGCACTTATCTTTGAAATCTAGAAGGAGGCATGTTAGAACCTTAACTAATGTTGTTATCCCATCGAAAATTTGGATAATTTCTCCAACCCGGATTATAGGTGTTGCTAAAAGGGTCATTCCTAGGTTCGATCGGGTTCCCTATGTAGTCAACTTCTTTCACTTGATCAATCTCAAATGCGCTAGTCAACTTTGAACCTATAACTGCTAAAGCTTTATTCTGATCCATTGAAAGACGATCAATTTTCCTAATCAACACTTCCACCTTATGTGCTAAAACGGAAGTAGCATCCAATTCATGTTTTCCTGCTGACTTTCTTTCTCTTCCTCTTGTAGATGATCACTGATAATGATTATTAGACATATCTTCAAACAATTGAATGCATTGCTTAGGTGACTTGTGGTTCAGGCTTCCTCCAATGGCTGCATTGATGAGTTACTTAGTGGTGCAGTTCAGTCCATTATAGAATGTCTGAACTTGATGCCAATATGGAAGACCATGATGAGGACACTTTCTTAACAACTCCTTCCACCTCTCCTATGCTTCATATAAAGTCTCTGAATCCATTTGACTGAAAAAAGAAAGATCTACCCTTAGCTTAGCTGTCCTTGAAGGTGGAAAGTATTTTCTCATAAACAGTTCGGCCATTTCTTGCCAAGTATTAATGGAATTCCGTGGCATAAAGTTGAGCCACTACTTTGCATTGGGCCTTAGTGAAAACAGAAATAACCTAAGTCCAATAACGTCATCAGAAACTCCACCTATCTTGAATGTGTCACATATCTCTAAGAATTGCTGCAAATGGTTGTTGGGGTCTTCGTCACTAAACCCATCAAACTGAACACATTGCTGGATCATTTGAATAATACTCAACTTGATTTCAAACATATTAGCTTGAACTATAGGCCAAGTTATATTAATACTAGCCCCATCTAGGTTGGCCCTACAATAATCCAACATTGTCTTAAGAGCCATAGGTGGATTTACTCCTAACTTGATTCTTGCTCATACTACATTCCGATTCACATCAAGATGTGGGTCTAAATTCAATGGTAGATCACCTTGGATACCATCTTTCGAATTTAAGAACTGATTTCCTACTGGCAGCTCAGTGTTTTGATCTGGGTTATTCATTTTCGATCTCAACGGGTCCCATGCTCTTACTTCCTTATTGGCTGAAATTTGCTTCTCAAAATATTCTCGAACTTTCCTTAAGTTACTTCTAAGTGTTCTCTTAGGTTCAAGATCGAAGTCAACTAGTTCAGTTATGCTACTTCGAGTTATAAACTGCAATTCAGCAAATAATCAAATATGAGCACAAGTATTTTGACTAAACTACTAACAAATATAAAAAGAAAAATAAAGGCTAGAAGAACAGGAATCTTAATGTTCCTAATGATGATGCTGATTTTCCCCAGCAATGGTGCCAAAAACTTAATCGTCTCTAAACAGAGCTTCCGAGTTTTACAATTTATAAAGCTATATTCTATCCCTAACTCGATTCGATAGGCAAATGTACCTATTATTTTATGGCATGGATGAGTATAAGATTGTCTCCACTGGAAAAATGGCTCAAACACTAGTACTTAATAATTTTTCCTATTATCTAGCAATCCGATTTATCAAGTGATTAATTATTAAAACTCTAAATTTCTGACTAAACTACATTAATCCACAAACTAATGCCATTAACACAATGGTTACAAAACAATTACTAACAATACATTTAACATATAGACTTGCTTCATCACTTAGCATGATCTTACCAATTTTTTTTTTTTATCCTAATACTTGTTATCTACTGGAAATTACAGTATGTAAGCATTCTTCTCAGAACTACTTACTTCTAATCCTAATTGTGTCTATTGGAATCTCTTCCTAATTAACAGCCAACTCGGATCACATTGATGTCATGTTAATGTATTGATTCCCTAAGGATGTAGTAACTTTGCTAATAATATCTCTATTATCAGGAGTAAGTTATTCCAATGAACTAGATCTATTCAATAAAATTATCTCTCGACATATTTTATTGAAATCCATACCAAGTCAATGTCATACATTACACTATACTTAGATTCATTAAATGCAATTCATCGGAATTAACATTTATCAAGAAACCACTATTTCATGCACTTGATCATACTAATTGATGTAGCAAGTCCCAACGTACTACTCATACATAATGAAGAAACAAAATATATCAATAAAATGAAGAAATAACAAAGAAATTAACATAGAACAAGTAGAAGAGTGCAACCCTATTTTGAATTCCACTGTAGAAATCAAATCCTATATCTATAAAAGCTTACGAATCTAGCTAAGATGGGCTTCATCAACTTCTCTCGTGAGTCTTTGAAGTACTCATGTCCCTGCCTCCTTAAATGGGTAAGTGTCCTGAATTGCTCTGCTAATAATGCCGGTATGTAGGATTTGCCAACTAAAAATTGGGTTATTAGCTCGATTACCCTATAATGGACTCGACCATACTTGAAGGGGAATAACATTGTCCTGAATACTGCCATGATAAAGGTGTTTACTCTCTTCTCAGCCCATGATTCATATCCCCCACTAAAGATCTGACAATGCTTCCAAAAAGCGTCTAGGCTTGAAAACCACTCTACTAATCTTAAGAAGTTGAGACATTTCTTGCCTTCTAAAGATAAGAAAGGTGCCAAGGCGGCCCTTTTAACTTATAACAAATCATGAAGGCTTTCTTGGGCTGAACTCTAAGATTTGGAACCATTATACCTACTTTGAGAGGTAGAGCACTAAATAGTTGGGAGTACTCTTCTAAAGTAGGTATTAACAAATGTGGGCCAAACTTAAAAGCTGTAGATTTTGGATCCCAATAATGCATCAAGGCTTGTATGAGTGGCCAGTGAAGTTGGATCCACATAAGAGATATGATCGGCCCAATCTTCTTGCAAATGTAATCTTGCTTAGTGAACGGAAGCTAATTCGACCAATCCTTCAGTATACCCTCGGGGAAAGAGTACTTATCAACCTAGATCTCATGGATAGGCTTAGGATTGACGCTACCTTGACTTTCCATATCTATGTTACATAAAATAACACAATTATTTACAACAAAACTACTAAATTTACAAAAAGATTGTATATGATATTAATAATTTTGCAGTTCTTTCAAATCTTTTAAATTATACAACTTTTCACTCACTAAGCGAGAATAAAAAAAAAGGTACACACATAATACAAAAAACAAAAATAATCACATGGAAACAAGCATCAGTATCAAATAAATAAATAAATGCAATATGCTATATACACATAAAATGTAAGAGGGGCCAGTAATTAATAAATTTTAGGAATTATTATGAACGTACAGTTAAAGAATACATTTATATATAAGTGAATTGAAATAGAAAAATGAAGCTCATAGACAATTATATATAAGGGTATTGATTTCTTTAATTTCTTTTTTTTTTTATTGAAAGCCCAACCTACCATGGATGATAATAATTAAATTTTTCTATAATTTAAAAATAACTATCCCTTTTTTAAAAAAAAAATGATGCACGAAGGTGGGGTCTATAAGTCTTAGGCTTTATAGCTCCAAGCGTCTCCGGAGAAAAACTTAGTAAGCTACATCGCAGTCTGAGTGAGCTCATCTATTATCACTAGGCAGGGGTAAAGACCTAAATGACTCGAGGGTTACACAATGGCAGCACGTCATAAGTTCAACCACATCTAAGCACACAAATGATTTAAATAAAAATTTCCCCCTAATCCTCAATAAGGGGCCCATTGGGCCAGGTTTTTCTTAAAGGCTTATATCATTAAAACCCAATTAGTACAACTATATTACAATATAAACATAAAAAGGAAAAAAAATGAAAGCTCATTAATTAATTTTTTATTTTTACATGGCTAACCCACTAACATCTCCAGTGAAATTGCCAATTCTGTTGAATCTTATTTTGATTTTCTTTAATTTAACCTATACTAAGCCCAACTTGATTAATATAAATTACTTAACATTAAATTAAGAAAAAAACATTTTTCTTTTTAAAAAATTCAAAAATATTAGAGTCGCTAACTAGTTAAACTGGTAAAAAATGAAATTAAGGTTTTCCTTGACAATTAATCTATAAATATTCTAAAAAATTTATTTTTAGAAAATTAAACAAAAAACCCAAGTTCAAAAGCTAATCTATTAATACTAAGTCACCATGTAAAGATAAAAAAAAATTAATGGGCTTTTATTTATATAATTTTTCTATAAATGCTAAAATATGTACAAATATGCAAAGATGTAATTAAGATGAATTTTTAATATTTTTTATTACGAATTTTTTAAAAAGGGGATTTTTTTTTTATGGTTGTTTAGAGAGTGCCTACATACTCGTTAGTCGGGATTAAACTAATCATAGTTCTATTTTTCAGAAAAGATCTACTAGGCAAATCTTTTTTAAAAGAAATCGAGTCGGATTTACGTTAATTATCAAATTATTATTTAAAAAAAACCTAAAAATATATAGCTTTGCAAATCTATTTGAAAAAAAATCATAACTAACTAGATCTTTTTTAAATAAACTCCAATTAAGATTTTTTATTAAAAAAACTACTACATATCAAAAATTGATTTTTTATAAATCCTACATCTAAGATATACTAAGATACGTATCTTAATATGTAACTTCTTCAAAGATATGAATATCAGAGAAAAGATATGCAACTTTAGGTATAAAAAATTTAGTTTAACTAAAATTTATTTAAAAAAATTACAAAACAGTGTAGCAGTTATTAAAATATATATAAAAAAAACCTGCACTAAAAAACAAGTTAGTAAAATAAGTTGATTAATAAAAAAAAAAAAACAAAACAAATAACTAACTAAAATAATTTATTTAATGACCTAAACGGATCGAATCGTGTGCATGATAAGATGTCTACGGCTGATCGTATCATTGCTGTGCTTGGTGTGATCGGACGTATAGCGACGTGTAGATGTGATTGGAAGTTTGTGCGGTTAAATGTTGGATGTTGTAACAAGTGTGCTGTATTGGTGTATTCTGCATGGATGTGTATGTTCGATGCTAGTGTGATCAATGCAAACGTAAGGGTGTTCAGCATATGGAACAATGGTGTAGTGCTGTATCATGATCAGTGTTTGTGATGTGCTGTTTGTGTTGTGAACAGTGGGCATGAACAGTGTAAAGTGCAGCAAACATGAGCAATGAGAATAGTGGATAGTGTGTGCTAATCGGTATTGGATGTGATTTGTAGTGACTGTGAAGCATTGTATCATGCAAAGTGATAGTAAGGATCATATAGACTTGTATGCAAATGCGTGTATAGGGTGTTGTGAATTTGGTCTTGTGTGTGTCAATGCGTGATTAATGAGTGGAGTGTGTGAATGATGTGAGGACAGTGATTGTTTGGTGAATGTATGCTTTGTGTGTTTGTGAGTGAATGAATTGTGAAAACGTCTCTTTTTCAGCCCCCGTTATCTACTATTTATAGGTCATCAGTCTAAATCTTTTGGATCTTTTTTTATGAAGATTCAATTTTAACAAATCTAAGATACAATAATACTTGATTTAGATTCATTAAATTCATTAAAAATTTAATCTAGTTTCTAAAAATCTCACATTGATTTAGGCTTTTTATCTTAGGTCCAATTTAGTCAATCTTAATTTAGCCCAATATACATGCTAACCCATTTAATAAATCCTAACTCTATTTAACCCAATATAAATTAGATAAAAATCAATTTATATTGAACTGGACTAAAAATATTTCTAAATGAAACCCAACTATTTAAGACTCGGAATTTATTAAATTAATGTACATCTTCAACTATTGTCCGATCCAACCCTAAATGACTTGACTCAACTTGACACTTTATATTTTTTTATTTTTCTTTCAACTTTTTTATTTTTTTTATTTTTAATAATTTTTTTCTTATTAATTTTTTTATTTTTTAATCTGACCCCATAAGAAAGAATCCTAACAGCGGCAAAAATGAGATATCTACATGGTTATCTTTAATCTTAAAACTAAGTAATCCTTTTTTTTAAGGAACTTAGCTATACAATAGGAACCTTAATTATTCTTGTCAAGAAACTTTAGCTATCTTTAGTCTTGAAACTAAATAATTATTCATTTTAGGAACTTAGCTATTCAATAAAAATCTTAGTGATTTTTGTCAAGAAACTTTTATTATCTTCAATCCTGAAACTAAATAATCCTTTATTTTAGGAGCTTAGCTATTTAATAGGATCGTTAGTAATTCTTGTCAAGAAGGTTTGGTCATTTTTGATCTTGAAACTAAGTAATCCTTCCTTTTAGAAACTAAATAATCTTTCCTTTTAAGAACTTAACTATTTAATGAGAACCTTATTTATTCTTGTAAAGAAACCTTAGCTATTCTTAGTCTTGAAAACCAAGTACTCTTTTTGTTTAAAAACTTAGGTTATTTTGTAAAAACTAAGTCTTGAAAACCAAGTAATCCTATTGTTTAGGAGCTTTGGTTATTTTACAAAATCCTTAAGGAATCAAAGTTATCCTTAAATCAAGAATTTTGATAATTCAATTGTCCTCCCTTGAAACTTCAAGAACTCTAATTATCCTTAAGAGTTTTGGTTATCTTTTGCTCATGTGTAAGTCACCCTTGAGGAACCCTCGTTATCACGTCAAACCTAGAAACTCTGGTTATCCTTTAAAATACCTAAATTGCATATCAAAGTGTCTTTCATTTTCATCATCTAAATCCCCAGTAGACTAAGCCTAAGATAGTTAGCTAGTTATAGTGTTTCCTAAGATAAATTCATCCTCAAGGCAAAAATATTATCTCTTTTATCTTTATGGTAAAGCTCTACTCAAACTTTACTGTATTTATTATAAAATGTAGCTATAACACTCCATTTTTGCTTCCCTTATAATTTTAAAGTTTTTAGAAAAGGGTAAAGGGTCCTAATTTAAAAAAAAAAGCACAAAAAATAGAAAATTTAGAAAAGTACAAAAAAAAAAAACTAAAAAATAGGTTTTTAGATAGAGTAAGATTTCTTTTTAATTTAACCTTAGTATTTTTTAGGGTCTTAAATAATTAAACGAGAAGAAAAATATTGGACCTAGGCTTAAATTTGAATTTAACCCAAGCCAACCTAATCCATATATGCAATTTGATAGCATATGTGGACAAGGCATAGATTAATAGCCTGATGGTAACATACTTTGACTTAATATTGTATATGATCTGGAGATCCTAGGTTTAATCCATAGAAGATGCAAAATATAACTTTTATTTTCTTCTCTCACTTAGACACTTGTCTATCCCTCATTGGTACATGCGTAATGCATCTATGTCGCCCATTACATCATCATGCCTTGTTACTGCTAAGGGTAGGCACGATTCGGTTCGATACAGTTTGCTTTCTCTTATCAAACTGAACCTAATATAACAGTTTGGTTTTTTTTTTTTAAGTTGAACTTAACCATATAGTTCAGTTCATTATCAAATTTTCACTAAATATTTTTATCTCCAACAAATATGAAATTTCAAATGTAATCTACTCAACTTGATTTTAATAATTGACACAAAATTATGATAAATGATAACAAGATATGAAAATTTTGATAAAATTTATGAAGATTGATGGAAAAAAAAATAAAAAGTACAAAATAATTGCATAAATTTTTTTTATTTAACTAAATAGCTTGGTTCTAAACAATATGGTTCAATTCGCTTCTCCAAACCAAACTACAAACCGTTTATACACAATTGAATCGAACCATAAACCAAAGGGTTTGCAAAAAAAAAAAAATCGATTTTTCGATTCGATTCGATTCTATTCTATTCATGGTTTTTTGCCCAGCCCTAGTCATGCCATTGCCTTATCATTATGTTATGCTACGTTACTGTCACATTATCGCCATGTCATAGGCCACATCATTTACCAATCCATTTGTAAGTGTAGTAGGCACACTCTTATATGCATTAGACATACTCCGACGTACTTCTACCTATAATATGCCTACTCTTGATATATGTTAATTATGTTTTCCATGCGTAATTTTGTATTTAGCATCACATATAGTCTAGATTCACTTAACCTAAACATGTAAAAAAATTATACTACATTTAATATTTTTTATCCTTAACTCAACCATGATACCTATAAATAAGAGATTCCATTTATTACAAACCATTAACTCACCATTCACAATCATTTAAATCCATTCATAATGTCACACACACTCTCTCTCTACAAGACCCATTTTTCTCTCTCTAAGATTTGCGTAAGCTCGTGTAAGCTCAGGGTTTCTCGAGCTAGGAAAGTTGTGCTAAAAACTCACCATAGTGAAAGCTTTCCAACCCGACCTAACTGCTCTAGCACCTAACTTTAACCTATGTGAACTCCAACTTAGTCTGGCTTTATTTTAGTTTTGATTTATGTTTTGTTCTCCGTATTTTATATTTTTATTTATTTATTCTTATAATGTATTGTAATTGTAACTAAAAAAAAGGAAAAAGGAAAAGGATAAAGAGACATAGTTTATTTATTTTCTTTTTTTTTTTAGCCAAAACATAAAACAACAAAAATAATAATAAGAAAAATCATAAAAATAAATAATTAAAAAAATCCTTTTTCAAATAAAATAAATAAACTCTTAGGGCTTCTTGTAGAATTTTGTAAAAGTAAAACGACAATCTAGAACCCTTTTTTTTTTTAGGCATGTTTCTTATGATTCATATATCTTTGTCATGATTTAAGCTTCTTTTCTATAATTTAGGTTTCTCTTCTATAATTAGGTATCTTTTTTTCAGTTTAGGTTTTTTTTTTTATAGTTAAGCATATTATCGATAGTAACTGCGTATTTCATAGAAAGTTACATTTAAGTATTTTAGAATTTTTCTAAAAGTTTTTATCACTTAGAATTTTTTTTCCAAGCAAATAAAAATAAATGGACATTTTAAAAAAAATGATATTTTAGAATTTTCCTAAAAATAAGAATATCAAATTAGGACCATTTTTTCTTAGGTGTTTTTCTTAAATAAAATTAAATGGCTAAAGAACTTAAAATCAACAATTTTCAGAATTAAAAGAAACTAACATTTCTAAAGTTTTATAAAAGAATTACGTATGTCTGATTTTGAATAGCGGGTACGTAGATACTCGTTTACAAATACGAGGTGACTTAAAATATGGAAAATTTTCTTTTTTTTTTCATATTTTGTAAATAATTGTTTAATTTAATTAATTTAGTTGCATACGAACGGTTCGTAAATAAGGGTATATTGAAAAGTGAAATTAAAATAAAAAATTTTAAAAAGTGATACCTGTTAAGAGTTTAAAAAATTAGCTCCTGAACCTAAAATTTTTGGTTTTCGAACATTTTTTCTAAAAATTAGTTTTTTAAGCAGACCAATTGCTAAGTTAAATCAATCCACTTAATCGATTTAACCTAACCTTCTTTTTTCCAACTCCGGTCACATGGTGACTTCAAAGGATTTTCAAAATATATTTAAAGATTGAATTTGTTGTAACTCTTAATCAAGGATTAGTATTAAACGGGCTTAGGTTTAATACTAATTGAGTTAAGGAAAATATTTTCAATGCCCAAAAAAATCAAGCTTGACAAATTCGATATAAACTGTTTGAATTGTGGATGGAACTAGAATGAACTAATTTTAATTAGATTTGAAAAATTTACGAACCAAACTATATGGATATAGTTGATTTAAAAAAAAAAACTATTATATAAGGTACGACTCAAAAAGTGAGGGTGAATTGTATCAAACCAAATTACTCCCACCTCTAGCAAAAATTATAATAATCTAGAAAAATATATAGTAGAAATTGAAAATATAATGTAATAAATGAGTAATTAATAGAAGCAAGGATAGGAGGTTTAGAGACTGGGTAATTATGGAAAGTGATGGGGATCTAAATAACTGCTCCTCTGTTGTGAAGGTCAATTTGGTAAAATTAGAGAAAATGTTTATTAGTAGATATAAAATACAAAATAGCAATTGAAAAAGTGCATAAGACTTAAATACTATAATTTTTTTTCTAGCCTTTCGTTTTCAATGATTAATGGTATTAGCAATATTCTAGGGCTTGTCATTGTATTTGGTTCACTAGAATTATATAAGATTGGAAAGAAATAGCAATTCTTTTGATATTATTTTGTCTGGTAATCAAGATTATTGTGAAATAAAAGCTATATTATTTAAGGAATTGTAATTCCTTTTTACGAAGAAAAAAGAATAGAAATCGTACATCCATTTCACATTACATTGAAAAAATATTACTTATGATATAATTTTTTGCAAACTAAATAAAGAACAACTACTATATAATAATAAAGAAAGAATAACACTTGTATTATAATGAACCAATCGCAACGTCAATGCACCGGGATTTTGATTTGAATTACTAAATTTTAGATGAAATTAGACCACTGTGATAATTTGAGATTTAATGTTTAGATTGGAAGAGAAAATGACGACGGTCAATAGGATAATTTTGACTAATGGTTTGGAGTTAGTTTATTATTTATTCTAAAACTAATATATAAATTATGAGTTTTTGAAGAATTATTTGCAGTTGTTCAGGGAAGTTGATTCTTAGGAATATCTTCAATCATGGAAATTTTGAAGTGATTGAAGGTTGTTATTTGTTTATAGATCTAAGTAAATAGTATTTTAGAATATTCTATATTCTCATCACATATAAGAATATGCAATAAAATAGAATCATCCATTGATCTACAAACACGAGTTTTTAAAGGTTTCATACTTTTACAAAAGTCGACTTTTATCAAATGTATTAAAAAAATTTCCGTCGTTAATACATATCAATTTTTATAATAAACAGTAAATTCTCATTTAAAAAAAAAAAAAAAAAAAGCTTAAGCCCCAGCCGATCACTCCAAGGCCGTTTTTCCTTAATTATGTCGTAACTCACCAGTCTAGTTAAGTCGTACAACCCGATTATCGTGTAAGTAGCTATGCAACCCCGTCAGTAAGTCACCAGCCACCACTTATCGATTAAATTGCTAATTATGATTTTAGATTAAAACATTGAAGAAAATCTCAAAGCTAATAAGAGCTTAATACTTTGATTAAAGTGTTTTCAAAACTAAGACCTGAGTTTGGAGCATTGATCAAAGGTATTTTAAGTTTGAATCTCTTGTCATGCAAAAAAATAAGACTTAATTCAGATCTTATTATGTAAAATCCAAATGAAGTCTCACCTGGCAGTAGAAAAAAAATGTAATTTACTACAAAAATTTAAGGTAAAGTCACTTTGAATACAAAAAGTGTTTATTAAATAGAACAAGCCTTGATTAAGAGCCAATGATGCCTTGGTGCATATATTTCATCCATATTATTCCTTTTTTTTATAATGTTGAAATTACTACATGAATTTTGGTTTTTTTTTTTTTTTAATATATATCTAAAGATTGAAATCATCAAATATTACACCCAATAAAACTTTTATTCATCAAATTTTACTACCTTATCTCAAATCATTTATACTTGTATTGTTAAACTAATGATTGCTACTGTGTCATTATTTTAAATAAGAAGGAGGTAGCAGATTTAATAAATATTGGATATAATATTTAACAAATTCAAACTTTAGATATAAAATATGATAAGCAAATTGTCTCTTAGGTGTGATATTTATCAATTTCAAAATTCAGGTATGAAATTGGATGATATACCCTTGTAAATATTTCAAAAGAAACTACAATAAATTTGGTTTATCCCGCCTCCTTTTGTTAAGTTAGCCTGTATCTTATTTAAGATCCTAATATAGAGTAAGGAGCCTCCTTATCCCTTGCAATTGACACCGTCTCTCTTTTTCCTGTCATTCTTGTGTATTACTTGTCTGTTGTGGAAGAGTGGATTTGGATTAATATTTAATTGGCTTAACAATAGTTTTTTTTTATTTTTTTTGTGCGCCTGTATATGTATGTGTAGTCATGTGAACCTGCATGTGGCAAACAACAGACAAGGATACGATGGTTTTATATCTCTAGAATAAAACTGTGCCCTAAAACCTAAAATGCAATGACAACCCGTTACATATTTTATTTGAGTAAAACACGTTAAGACTCACTCACTACTCTACTTTCAATATTCTTATTCACTTTTATTTTCAGAAATTTCACATTAGTTTGGGAAAATCATTTTCTTAATAAAACCGTTTGTTAGTCCTTGTCTAATTTCATATTATGAAGATGGTCATTAACTTCAAATTGGTGAAAACAATTTTACCGAAAATGCATTAGTTAACATATAAAAGTCCATTGTAGAGTCTATAGCCCTTTTGAACTAAAAGAGATAGAAGTCTAACTGAAAGTCTAGAGTCTGAAATGCCCAAATAATTCACAAAAGCACAAGAAAGCACAAGAAGGATTAAAGGGACTAAAGGGGAAAAAAAAAAAATCCCCTAATTTAGGAAGAGGTGACGGCAAGCATTTGGGAGCATTGCCTAAATCTACAATTAAATTGAATGAGCCTCCTCGTTTATTACAAATAAAATAATTAAATGAATTACAGAAATGCAATTCATTGTCTGTGTTTTATAGGGCATTTAAAAGAAAAAAAGAAAAAAAAGAAAGTTAAATATTGAGGCATAAATTTGTAATGTTCTATTTTAAAAAATATCCATAGGGTCATTGGCAATTTGGGATTTGGACACAATAAATCCAATGTAATGTCTTAGGACTAAAAGCAATGAATAATTAAACCAATAAATACTAATAAGTCAATTTTAACCACTTGACCTAAAAATTTTAATTTTGTATTGACAATATATTTACAACTATAGCCTTATAAATTAGTATCACAATTTCTCACAATTCATGTGAAATATTTAATTATAGGATATCACAGTCTCTTCCCCCCTCCCTCCCTCTCCCTAAACATGCAACGTTCTTATTGTAAGGCCTTATAACTGAGCTCAAATCTTCCTTCATTTATAATGTATGATTCGGGTCATTCATTACTAATAAATCATCTTGAAAACATAAAATGAGTCATATTCTGGTGACACTCCTTACCTTCTTCAAACCTCTTATCTAAACTAGAGTTAGACCTGAATCATCCACTTACTGATAAGGGGTCCGTTTTGATATCATTTGTAACGTCTCAAGGCTAAAAGCAATGAATAGACAAGCCAACAAATACTAATGGGCTCATTTTAATTACTTGATCCAAAAGTTTTAAGCTTATATTAATAAGATATTCACAATCATGGAACTAGTACTACAATCTTTTACAATTCATATGAAACACTTAACTATGAGGTATCACACTCGAATACAACACAATAGGCCCAAATACAATACGATATGATTTAAATGGATTATTGTATGGGAAATACTGATAGGAGACACAAACAGGTTAACCCCGTTTAAATATAATTAAATTTGTGTTTGAGTTCGTATTTAAGTCCGAAACCCATTTACAAACCCGTTTAAATAAACAAGTCCAAGTTTGACTTGCGAAAGCCGTTTAACATTAAATTTACATTTGCACTCTTAACTTATCTTTTTCCCTTAAAAAAAACAAAAGATAAAAATCAAAAGCCAAAAAAAATAAAAAAGCTAAAGCTAAAGTAAAAGACATCAAATGTCACACCTAAGGTTTATTCTTTCTTCACTCTCTATTCTTACTTCTAGATCTAACCACATCTTCATCTCAGCTCAAAAGTGTAAGTCTTCTTCTTCTAATGTTGATGACTCTTCATCCATTCCTAATTTTGTTCACTAGCAAGACTATAATGAGTCTCATTTTGACTTATTGATCTTGATCCAGATGTATAGTAATTTTCCTGCTAATAAGGAATTTTAGTGCATTAGAGCTGTTTTACTACATTTTATTGAATTAAGATATGTAAGTGATTTACCATGTATTTTCATCTTAATTTTAGGTAGTAGTGGCTAGAAGAATTCTACATAATGTGTACTTTGGGAAATTTGTAGATTTATGATAATGGGTTTGAACTTTAGGTTTTGTAATTTATGTTGTTAGGTTTGGTGTTTAGATATTTGTGTCTTTCTAATTTATATGTTATGTACTCATATTGAGGAAACTAGAATAAGTTGGCTAATCCGTAATTATATGTTAGTTGACTTTTGGTGAAACCGAAGTTTGCTTAAGAGGGATTTAGAGTACTTACTTAAAACCACTTTGCTTAAGTTGCAACTATCATTTCATTCACTAATGTACTACTTTCAAGTTCTATAGATTATAAAATGTCTGCTCAATGAATTTCTTAAGTGTTCATTAGTGAATGTGATGCATTTTGTTTGGAGTCTTTTAATTACACTATCACAAGAGGATGACTTAAAGAAGAAAGTCATCTTTTCTTTTCCTCATAATTAGGGAGAATAACATAATGTTTTCTATGTTAGAACCTAAAATGGTGAACTTTTTTATAGATCTTTTAATCATTTGGAGATACTAAATGCTTCGGTATTTCTTACCATCATTCTTGAGCAGCATTTTGTTTCCCAATACAATAATTTTCATACCCATTGAACACCAGTAAAATAGCGTAATTTAAAGTTACATTAAGTTAATAAACTTGTGTATTGCAATAGGCATGTGTCCAAGATCATGCATGCTTCTTAAACATATCTATAATATGAATATTATGACATTCCCTTCCCTTTATCTAAGCATGCATAATCTTAGAGTTGTTGAACTTATGTTTTATGCAAGCAAAAAAATGTTGTCGAATAAATAATAGTTTGCTCATCAAAAAATGAGTGATAATATGTTTGATTCATCATTGATGACAACCATGGAATTTAGCACGTTAATATTTATAATCTAGCCAATATTATTATTTTAAACCTTAGACCTTGATATTCTTAAATGCCTAATTTAAAATGTCTTATACCAATGTCTCCTTATGTTATTGATGAATGGTATAGAATGTAAAAATGATGAATGGGATGACAACTTATAAGTAACTTTATTTTTTTACAGCTGTATAACCGTTGCTATGCTTTTAAAGTTAATTTCATTTCATATGATACTTATAATTTTTTATCTTATAGAGGAATTTCAATCTTTTATCAGATATAAACTAGAGTTATATTTACATGAAGAGTAATATGGATGGTTGAATTGAATGTCTTAAGTTATTAGAAAACCAATTGATTTTGATATCCTTAAGTTGCAAGAATGACATATGATCTCTTAAGCATATCGATAGTTACAATAGCTTCAAAATTCACATTTAATGCTAGACGTTAAATCCTTGATCAAAATAAAAGACAGATATTTTCTCTCTCCTCAATTTTAGACCCTTCCAAAGGTACAAAATCTTTCCTCTCTGTTTCTTAACATTTAAAATTAAGGTTTTTTCATAATAAGCTAATTCTTGAATAAAATTCTATCAAAAATCACATATATGAAATCTACGTAAGACAATCTATCTTTTATGTAACTTTTGTGATTGACTATGTTTAATTGTTTGTGTCTGCAAGGTAAAATGGGTTAGGGTTTTGGTACTCTCTAAGGTTCGAGTTTTAGAGCAACTCTAAGAAGAAGAAGGAAGGCGATGGTTCTATTAATTGGGTATTTGTTACCCTTTCTTTACTTTCTTTTTTCTTTTTATATCCCTTCTTGAACTATTACAATCTATTTAGTAGTTACAATCTATAAACTATAATATGTATACATGCTATATGGTATTTGATGCGATGATGCATGCTATCTAGTGTGATGATATATGTACATAAGTGTTACAATCATGTATTATGTCCCATATGCTCAAGTCACAATATGTGAAATTGTAGTATGCCTAAGTCATAGTATAGTATGTTTAAGTCTTCTTCTACTAAATATAACCCTCCAAATATTTTGGCCTTTAAACATTCCTTGTAGCTTTAGTCATAATAGTATCTTTAAAGAGACTTACATCTCCTATATGATGGGGTTTTCTATAGTACTAGCAAAAATGTGTTACTGTAATGTTAACCAATTTAAACCATTAATTTAGTAAAACTTAATTTATATTGTCCATCCTATTAAAATAGATTAATAATTTTTATGAATAATTAATTAAATGGGAAAAAATAAGAGAGAAGATAACCTATTAACATTCTATAATAGATTATTATAACACTTCAAGTAATATAATATAGTTTAAACAAGGCGTATCATGTTTAAAACAATTTATAAACATGTATTTAAACAGTATTAATCAGTGATAATATTTTAAGCAAATATATCACTTTTTGTAAATAATTTAAATTAAAATCCTCACATATTGTGGGGCTTAACTAGTTACATTTTAATTTTAGAATCACCTTGGGAAAAAAAAAAAAAAAAAGAACAAACAAAAATTTAGGAACTGAGCCGGAGGACTGAACACAAGTAACTGACCATCCTTAGTACCACCGTTAATCAAAATGGACCCACTAAGCCTAAACACACCGTGGTTAGGTTTGGCATCTTATTCGGTTTTCGGCCCAAAGTTATGGACCATAGGGTCCCAGAAGCTTACCTTGTCGGCGTCATCCTCCCAAACTGCAAAAGCGGTTCCAACGGCCATAAGATTAATTTGAAATTCGAAATTTGAAATTATGGGGCGTTATTTGATTCCTACGTCCTAACTCCTAACTTTGGGCCTTTTTTTATTTTTCATTTTCTTTTGGATCAGACAAATGAAATGGGTCCCATTAAGAGACAAATTCAAAGATTTACGTTAAACTTAAAAAAGATGGGATTCCCATCTGGCACAGTGGAGCGTCTTGGTCTTCCCCGTGGAATTTAGCAATAATACTAGAGCAAACGTTGGACAAAGAAAAAGGATGACGGTGATAATAATATGCTAATAAAATATAATATTTTTAACTTCTGCATTTATTCATTGAAAAAGGATGATTATCTTCGAGTTAAAATCGTTGAAAGTTTAATTGTGTTTTTCATTGGGTGTTTATGTATTTGTAAAAAAGAAAGAAAAAAATAATGGATTTGTTATTGTTATTTATTTTAAACAAATGAACCTAAATTACAATTTTGTGATAGACGTTTTGCGATGAATTATTTGAAATCATATCATTAGGTTCATTGTGTGTGCTTTTATGATAAACATGTGAAAAAAAAAGTGTGTGATTAAATTGTTTGATATTTGATAAGTATGTGTATGCTTTTATAATAAATATGTGATCAAAAAGTGTGTGATTAAATTGTTTGATAATTACCAGATTGATGAATGTACATATACAAAGGCAATTGTTGACTAATTTACCTCAAAAAGTTCAATACGATAAAAATGAAATAAAAGGAAAATTACAGGTTTTCATGGCACCACATATGAGCTTTACAAGAAATGGATTCCAATGAAGCTCTTGTATATTATAGGATGAGTGTTGATTTCAAAATTTAGGTACATGTACATACAAAATAGGGTACAAATAGAATATCATATTACCTATCTTGTAATTGCACTTGCTCACACATAACTTTCATTATCTCTTTCATTTAAATCTAAACATAGCTAAGAATATAATTTTTTTTTTTTTTTTGCCAACAATACTTCATCCATCAAACAAAAGTTAAATAGGAAGCAATACAAGAGATAAATTAGGTGGTTTAGAAGAGCAATCAGAAAATAACAATTTATCTATAATAATAAAGGAAGTGGAGTGATTTTGGCATCATCTAAATAAAGTAGTGAATGCCGCACTCAATGTATGTGTACAAATTTAACAATATTAAATACAGAAAATATTAATATCATGATAAAATTATGTAGTTAATTAAATATAATAGTAAGTATTAAAAATATGAAAATAAATGTTTTAACATATGAATTATTGAATGATATTAATAGTGTAAAACTAGAATAATATCCATAATTTTTAATTCAAAGTAAAATAATAATGCTAATAATATATAATTTAGTTACTTCATAGTAGAATTTACTATGATACATTATTAAAGATGTATGTTCAAAAGAGTACACAAAAGAATAATATCCAATTCGAAAGAAAAAAAAAGGAGATAGGATTATAAGATACTTACATGATTGTTGTTTAGGAACTCCTTTGCTAATATTTCTTTTAGTAATATTTGGGAGAAATATTTTCATCTTTACCACCTTTCATGAGATTAAGATGATAAATTATCATTTATCTTGTATTAACTAAATATTTAGAGTAATTCTTACTCCTTTGGAAAGATTGTAATATTTGTAATGTCTTCTTCTCCTCTAATTATTGTAATGATATTTTTTCGTAGTTTTATTCTCTAAAAAAAATTTATCATCTTAAAAAATTATATAAGTTTATTAATAGATAATATAAACGTGTTAATAAAAAGGGTATATATGAGTGAGAGAAACGAGTGATTTAGTGATGGTTAATTTTCTTAGCATTAAGATCAAATTAAGTGTATTGAGAGTTTAATGGATTTATCTGTGAATATATATGCATCTATCTCCAATGTGATGGTTACATTGATGCTGTTGGGGCTAGTGGGAAAGATTTAAGGAAAAATGGTAAATGTGGGAGAGAGATATTAATGGGAAGAGAGAATGAAAAGATATGAAGAAAAAAAATTGAGTGAGTTGGTAAATATATCCATTTTACAAGATATTTTATAGTTTTAATACTATAGTTTAGTGTTGTTTTTTTTTGTGTCATATATTATTTGATTAAGGCTTAACTAGTAATTTTAAGAAGTGACGGTTATAGAAAACACTTTGGACTTTAATAATATAAATGGAGTAATGTAATAACTAAAAGAAACTAAGAAAGTTACAATTAAATATTTTGGGGAAGTTCAAAGAGATGGGATGGTTTTAGAAGAGTGAAGTATGGAAAAGTTATTTGAGGTGGCTATTTTTTTTTTCGATAACTTATTTGAGATGGTTTTATAAAATATTAGTGAATGATGCACCCGTGTTAAATGTGTATAAAATGAATAAAAATATGTAATATAATTAAATATATTATAATATTGATAAAAGATAATAATAGATGAAGAAGGTAGAGAGATGGGGGTCGCGGCAAGAAGAATAAAGAGTAGTGGGAATATTGGAAGAGAGAGGAAGTAGTAGGAAATCGGAGAAGGGAGAGAGAGACACAAAATTTCTAAATTATCATATATCTATAATTAAATGTATTAAAAAAATTATTTATCAATAATAAAAATTTATTTTAAATGGTTAAATAAGTAAAAATAATTAAGATATTGTTTCGATGGTTATTTAAAACTCCAAACGCTTTAATAATATATATATATATATATATA
>JAMXBB010000004.1:105928364-106061248 GCA_024138015.1 Lumnitzera littorea | reverse complement strand
GAGGGGATGGGAGGGAAGGATTTTCTTGGCCAGTCTTAGCTTAGGTCTTCTAGTTTCCATCTTACTTTTTGATTTGTTTAAGTGGTGCAAAGTCAACAAGATATGATAGATTGGTGTAAGCTTTTTAAGTAAATAGTAGAGGTGACAAAACAACTAAGGGGATGTTGAAAAGATGGAAGATGGAATGCCATACCCTTCCTCTTCCAAACTAGTGTGACTCCTTGTCCTTATGGCATGATGTTGTCTCATCAATCACGATTTTATGTATCAAATAATTTGACTAGTTAAATCATTTATTTATAAGTAATATAACTTATATAGAGAAATAGGAATTGCCTTATCTGAACTTATGGAAGTGACTAAATTTAAAAATTAACTAAGTCCACACTATTAACTTAGGTTTAATTAAATTTAAATCGGGAAGGAAGTTGGATGGAGATGGCCAATCCAACTTCACATGTGGCTCTCTAATTTTTACTCTTGCATGACTTATTTGACTACCTTATTCAAGTGACTAAGCTAAGGTCTAGTTCGTAAATATTTTCTCCCTTTAAATTAATTTTCATACTAGGCTATAGGTAACTTAGGATTAGTCTAAGCTCGATTAAGTTTAGGTATTTAAAGTAAGGTTTTTAAGTGCTCAACTCAATAGTCAATTTTTGATCAATTACTTAAGGTTTCAATGAGTTTGAAAGTCCTCATTACATTCTAGAGTTTAGGGTTTTAGTGAGTTTGGGATTATTATTATTTTTTAGGGTTTTCATAAGTTTGAAAGTATTCTACTACACTTAAAAGTCCAGGTTTTTGCGTAACTTCTAGTATTGATTTTGACTTTAGATTTCTTAAGTAGAATTATAGTTATGAGGTCAATTGTTATGGACATGACTTTTTTATTGAGCTTGATTATTAGTTTAGTTGATCCTTAGGAATAATTGGAGGGTATTCCCAATTACTTCAAATGTCACCTAAAATTGTAGGGTTTATAAATATTAAGTTGGAGGATCTTGGTCTAGGCTTAGCCGAATTGGACTTAGGCTCTAAGCAGGTCCTTAAGACCACCTTGGTGGGCTTGTACTTGGAAGACCACGTCCAAATGACCTATCAACAAATGGTTTTTATCCTACGTTCCACTCGATAGCCACATGTTGACAAAGTTTGAAATTATAATATATTATATTATTTAAGAGTTGGAAGTTACAACAACTTTTCAAAGTATTTTGTGGAATATTCAGGTTAGAATGTTGCATTCTTTTTCTATCATTTCTTTATTATGACATTTTCATTGTATACTCCGCTATTATTTGAAATATATACTTAAAACTCTTGTTGCTGGTTTTATGGTATGAAAATTCAAATATTGAAAAAAAATTAAATATCATATTTTATAAATTAGGTATTATCATAAAGGGGTTTTTTTTAGACGATATAAGCGACTGAATTGACCTTTTTTTGACTCCACTAGGTGGTTTAAGATGGTTGGGTTGCTTAAATATCCATTCCATAAAAACATATTCTATAAATTTATATTTTTAATTTATTCCTTTAATGTCCACTTAAAACCTATATAGATACGTCATCTTATATGTTTCAGGACCTAAAAGGTTCTAATTAGCATCTTCATGAAATAAAAGCCTAAAATGTGTATTTATTTCATTGCATTTAATTAGTTTTACTAATAAATTTACAAGGTATATACATGGTATGCAACACATAACACCATAATATAAGAAAATATCATGTGCGTCTTTATGAAAATCCTAATTTAATTGCGATGTCTGCCTTTATGCAAGTAAAATATCATGTCACGGGATTCTAGTCTTATTCACCTGGTGATAAATTATAGAAAAAACTTATCCTCAAAATAATTTATTCAGAAACGGGCAGACAGGACAAACAGTTTTACTAAATTGCTTACATATAAAAATTAGGAAAAGGTACCGCCGATAATGGAGATCGCGACATCAAAACTTTGCCAGACAATCCATTATTCATCGGTTGGTGACTTAAATTGAAGTCTTCAATCTACATCGTTAAATTAATATATGAATCAATTCCCATCATCGGATCTACTTCTATAAAATTTCTTCTCTCAAATCTTTACTCGCAGATTTTTATAAAACTTAGCGATTTATTTTAATAATTTCCGATATAGTCATGTGTTAAATTCTGTTATATTCTATGATTCTATCTCCTCATTTTATAAAACAATAACTCATCACGTGGAACTGTCTACAAACTCACACCAACATCAATTTTTTCAGCACAAAGCACGAGAAATGGCAGAAAACAAAGTGACCCTTCATGGTTTCTGGTCTAGTCCATATGTTAAAAGAGTTCAACTTGCTCTTAAGATCAAAGGCGTTGACTTTGACTATGTAGAGGAAGATTTGATCAACAAAAGCCCATTGCTTGTTAAGTATAATCCGGTTTACAAGAAAGTTCCTGTTTTAGTTCATAATGGAAATCCAATTGTAGAGTCAAGTGTGATTTTGGAGTATATTGATGAAACTTGGAGTGATGGTCCTCAACTTTTGCCTAAAGACCCTTATGAAAGAGCCAAAGTTAGATTTTGGGACAACTTTATAGACCAAAAGGTCAGTATATGTTAATTTTCTGCTTTTAACACATTATAAGTTCAATTTTGGGAGAAAAGTTTGAATCATATCAACTTGTCACGTGACTTAATTATTAGCATGTAAATGTAATAAAATTTTAATACTTAAAAATATAAATGGTAGTTTTTAAAAAATTAGACACCATAATAATTACATACAATTTATCAATCTATGTTACTTATTAACACCATTAAATTTTTTTTCCATGGTTCCTCTCTTCTATTTAAAGAATTTCTATTGAAATTACAAAGATAAGAGATACTAAATGCATATGAATGAAACCTATGAAATGAAAGACAGTAAAATTAACTGTGAACAGGTTTATGCACATAAGCATCGATATGGACTAACAGATATATATATATTTTGTTTCAATTGTTGCAGCTGGTGGAAGCCTTATGGACAGTGGTAAAAACTGAAGGAGAAGCGCTGGAGAAAGCCGCGGCGGAAGTCCATGAGAATCTGAAGATACTTGAAGAAGGGATCAAGGGTGTTTTTCCAGGAAGCTCACCATGCATTAATGGTGAGAACATGGGATATCTGGACATCGTAGTGGGTTTCATTTTCGCTTCTCTCAGAGCTCTTGAAGAAGTCATAGGAATCAAGTTCATCGACTCCGAAAAATATCCATTGGTAACTGCCTGGGTGAATGGTTTTGTCGAGATTTCTATAGTGAAAGAAGTAGTTCCCCCTTTTGAACAGTACGCGGCTTTACTTCAACGTGTCAGGAACAAGTTTCTTCAAGCTTCAACAACTTAATGTCTTTAGGATAGTATTTGAAGTTCAAGAGTGGAATATTGTTTTATGTTGTGTGACCTGTCTGCTATCATCATTTGGCTTGCTGTTTGTAATTGGAATAAACCAGCAATAGATTAGTAAATCAGTTACCTTAGTAACACCCTTTATGGAGATGTGTAACTCATAAAAGTAGTGAGACTGTATAGCATGATCCCATTACTCTAATGTATCGCACACTTGATGTAAAATGTTGTTAAAAATAAGTAAATAAGTGGTTTACCTACTTTGTGTTGAATAATGTGAATAGACTCCTTATGCAGCAAGAATAGTTAAATTTGATATTGGCTCCTTCCGGTGTTTGGAGTATAAGTTTTCTTATTAGAGTGATTTGATAATGGTATTGTTAAGGTTGGATCTTGCCTTATTTAATATTTGGACAAAGTTGTTTTCCCATGTGGATTGTGGTTGGTTACCTAATTGTGAATGTGACCCTTCTGAATAAGAATAATAATGCTCATCATCAAATGAAGCTGGAAATTTTATGTAGGAAAACAAAAAATTTAGGATCTTGATTTTTCTTTTTCTTTTTTTTCTTTTTAATGATTGAAATTTAAAGCTATTCAAATCATATAGACATTTTATATTTTTTAAATATACCGCATTTGCACTCTTTGAAATATTAGTAGTAAATAGTCCCTTCCTAAATAAGTTATCAAGTTATTCTTCTAAGTACATTATATACTTATAGTAGCTTGATGCATTAATTGATTCTTTTATTTTTTTTCTTTTTTTGAGTAATTTGGCATTTCTGTGGTAAATGCATGTCAAATTAGATAATGCGTAATGTATTGATCTAAAACAATCATCACATTGCATATCGATACAAGTACATAGTCTTTTTAATTAAAGGGCTTTCTACTTTTACAAATTTTAATATGGCTGTAATTTACATTTTCTATGCAAAGTTAGACTCCGTTTTATTTATTATTTTGCCTTTTTCTGTGTTTCTAAGATTATCGAAGCAGATATCTAAGATTTTACGCATAAATAAGAGGTCATATTATAATAATAGCAAAAACGAATTGAGATGTCATAATATGTGAGCCATTGTTTTCATCATTTATATAGGATTATGCTATTCCTTTTCGAGGTTTATTGTGCTCATCAATTGGATGGATTTGTTGTTTTAGAAATAACGGTGATATCTCGAGTATAGGATATTTCAATTCTTGAAGAAATGTGCCCGTATATCCAACTCTTTATGAGTTTTCTTGTATCAATCAGTTTGACTATGATAATTTCTTCTTCTTCTTTTTTTTAAATGAATAAAGTTCCTTTTTTCTCAATGTAAAATAGATAAATATAATAAAAGAGACAAAAGAACGTCCACTTTAGTTGAGGAATAGGCTAGGCCAAAGGCTAATTTATGAGTTTTCATGTTGATGATTATCATACTGCAAATACAACTATCCTAGATTGGTTTTTTAATTTCAGGAAATGTTAGTACTAACTTCTGGTTTGACCCTTTTTTAAGGGGGAGGGGTGGTGTTAGGCTATTAATATTGGGTTGCATGTATCTAGATACTGAACTTATCATTTTGGGACCGTTGGATAGATGACAACAAGAAGGATGATAAAAAATTGGATTTCAACTACCTTATATTTTTAAAGATCATATAGGACCCGTAGTAATGCATACAGATAATCGAGATCCTTTGTAACTGCAAGAACCACACCTTCATAGAATGATATTTATGCACATTTCATACATGAAAATAGTTGTCTCATGTTTGATATGTGAAAATGGATCAAAATAGAATTGTGATTCCAAATTCTATTTCTTTTTCCTATATTTGAAAGTACATTTAAAGGATGAAATTCATTTTTATGGAATCGTGATTTCGACTTCAATGAAAAATTCGATTTCACATTTAAAAAGGTAAAATCGGAAATTTCATTTCTCTTACGTTTATTATTATTAATTAAATTATTTATTTAATCATTAATTTAATTATAACATTCGATATTTAGGGGTATTTTTAATAATTATTATTATGTATGTTTTTTTTTTATAAATATTAATAGTAGTTGTACATTATTTATCGATTTATATAATATATTAGTACTATTGAATTATTTTTTGGAAATGAGTGTATTCATGCCTTAAGGGGCTTACAGCATAATTATTTCAGTCTTGTCATTCATACTATCACGTTTAATAGGATTTTGTATCTCCTTTCAAAGGCTAAATGCTGTATTTAAATATTTTGTTATGTGTATACAAAATTAGTTACATTGAGGCTTATTAATGATGAATTATAGAGTTGTGATAACATTGCTCCAAGTTTATCCTCACTTAGTTGCCTTTTATGTCATGTATTGGTGAACTTATTGGTATTTTTAGCTCCAAATTCTTGGAATCTTGCAAAATTTCCATTAATAGGTGAGCTAAACTACATGCTTAGTAAATGGTAAGGAATGAGCATCATATTATAACAACTAGTATTACGAGATTTTTTAGATTGTAATATAACAATCAAATGCCATCCTCATGATGTTGTTTGGTTTATGATAAAATTAAAAAAAATAACTCTACTTTGATCTTAATTTCGTATAATTCTCTTTAATCAACAACAGCATACCTTCACCATACCTAGGTTTGTGAAATGCAACATTTGTCCACCTAAAGACCATTTTAAACCAATCCATTTAATCAAGTGAGCACTTGCCCTACATAAAGACCATATGAAGGGGGCATTGATCCATGAACTACGCGTTTGCCCCACTCGCTATGAGATCTTTTCTCTCTTCATTTAATGCTGATTGACCTTTTATCACATGGGCTACAACCTAGTCGTCGAACAAAGGGTGACCATCTACTACCAAAGGAACTAGCTTATCTCTCTAGCCACAAACAATCAGCAAAAGGAAGAATATCCCATCGGATGTTGGCAATGTCGCCTCATCCAATCTTGCATTGGCTAACCATAGCCTACTACGTGTTAATAATAGTAAACACGTTCAATCTATAAATATGGGTGAGTTCACCAGGTAAAAGGACCAGCACTCACAACATTCAACTCTCTTGGAAACTCTCTCTCATTACTTAAATATCTCTTTCTTTGTCACTAACTTAAATGTTGAAGGTTCCTCGCTAGCTCAACCACAAGGGGTTTGTGTAAGTTATTGTCCACAACTGAAAGACTGCTTAAAGTTGACCCAAGAGACCCCATAGTAATCACACTATGACCACCCTTAATAAAATATTATTTATTTATATCACATGACTTGTGAGGCTAAATTTGTAATATTGTTAGCATATTGCCTTTATCTTAGTTCTCTTATGTATATTCTTTATATTTCAATTTTATTATTATAAGGGTTAGATAATGTTAAAGAGTCTCTCTAATGTATGGACAAAAATTTGAATAATAATTATAATTATTTTATAACAAAAATATAAGCATATTATAATGTTTTTATATAGCGTTAAAAGAATTATTTAGGCAATATAACTCATTATATTGTTTTGTTGAATATTCAAGTAGAAAAGAACACACAAAAACTCTACTTCTCTATCACGAACATATTTTTATAACCAAATCATGTATAAAATATATGATTTTCTTATAAAAAATGACTTAATATGTATTGCTTAATATGAATTGTTGAATAGTATCCAATTTTGAAACTATTTAAACAATGTGGAATAATTTATTTTAATAAAATATAAAAGGTAGAAGTTTTTGAAATTATATTAGATATGAAAAAAATAGGGAAATGCATTGGTTATGCTTTAAAAAGATATATACAAAAGAAAGAGTTTCCAATGCAATATTTATAATATTATTCATCCTTCTTTTTATAATTTCACAATTTATGCTAAATATTATACTGACTACCTATGCACATGTACACGTGCGGTGTTACTTGTAGTATGTACTACATCATTTTAATATTATAAGCTTTGATTATTACCTAAAGTTGATATAATGGGTATAGCAGTAATATTACCCCTTAGCCTATATACGTTTATACTTTTATATACCATATTATTGAATTGTTGGTTTTTATATATATAATACCTTCCCTTAAGTGTTATGATCTTAAATAATCCTAAGTTAAATACTGCACCTTAGAATAATTTCTTGATAAGATTGAGGTGCAGAAGGTTTATTGCTTATTTTAGAATATCCTAAGTTCACATCACATTTTACCCAAATTGCAACTCCTAATAACTGTTGACCTGGCTATGGGATGTCAAGGTTTCAATGCCATATTGATTTTTTGATGGTGCTTAGAGATATGGGCTATGGTTTTCCCTCTAAAGATCATAATTACTATTTTGGAAAATTGAACATGATAATTTACCGACAGCAATCAACTCGAAAAGAAGAAATATTTTGGAGAATCCTGTGTATCCAAATTCTATATTATGTAGTGAGGATTTATAGCATGTATTTAAGGATGGTAAAGGGTTGGAAGAGTAATGTAAGGTAAGGCAAACAGTTGCTCCAGGGATTTCCATACTTGGATTGAAGCTAAACGCCAAATCACAGTACATTATTGGTGTTGCTCGTTCCTTGACACAGTATTGGGCTTGGGCCAAAATATGTCTTGATATTTAGTTTGAGAGTTCTGCAAAAGGGCAAAAAACAGCTTTAGCAGCTAAAGGTGGCTTTTGTCTATCGGCCTATTTATTTTTCGAAAAGGGATAGATAAGGAACGAAAAAGTTGTGCCTCAGAAACTAAGAATAGGCTTCCGGTATTTACATGGTGTAAATTTTTAAAATAGAGAATGCTTATTTTAATGTGTACTTTACCTCATTGATTATAGTATTAACTCGAGAATTTAACTAAAAATACTAGTTTGCCCTATTTGATCATTTTGAAAATCAATCAAAAGTCATTTTATTGCAGTATTAAAATTCTACATTTTCTTGGGTAATAAGAGTAACTATTTTTAACGGAATAACTAGAGAATAGAAAAGGTCCTGAGAATTGAAATTCCTTACCCATTTTTCAAAGTAAATACGATAATAAAAAGTAAGTAGGGAGTATATTTTCTTTATTACCCTTAAATAAACAGGCTGTTTAGTTAGTTAAATGAATAAGAGAATGAAGATAACAAGCAACAAAAACTTAAGAATTTAAGGCTTTGCATTCCTTAACTAGTATACTTTAGGTCTATTTACAGATAAGGAGAGATGGGAATAGTAGTCAAGGACCTTCCTCCAATTTCCTTGATTCTTTTGATCCTCTTAGATCTCCAATCACCTCAGTATGGAGTAAATCATTGAGGGGGAATCGTAGCATGGAGTCCAATTGCCATATAATTGCTAAACTTATTGACGGATGGTTGATAAGGAGAGTTCGCTTGAATCAAACCCTAAAGCATCTAACAAGAACTACGCCTAACTTCGTGGTTCATGTACAAAACCAAAGAATAGGAGTTGATCAAGTGCCTACCTCACTCACTACTTAGCCTTCAAGGCATTTGCAAATAGTATAAAGGCATGTTATAACAAGATAAATGTAGTCATAGTAAGTGTATCTGAGCTTCCCATTATCAATAAATTACTCTCCTCCTCTCTTAAAGAAAAGAAATTGCTTAGCTTTGATGCCAATGTGGTTCATTCATCAAGATTCAATAATTTAAAGGTATAGTGTGTTGTTACACCAGACAGACAGACAGACAGATTGGTATCATTTTTGCCCTAGTAGAGCTCATCGTTTGATTTCCAACTTATATACCTTATCGCATGAATGAGAAGAACAATAAATAGTATCTAAACTACTTTAAGCTTTATTGATGTTCAATCTGTACCTTAACGCTTTTCTTAATCTTGGATGGCGACTTATAAGAACGAGTCTTTTAGCTTAAGATAATTTTAAAATACTATCCATGCTTTTTGTGTATCTATATGATTCATTTTTGATATACAAGTTTCTCCTAAGAGGTAAGTATAAAACATACTTTGAATCTTGAAAGATAGACCAAGATGCTTAGCAATTTCTTTTTGAAGGTTTGGGAGAGAAAAAGAAGGATATTAGAAAACCATAAGGGATTTCAACAATTGCTAGTATATTTCACATGGCTATGTTTTGGTTTTTACAATACAAGCTAATGCCTTATATAGACATTCTAGAATACAAATAACAAAATGGGTCATCATCCATGATCGACAATTTTATTGTGGACTATAGTAACAAAGTAAAATAAGTGATAACACATATTACAAACGACAAACATTGTTAAATAATTCATCTGACATATCCAAACAATTGCCTTATCTTTAGGACATATTGATTGACGTATTGACTAACATGTGTTAATAATTACATTATCCTGATAAGATTTGCAGATTAATTAATGCTACCTATTATCTGTTCATGTGAAGGTGACATGTTGATGTCATCAAGATACTTAGGGTCTTGACTGTATCTTGCTAAGAAAGCTTTTTCCTCCATTCGATTAATCTTTTCATCTCGTTCCTTTAAGGCTTACCTGATTGAAGGTATTGTAGACCAGTAATCATTACTGTGATCCCATGGTACTTCTGCTTTAAATAGTCCTAGCCATATCTTTTAAGGAATGGTTTGGTTTATTGGGCATAACTTCCTTTGAGTTTCTCAATATTTCTTGTCATCTTCTTGGATGTCTCCGCAAGTCCTTAATGGATAATACCTTCTTGGCTAGTATTCAATCCATTGTTGTCTAAGTTCCACGACTAGTTTGAATTGCAATGGATTTGATCTTGGGAATCTTTGATTTAAATGATTGATCAATGATTCAATAATCTGTTCCCATACCGATAGAGATTTGAACCATTCCATTAATTGAGTCAAACTAATTAGATGATTTAAGCTTGGATTAGCCTTAATGATTCTCAAATACTGTAATGCCTCATAAGTTGGGATTTGGACAACAATAGTGTAATGATGCATAAGATATCTGTAAAACCATTTTAATTCTTCTGGAAACTTGGCTTAAGGGAATCTCCAAATATGGGGATGGATGAAAGGATATTGAGGATGTAATCTGAAAGGATTTTTGAAAATTTGGATATGATAATTCCATATTTGAGTTTTGCTTTCCTCTTCAAAGTTACCTCTTACAATCATTTACCTTAACTGGTGTGGACCATGGATGATGAAGGATTCTGGATTGCACCATCTTAGAGGTAACTAGTTTGGACTTCGTATCATCACAATACTTCTGAATGCACAAATATCACCTAAAAGAGGAAATGTTAGAATTCTAATCTTGCTTCTTCGTTCTCTTTCTAAGGTCTAGAAAACAAGTCAACAATATGATTCTATTTCCTAGATATATGTTTGACTTCATAGGAGTATTTGAAAAATAATTCTTACTACCTTAACAATTGAGGATGTAGAACTGTCTTTTGTTTGAATTTGAGCATTTTGGGAAATAAACTCATATCCATCTCAATTTTGAGATGCGATCTCATAAGATGATATTCAAAATTTTGAATACCATATTTCACTACTAGGATTTCCTTGAATGTCGAATGGTAAAGGATTTTTGAGTCTTTAAATTTCCCATTTCTATATCCATATACATGTCTTCCTTTTTCTCCTTGTTCAAGGAGATTACTCCCCTATACTTGTCACTAGCATAAGTTTGTAGAATGAGTCGTCCTCCCAAGGGAATCTTTAGAGGTGGAAGTTTTTGCTATTCTTCTTTCAGAAACTTGATTGCCCTAGTTTGTTTACTTCCCCATGGGAAATGTTTCTTCTTTGGCATTTGAGATAGAGCAGAAGTGTGCTTAGAGATTTGGGGAATTAAATCTCTAAGATAGTAAACAATTCCTAGAAATTGTTGTATTTGCTTAATGTTGAGCTTTTCATCAGGGAGTTTTAATAGTTCCTGACCAATATTGGATTCTGGTTGACAACAACCATTCTTGATTTTCATCCCTAAAAACTCCATTCTTGTTTGGGCTATCTTTTTCTTCTTTTCAGAAAGCATAACTCCATATGGTGTCACCAATTCATAAAATTGTTGAATGAGTTTAGCATAAGATGTCTCATATGAATTGAAAAGAAGGATATCATCTATGTATATGATAACATTATTCAAAATGGGTTGAAAAATCTTAAACATAGCTTTCTGGAATAGTGATGGAGTAGTCTATAGCCTAAATGGTAGGACTTTCCATCGATAATGGTGATTTGTGATGCAAAATCCTGTTTTATGTCTATCTTCTAGATGAATTCCTGATTGCCAAAACCTTACTTTAAGATCAAACTTGGGAAAGATCTTGGCTTGAGCAATGTTTTGGAATAATGTATTCTTATTAGGAATTGGGAATTTGTCATCTTAGACAAAGTAATTAAGAGGTTGGTAATTGATGACAAGCCTCAGTTTTCCTTTAGCTTGTTTAGCTCTCTTATTAACGTAAAACGCTTCACAAGCCTACTGTGAATTTGAAGGTTCTATCAATCCTTAGCTTAGCAGAGTGTTGCATTCTTCTTCTGCCAATCTTGTATGTTTAGGATTCATTCTTGAATGATTAGCTTTTATTGGATTGATGTCATCGTTTTTCTTGAAAGGAATCCTTACAAAGAATTCTTGGTTTTGCTACAAAAGATGGTTGCATTTTTTTTAAGAACTCAGTGTAGTTTTTAGCACTTGCATCTGCTTTAATCCTTTTGATGAGTTTTGATATACTAATCTCCCCAATAGAGTAAAACCTTGGAAGTTTAGTATATAGCTTGTGGTATTTTTTGAATTTTATTCCTTCTAGATAGATCTTCATATGAAGCATCTTAGATAGTATATCCCAGCCAATAATAATATCCTTGTTAGGTAATGGAGATCTAAGAACTAGAATCATGATGCTACATCCTAGAAAAAAACTGGATTTTTATTGGCTTACTCCTAAGATGTATGTGGAATTCTTTATTGGATGCAATGATAAAGGTCTTTGAGTATGGAATCTAAAGGTCTTTAGGAAGTACTTGGGGATGCAAGATACTTTCAGTAGCTCCAGTATCAATGAAGGCAATCACAAGGATTAGTTTGACATATTTACTAATGAAGATTTGGATTGGAACATGAAGAGTGCTAACACTTAAGAGTTCATTAGTAATGGTTGGTTTTGTTTCTTGTATTGAGTAAGATTCATCTCCTGAATCTTCCTAATCAGATGCTTCGGTGTAAGTTTGTAGAGAAAACAAAGTTTTCCTTGATGTTTGGTCTTCTTCTAAGAACAGGGATTCAAGGTCTTCATCTTCCCATATCTTGATTCTAGCCTTTTCAACAATTGCTTAGATAATTTTCTGAGATCCTTTTTGAGGATATTATTTGGCGTAATGTCTAGATTTGTTGCATATGAAACAATGGCTAGGTTTCTTCCCTTTCCTTCCTTTCTTCTTATAATATTTCCATTTTATGGTTGGAAATCTTCTTCTTGCTTTTAGGAAGGATTTTCTACTTCTAACCTTGAAATGTTTCTTTTTCTTTCTTGGATTGCAAACACAATCCTTTTTAGGATTTCTACATTTGATATAGAAATTTAGCTTACAGCACATTTCATCAAAGATGTTGCTACCTTGAATGTAGTCTTTGATGACTCTCCATTTGTCATACATATCTTCAATAACCATGTGAAGTATTTGTTGAATTTCTCCAACAAAGACATAGATCACCTTTTGGTTTTTCAATTGAAAATATCACTCAATTCCTCTTGACAACGGCAGAGGAATAGATGAGAGAAATACTTGCTTTAAGTTAATGTTAGCCCCAAGTTGATAAAAATAGTTAGACCATTTTTTTGAAATGTCTATCCAAGTCCTTTTTCTTGTAAGAACAACATTTTCTCTCATGAAACTCTTTCTTCTTTATCTCCTTTGAGTCTTTTGGATTCCCTATGAGGAATTGGTGAATAATGGTGATAGCTTCATCAAAATTTGTCAAACTCAAGGGATAAATTTGGTCTTGCTTAGATGTAGAATTCCATCAGTCCTTAAGTATTCTAGTGAATCTGCTGACAAATTCAATCAGAATTTCTCCATGGGAAGGATGTGTTAAGAATTTTGTTAACATCTGTGAATGAAATTCCTGGAGCTTGTCTGGCCATCTAGTATATGGGACATCATCTAGTGTAAAGGAACTACTAGATTTGATGCTCTTCGAGATGAAGAGAAAGCTCCTGTAGTCAGATCAGATTCTGACTCATCATTATTGCTTTAAACCATCAAAATAGGTTTTGATGGTGGTTTGGAAGTCATACTTTCTTCACTAGAAATATCAGACTCATCTAGATAGTCTTTAGATATATCTGTCACTTAATTTGAGTCTAAATCACCTAGTTCTTCTCCATCAGAACTGCTTATGGATTTTTCTTCTTTTGTTTGTGATTCTTTAAAGGAGTTAGATACCTCTTCCTTAGATTTTTCCACCATGGCAATTTTTGGAATTGTCTGATGGTAGTAAGCTTGTAGAAAAGCCTTGATAGGATTATCATCTTGGGTTTTTACCATACATACTCTTGATTTGGAAGTACTATCTTCAAGTTTATCATCATCACTATCTCCTAAATTTTGAGTTTTGTAGAGATCTTTTGCAGAACTTGTTGAAGTTTCATTTATCTTTCCCTTCTTTTTCCTGGAAGCCTCAATTTGTTTGATTTGCTCACTTAGTTCAAACAGAGTTTTCTTAACCTACTGTTGAGGTTTTGAGAAAAATATTGATGTATTTCTAAGTCTAAGAGTGTCAGAAAAGATATCTATTTCTGTAGTAGGTGAGATATAAGAAGTTCCCCTTTACTTAGCTTTAAGCATGGCTATTTAGTTCTTCAACTTTCTAATTTCCAACTCCTTCTACTTTACATAGTCTTGGAGACTCACTCCTGGTGGTGGTATGAATGTTTTTACATCTTCAAGTCTTTTTTGAAGTAGAGAAATTAGCTTTGAATTGTTATCTACTTTTCAATAGTAGATAACCTTTGTTGAATATTCTCTACATTAGAGTATATCCTTTTGAGCACTTTGTGTTGTCCGACAGTGTTATCAGTATGCCAGTTGAGTATAGCTTCTACTGTACCACTGTTCTTTTGGTTTCCCAAATTATCACGTTTTGTAAGATTTGTAACTTTTGGAGAGTGACAATAATTTTCCACAATATACTCTTCATAAGGTAGAAATTTACCTTCATTCTTTGTAGGTTGCATCATGAAGGAAGGATCAAATGAGACTTTGTTTGTATTTGTCTCAGTTTGTTCCTTTGATGGGAGCTCATGCTCATCGTTAGTTGTTGCATTATCAGAATCATTTAAGTCCTTCACAAGGTCATCATTTGAGATCATTTCATCAGAATCTGATGAATTGTCAGATTCTCCAATACTAATTGTTAGTTGTGAAGATGATTTTGCTTTGTCTCTCCTTTTCTTAGGTGGAAGCTATTCCTTTGAAATCCCCTTTTAGGATGCTTGGGTCGACTATCTCTCATGCCTTCTTCAGCTAAGTGGTTCTAGAGTGAAGTTCATTTCTCCTTTCATAGGATTAAGCCTGATCTCTATTTTGTTGTGTCTTTTGTACATACTGTACAGAGAGTCAGGATTTGGATTCACTTGGGGCATACCATGTAAGGATTGTCCTATACGATTTGATCTTAGAGGCTTTTGTTTGCTAGATCTTAAATGAGGTTAGCATACTTCTGGTGTTTCTTCTAGCTGAGGTGATGATCCATAGCGAACTATATACTACCATTTCCCATAATCTTCTCTAAGTGATTTGACCGTAGGATTACCATCTTGATATCTCTTCTAGTAAGAGGATGATCCTCTTTTGCCTAATCTTGGAGGATTATCAAGGACATTTCTCTAGACATGGGAGTCATTACACTAGTAGTCTTCATCAAAGTAACAATAGCCATTAAATGGGTCTTTGAAAAAATAAACTAGCTTTGTTTGATTGTCAAAATGCTTAACAATCTGTTGTAGTCGTTTGTCAAGTTTACAAGCTTTATAAGCTTCTGATGGTTGAATCATCATCCTTGGTGGGAAAGTAGAGGAGCTAGTCCTTTGTTCATCTTGTGGCTTTTGAAACTAGATGATTACAGAACCATCCTGTTTCCTTACAAACACGGGGTTAGTTAACTGTACAAGGACAGTGTTGTGGTGACACTTCTCATAGCCAGTTACCCATGTTGTTGGTGAGATCTTTAAAAGATTTGTTCTAGACATCTGTCTTGGAGTATGGACTATTATGGGTATCCTGTTGGAATCTATGGAAATGACTAGGGCTTCATTTCCTTTCCTTGGCAGAGATAAATCCAAGGAATGATTTTGCACTCTATATACCAATTGGTAATGTAGAGTCATAACAATTGCCTTAGGATCTAAAGGGGCTCCAATGATTTGGACTTGTACTTGTAATGTGTCCAAAAGCTTTGGATCAGCCAAAGCTATGTTGTAGTTCGGATATAGTGTTACAAACACTGTTCCAGTATTTAGAGTTGTTTCAATGATACCATCATAAGCTTGTTAATACTCCAAAAATCTTGTGTCCAGTAATGCCAATTTGGCAACTACTAGAGAACTTTTTCTCCCATCAAGTGTTAAAGCAAGTCTGATTGCTCCATAATGTATGTGTATATAACCTTAAGATGACCATAACTTAGGAAGTTCTGGTGATATACATAAAGTTACAAATTGCTCTTCTTAGGAAGCTCCAATGGGACATTGGTCAAATTTGGAGGATTGGAGTATTCCTTAACTTGTTTTGAGTTTAGACTAATGAGTAATCTTAACAGAGATCTCTATGGTCTAGTAAAGGTTAAGTAAGAATTAACTAAAGGCAAATATATTCCATCTATCTTTTCTTGGTCATCAAGATAAGATATCTCATAGAGGTAATCTATCTTATTTGAGTGGCTTTTATTGAAGGTGGTTATATTTAAGTTGAAAGTAGCTGTGGTTGAAGTAATATAAGTAGATGTAGTCATAGCAAGTATGTCTAAGCTTTCCATTATCAAGCTGTTGACGTATTGATTAGTGTAAGGTGTGATTGCATATAAAAATAAACTTTAGCACAAAGAATTAAAAAAAAAATTGTTAATATAATAATCAAATACAAAATATATAAATGGCATAAGAGATTGGAAGAGCATGAATTTTTTCTTTGTTTACTATTCAATATACAAATGTAGAAGAACTCGTATTTATAGAGCTCATTTTGATTAATAGTTGCAAAATAATAAAGTAACATAAATCCACATATTTACAACAATAATGCACATCCATAATTATATATATTTATTTATTTATAACATTTTCTTTGGATGTTTGTTTTGTATGCGAATAGTATATTACCTCATTGAAAACCGTACTAAGGAAAAACCTAGTGGGATAAAAACCTTTGGTTAAGGAGAAAAAAAAAAGTATAGTGTTAAACTCCCTTATAAGCAATATCACTTAAGATCTTTGAGATGATGCATACCAATTTTATGAACTAATTTTTTAAAAGTTGCAGTGGGTAATGCCTTATTGAACAAAACTACTAAATTATCACTTGAACGAATTAGTTGAATATTAATTTTTCAATTCTTTTGAAGATCATGTGTAAAGAAGAATTTTAGTGAAATATGTTTTATTTTATCTCCTTTAATATATCATTCCTTTAATTAACCAATGCAACCTGTGTTATCTTCATATATTGTTGTTGGAAATTCTTTATTTAAAGGTTAGCCATATATTTCTCAAATATATTGGGTTATCGATCTTAGCCACACACATTCTCGGCTTGCTTCATAGATGGCTATTATCTCAATTTGATTTGAAAATGTAGCAAATATTGTTTTCTTTATAAAACACCAAGATATTGCTATATTTCCATATGTGAATAAGTTTAAGATCATGCTTTATGTGCATTAGATAAATACCTGCATCTGTGTAACCAACTAATTAGGGTTTGGATTTATTTGTATAAAATAAACTTAAATCAGTAGTTACTTGAAGGTATCTCAATATATGCTTAATGCCATTCCAATGTCTTTGGAAGAGTGTGAACTTTTTCTTTCTTTTCTAGTCAATATACAAACATAAAAGAACTTGTATTTATAGAGTTTATTTTGATCATTTGTTGCAAAATAAGAAAGTGACCAAAATCCATATATTTACAACAGTAACATATATCTATGATTATATATATATATATATATAAATTTATAACACTCCCCCTTAGATGTTGTTTTGTATGTAAATAATAAATTGCCTCATTAAAAACCTTACCAAGGAAAAACCCAGGGGGATCAAAACCTTTGGTTAAGGAGAAAAGAGTACAGTACCTTATAAGCAATATCACTAAAGATCTTTGAGATAATGTATACCAATTCTATGGACTAATTTCTTGAATGTCACAATAGGTAATGCCTTAATGAACAAATTTGCTAAATTGTAACTTGAAAAAATTTGCTAAATATTAATTTCACCATTCTTTTGAAGATTATGTGTAAAGAAGAATTTTGGTGAAATAAGTTTTATTTTGTTTCCTTTAATATATCCTTTCTTTAATTAACTAATGCAAGTTGAGTTATCTTCATATATTGTTGCTAGAATTTCTATATGTGAAGTTGACCACATGTTTCTCCTTTAATATATCCTTCCTTTAATTTATCAATGCAAGTTGCATTATCTTCATATATTGTTATTGGAATTTCTTTATTTGAAGATTAACCATATGTTTCTCAAATATGTTAGGTTATTAATCTTTGCCACACATATTCTTGGCTTACTTTGTGGATAGCTGTTGCCTTAACATGATTTTAAGAAGTAACATTTATTGTTTTCTTTGTAGAACACTAAGATACAATTGTATTTCCATATGTGAATAAATAACTTGCTTGAGATCATGTTTTATGTAGATCAGATAAATACTGTACATTTACATAACCAACTAACTAGGGTTTGAATTAATTTATATGAAGCAAACCTAAATCAATGTATCTCAATATATGCTTAATACCATTGCAATGTCTTCAAGTTGGTAGATAATTATGCCTTGCTAATAGATTAATAAAAAGGCGATATCAAGTCTTATATTATTAACAAGACACACTAATGCATCTATTGCACTAAAATATGGTATTTTAGGACCAAAAATTTATTTATCATCTTCTTAAGGTTGAAAAGGATCTTCATTTATGTAAAGTGATCTAACAACCATTAGACTACTTAAAGGATATGTTTTTGTTCATATAAAATCTTTCAAGGACTTTTTCTATATAATTTGATTAATGAACAAAAATTCCTTTCTTTAAATGTTCAATTTGTAAATTGAGATAGAATTTGTCTTTCTAAGATCTTTTATCGCAAATTATTTTTTCAAGTAATTATTGCTTTTGAAAGTTTTTCAAGAGTTTCAATAATATTTAAATTATCTACATAAATAACTATTATGGCATATTTAGTTCCATATCTCTTTATAAAAATACATGGACAAATTAGATTATTTTTATAACCTTTCTTTAATCTATTCTGTATGGTGATTATACTACATGCATCTAAATTGTTTTAATCTATACAATGATATTTGCAACTTAATTGAATATAACTCTTGAGAACTTTAATTATACTTTTCTAGCATTTTAAATTTTTTAGGGATTTTTATATAGATATCATTATCGAGTGGGCCATATAGATATGTTATGATTACATCCATTAATCGTATATCAAGTCGTTCATTTATGCTAGACTAATAAGATGTCGAAAAGTTATTGCATCAATTATAGGAGAATATGAATATGTTTCTTCATAATCAATTCCTAGTTTTGAAGAAAATTATTGTGCAATGAGTCTTGCTTTATATTTAGTGACTTCATTTTTCTCATTTCGTTTTTGTATAAGTACCCACTTGCATCATACAAGTTTTATACCTTAGGTGTTTGGATTATTAGTTTAAAAACTTTGCGTTCTTTAAGAATATACAACGCTACTTGTATCTCATCTTTCCATTTTGGCTAATCATCTCTATTTCTACACTTTCGAATAGATTGTAGGTCATGATCCATATTTTCATTCATATTATTGAGTTCTTTTATTATTGTTTTGATGATAATAAAAAAATAAAGATATTAAATCAATGTATTAAGTGCAAAGGTCATCAAACAAAAGATAATAATTTATTTTAAAAATGAATTTGAAAATTAGAAGCACATTCAAAGACTAGTTCAAAGATATAGGACAATATTAGAATGTTATTGATTAATTTAATTCATGAGTTTTATTGGACTTTTAATTGTTTAAAGGCCCAACTCCACTTGTTGAATATGTTTTGGTAATTTATCCAACACACTAAGTTGGGCATTAAATCCATAGGGATTAAGAAGGATTAAATGAAATAATTTTTAAAACAAGCTTATTTGGATAAAGATTTTATGATAGTAAACAAATTTTTATTTAGGCAAATTTATCAGGTGTTTATCAAATTAAACACAGGATTTAAGATGGTTATCATCAAGATAAGTGGAGGAATTCAAATCAGATTTATATCATAAGCTCATATCAAGGATACACATGTAAAGGTAATTTAAGATAAGGATGAATCTCAACTATGTTGCTATAAATTTTTATTAAATTCAAATTGAGTTATTATAACAATATCTTTAAAGGAGGTTTATTCAAGAATGTCTATTCAAGAATGTCATATTAGACACAAGTTTATTCATATAGAGCTTTAATAAGAAAATATTTGAAGATTTAAATTCAAATTCAAGATTATCATGTGTTAAGATTTGTTCCTAATTTTTAGGATATATTAATTTAAAAAAAAATCAATTTTTCAAAAGGCATATTGATGAATTATATGGTTGAACCAAATCATACACACAAGACAACATGCAGGCTTTATTCATTATAAGTGCAGCAATATAACATTCGAATTAAACTAATCAACAAAGGTGATTTAGTTTCTATAGTTTAAGGAATCATAACTTCCAATGGCTAGTTTACGATAACTTTGTTTTTTTTTTTTTTTTTCAAGATTTGTTTAAGTATTATCTAAAATTTCAGCAAAGAGATGTTACTTCTAAGCGATATAAAAGAAAAGTAGTTCAAGTTATTGAGTGATATGAATTAGCAATTGTTTATTGCAAACTTTATACTCGAGAAAATTCAAAAGCTATATCAAAGACAACATCATCTATACTATTTTAATATTCTGTTGTTATCATGTACTTACATTCCAAGGTTCATTGTACTAGTCTTCATTGACATTGTAACTCTTATTGTTTGAGAGATAGGATTTGTGTTAGAGGAGAGACTCAAAATTCTGTAGATTTATATATAGGCAAAGTTAGCCAAGTGAGATAGAGCATAAGACTTATATTTGTTTCTCTCTTGATTGAGATAGTGAAAAGTGGATTGTGGAATAACATTAGCATATAATACCAGGTCACCAACAGTGAAGTTAGAAGAACGCAATAGGTGTAAGATTGAAGCATTATAATTCTTGAGCTTGATATTTTCATCCATACTCTTTTTACTTCGTGTTTTGTTTATTATTTATATATTATTTCATATAAAGGATAAAAATAAACCAATTCACCCCTAACTCCCCTTCTGTTGCCTCTTGGTTACTTTTGGGACTTAAAATTGCTATCAAAGCTTAGCTTTTGATTATTTAGAGTTCAAAGATCTATGATAGAAAAAAAATATATCTGTTGCTACAAATTGTACTCCTTATTTCAATAGAACTAAAATAATATATTTATTGCTACAAATTGTACTCACTATTTGATGAAGCTAACTTTGCATATTGAAAATGCAGGTTGGAAACAAATGTCAAGGCAACTGATTTCAGATCATGAGAAATCATTGAATATGGAGACATCTAAATTGCTATTAATGGAGAGTTAACACTTATGGATGTTGAAAAGAAAGAAGATTGAAAAGAATAATCAAGTTAAGTATTTGTTGTTAATGACAATAGTATCATCTGAATATTATCTCTTTTTTTTTTTGTAGGACTGTAAAAGATATGAAGGAACAACTACTACCGAGGACACTTGGGTAAATTCATTGCTCTAATAATATGAACTGTTTAAGTTCCAACCAGATGAAAATATACATGATGGATCTAATTGTTTTATAGCAATTACTAATGAATTAGCCTTACTTAGTAGAAAGATTGAAGAATCTGATCTTATCTAAAAGTGCTAAGGATTTCACTTAGGTCATAGGATGCAAAGAAAATGGCAATTGAAGATGTTAAAAACTTATCAAAGATGACCATGAGCCAATAGAGGGAAAAACTACTTACTTATGAATCTCATATCAAGCACACAAATGAACCTAAGAGCAGTAAGAAGATAATTGCCTTTAAAGCTCAAGAAGCTAATTCAGAGATAAAATTAGAAACAGGTTCAGAAACAGATGGTAATGAGCACGACATTTTTAGCAAGAAGGTTTAATAGAATACTTAAGAAGAAGGGTAAGAAATTTTTTTTTTGAATAAATGCTCTTCTTCCAATCATTCTAAGTATGGTGTGGGGAAAATTTTCAAAGAAGAGAAAAAGGACAAGAAAGAGAAGAAGGAGAAAAATGAATTAGTGTGCTACAAGTGTAAGAAACCTAGGTACATTAAGTAAGAATGTCCACTACTACTGAAAAAACTAGAAAAGTATAAGAAGAAATAAAAGGCGTCATTAGCCACTTGGAGTGACCTAGATGAATCTAAAATAGATTCAGAAATAGATGAAGAAGCCAACTTATGTCTTATGGCTAATTCTGAGGTAAATTCTAATTCTAATGATGATGTTATGCCTGAAAGCATACGAAAGTAAATTAAGAGTCTTTTACAAAAACTTGAAATAGCTAATTCAAAATTGAATAAATAATATGATGAAATTAAATCTCTAAGTAGTGAAAAGAATGCTTTATCACAAACAAACTCACTATTGGTTCATGAAAATGATATACTAAAAAATGATATTGAAGTTTTGCAAATAGATAATGAAAATCTAAGAATAACTCAAGATAATTTAGAAAAAGGAGAATTTAATGTTAAAAGAGAAATTTAAGGATTTGAAAGTCATAATTAATGATTTGTTTTACACAATTGATACAACCTTTAACAAGTTTAATGAAAGTGATAAGAAATTGCAATTGTTACCATCTTTACAAAGGTTAGGTAACTCTAAAAATGAACTTAAATATGATGAATCTTCTAAATAAAGTAACAAAATCATTTTTGTCAAAGGTAAAGAAGTCGGAATGGAACATATTAAAAATAATAATATGCATATTAAGATTAAATTTGGTATGCAAAGAAATTATTATAACAAAAGATATATTGGCTAAAACAACAAGTATCCAATTAGATTATACATTAAAGGTAGATTCAAGGGCTACTAAAGCTAAAATTTGAAGAACCAGGTTATCAATAAGTATAGATCATCTAATTCTTATGCATTTTTCTTTGCAATAGAATTGCTCATATTGAAAAATATTGTTTTTATAAAATGAACAAGCTCAGTACATAATAAGTTAGATCTTTGCATAATACAAGTTTGAATTTTGATGGACTTAAGCTAGTTTAGGTTCTAGAAAGGACTTAACCTTAATTTGATGGTTATAGGAACACGAAGCAAGGTTGAAAGGAACGTAGTACCTAGATAGTAGGTATTTATGTAAATCTCATGAATTTAGTTATTTAAGAATAAAATTGAACTGTAAAACTGTAGATAATCTCACAAGTCGATATGGCTAAGTAAGATAAAATTTTTTATTAAATTATGAAATTGAATATACTGTCGTTAATAAAAACTCTAGAAATTCAATCAAAACCAAAATCACGTACGAAAACTCTAAACCCAATGTATGCGTAAGTATCTGAAATTAAACTCAAACTTGATAAAAACTCTAAAACTATAAACCAAAGCTTATAAAATGAATAACTGTACTCTAAAAGTATTAAAAACTTAATAGAATATGATTATCGGCCAATATACATAATTGCATAAAATTATTAACGAATACTTTGAGATAACTTGTAAATATTATAAATGTAACGGATAATAATGTAATTAATAAATTTTATAAAAATTTCAATTTTATTTATAATTCTTAAATTTATCGTTTATATATATGTATATTTAGAAAAGCCTATTATTTGATTTTCATTTTTTTTCGTTTTTCTCATTTTCTTCTTCTTTTCCTTTTTCTTTTCCTAGTTTTCTTTTTCATCCACATTGCAGGCTAGAACAATCTCGACTAATATGTGTGTGGTTATTTTTTTTTTTAACATGTGTAAATGATGGGGATAAGACAAGAAGAATAGATAAGCATGGTTAAGTCACATTTATTGCTCTTGATCTTTTCTTTTCTTTTTCTTTTGGTCATGGTGAATTCTCCTCTTCCTTGCCTTAAATCATGTCAGCTAGATGGAGTTAAACAAACATATACTTTTCTATTTTCAAACACAAACAAAATCACACACATTTTCTCTAATCATGAAGCTCCAAAATTTTTTTTATTTTATTTCTTATTTCCTTTTGTTTCCAAAAATCACCAAGCAAATCAAGAAGAAGAAAAAGGAGCCTTGTCATTTCTATTTCATTCAATTTACTAAGGAAAATAGGTAGGTAATATGTATAATATATTTATTTTATATTAATCCTATGTATTCTTGTGCATACTTGTATTTTGTAGAATTTATATGTAATATAAAAATATGTGACATAGAGATATATGTAATATTAGTATTTTTTTATTTATGTATGTTTATATGTATATAGATACTAAAGTATATTTACATGTATATACATGGTATATTGAATTTTACAAAATATTTCAATATAAGAAATTCATGTATATGTACATGTGTGCATGCGTATATGATATATACATATTAGGTATTTTCCTTACTTATGTATATATATACATATAAGCATGTAATTGAAGTTATGTGCATATATTTATAAAGTAAAAAATACTAGTATAGTATAGTATACGTATAATATGGTATATATTCAGTATATATATGTATGTATGTATATAATAGTATTTTACTATGTATTTTCAAAATATAGATATATGTATATCTATGGACGTGATAACATATACTTATGTATTTATGTATGATAGTATAAATATATATATACATATATATATGCTAAGTAATTTCAATAGATATATATATATATATGTAATTATGGTTGTATATGTATAAAATACAAAAATATAATTATGTATATATATATACCCATACATATAGCATATGTAGTATATTAGTATATTTATAATTATATTATCATATTACATAAGAATATATGTATGTATAAAATATGTATATTAATAGTATAGTATAAATCCATATATGGGTATATTTAGATAATATATGTATAATATACTATAATAGTAAATTAATAAATAAAGGAAGGTAATATATATATATATATATATATATGTATGAACATATGCTTTAAGTTTCAAAAAGAAAATAGAATAATTAATTGCAAAATTTAATAAAATATAATAATAAATATAATTATATACATATTATGTAAAAATAAAAAATAAGAAAAATATTGGAATTATGTACATTTCGGAAGTGACACATGGCACTTATCTATGTTGCCACGTCAGCATATAATTAATTATAAATAAATTCGTAATTAAAAATAATAATAAAATAACTAATTAATTATTAAATTATTAAAAATGAATTAAGTAAGTTTTAAACCTTAAAAATAACAAAAATATGGAAATTATGATCAAATAAACTCAAAAATAAGAAAATTATAAAATATAAGCATTATATATTTATTAACTCATAAATAGGTCAAGAAAGGCTTAAAATAATAAATTATAATTATTTAATTAAAAATGGTAACATTCGTAATATTTTACATTATAATCGAAGATGTAGGTTATAACGTCCGAAATGGACCCTATTACGTAAAGGTACATTTGAAAACAATAAAAATCGAAGTTAAAAAGAAAAAAGTTGTACACGATTGAAAATTTAATAAATCAAGAAAAGTAAGTAAAAAATTTAAGTTAAACTATGTTTATAACATATTTAAGTTATAGTAGAAAACTAGGCAAATAACTATAGATATTTAGTTAATCGATGAACCTAGTTTTCAAAATACTTATAAATTTATTTATTTTTTAAGTACCCAATTATCAAGAACTGGAAATTCCAAATGATTGGAAAGTAAGTATTTACCCAAGTGAAGGAGTTCTTATCATATACTATTTGCTTGCTATTTGTGATTTGTATGTTACTTGTTAGTTGATACTGATTGTTTGATTGAATGACTAATTGCTTTATCTGTTATCATCCGTATGATCACTTTTTTAAACTGGTAAACATAAATGTTCGACTAAAATAACTAGTTATATCTATCGCATGTTTGTAACCTAATTGGTATATTGATAGAGAGTACTAGCTTTGCATATTTTTAAGAAAAGTATTTTTGGGAAAAGTTTTTCCAATCTTAAATATATTTTATATGATTTTTGTGAGGGCTCGTAGTGGATGTGAATGATATTTTTATCATTAAGGTAAAGCTAACACAACATCTCTAATTAATTGCAAGAGGACCTGCATGTTTATGCCCGTGGGGCCTTAGATATATTTGATAGCAAGAGAACTCGTTTTGTGTGCTCGAAGAGCCTTTGATATGTTCGATGGATGGCCCTAGTTGGGGTCCACCTATTGATTGTTGTTTCTCGGCTAGGGTAATAGTCAAGTGTCATTTGGTGGGACTTGCCTCCCATGCAGTTAAGGCAAGGTATTCCATGCAGGTAAGTACAAAAGATAATCGATGTGTAGATAATGTAAATCTATATCTTCCATAGTTCTAGACTCCTATGGATAAATTACAAGAGCCAACTTATTGAGCAGAGGTTTGCTCATTCTCCTATAATTTCTTTTATAGGTTCATTTAAGCAGGGATTGGGGAATATCTTGAGAGTAGAGTACAAACCGAAAATAGGTTTGATAATTTTAAAGTTGATTGAAATATGTATAGATGATATAGAAACAATTGATGTAGAAAATATTTATATAAGATTATGTACAATATAGGATTTCTTATAAATTATTAAGTTGTTTTACCTTATCTTAGTATTTGGTAGGAGATATCGATTCTCTATGGTTTTGGTAAATTGTAGAATATCTGATATCCATAATCATTTATATTTTACAGTATGTTAATTAATTAAAATCGAAAAGTTTAGTGACTAATTGTTTAGAGTCTTGTAATTTCGGACTTGTAAGACGGTTTTTGTATTACGAGTACACATGTAATATAAAAATTTTAGATAATCCTACTAGACCTCTTTTAGAGTCATGATAGTTGACATCACATGTGTGATGATACTTCATTGTTTATAAGCTTAGAATGGAAAGAAGGGGGCTATGTGAAGTTTGGAAATGATAATAAGGGAAAAAGCATCACAATTGATAACATTGATATACCTCCTCATACTATAGAGTATGCGTGTTTATTTAGAGGCTTAAAACATAATTTATTAAGTATAAGTCAATTGTGATAAGGGTTATAAAATGGTGTTTGACCAAAATAAAGTAAAGGTTTGTAATAAAAATGGTGAAAAATTATTTGAAGGCTATTGGAAAAAAGAATATATATCTTGTTGAACAAGCTAAAGTAAAAATCGAAAGTTGTTTTTTGAATGTTTCTCATAATACATTTTTATGGTATAAAAAGCTTGGTTATGTTAACTTTCATCAATTAGATAACTTGTCTAAGGATAATCTTGTTTAAGGCTTGCCTGTAATGCATATAAAGGATGATTTTTGTTGTGCCACATGCATTAAAAATGAGACAAGTGCTACTTTACACAAGTCTAAGCATATATATCAACAAAGATACTTTTAGAATTTTTGCATCTTGATTTATTTGGTCCCATAAGCAAATTGAGCCTATGAGGTAATAAGTATGGTTTAGTAATAGTTGATGACTTTTTTACGTATATTTAGATTCTATTCTTGCAATATAAAAGTAATGCTTTTTCCACTTTTAAAAAGTTTTCAAAGTAAGTTTAAAATGAAACAGATTTTTCCATCATTAGTTTACAAACTAATCATAAACTAATGATGGAAAAGAGTTTGAAAATGATAAAGTTTTCTCATTAGAGTGGCATTATCCATAATTTTTCAACTCCTTATTCTCTACAACAAAATGGAGTATTAGAGCATAAAAATAGAATAATCCAAGAAATGACATGGACTTTGTTGAATGAGAGTGGTGTAGCATAATATTTTGGGTTAAGGTAGTCTCAATATTATGTTACATCATTAATTGTGTATACATAAAACCATTCAATAAGAAAACTTCATGTGAGTTATATAAAGGTAGAAGACCCATAATATCATACTTTTATGTGTTTGGTTCTACATGCTATATTAAGAAAATTGGTCTAGACCTTGATAAATTTGAGGAAAGAGCAAATGAAGTCATATTCTTAAGATACTCCTTAAATAGTAAAGTATATTGTGTGTTTAATAAGGTGACTAAAATTGTAGAGGAATCTATAAATGAAAATTTGCTGATGAAATCAAAGTAGATAATTTGATGATGACTCGCATGAGAAAGCAAAATGTAAGAATGAAAATATACAATAAGGATGGATAGGGATGTTTAGAGAACCTGTGGCTGAAAGATTATTAGAACTAGAAGTAAATCCAGAGGCACAATCAAAAGCAAAAGTATAAGCAAATTCAGTGGTTAGATAAGAATCTAACTAGGTAATATTTGAACTTTATAGAATAATCATGTTTAGAACTTACCATCTACCTAAACAAGTAATAGGCAATATCAATACTAAAGTTAAAACTAGAGCTAGCTTAAGAAATATTGAAAACTATTTTGCCTTATTATTTGAGTTTAAGCTTAACATTGTTAATGAAGCTTTATCTGATAATAGTTGGATAAATGCTATGTAAAAAGAGCTAAATCAATTTCAAAGAAACTAGGTATGGACACTTGTTCCTAGACCTAAAGATAACTTTATTATAGGAACAAAGTGGGTATTTAAAAATAAGCTAGATGAGCATGATAAAATTATTAGAAATAAGACAAGATTAGTAGCTAAAGGCTACTTACAAGAAAAGGGAATTAATAAGATATATGCTTTAGTTGCTAGGCTAGAGGTAATCAGACTTTTGCTTGTTATAAAGGCTTTAAATTGTTTCAAACGATTGTTAAAAGTGCATTTTTAAATAGATATATTAAAGAAGAGATATATGTAAAACAACCTCCAAGATTTGAAGATCTATTTAAAGAGGACTATATGTAAATTAAGAAAAGCCTTGTATAGATTAAAACAAGCCTTTAAGGCTTGGTATGAAAGACTAAGTAGCTTTCTAATAAATAATGGATTCCAAAAGGGTAAGGTAGATACAGCTTTGTTTTTAAAACACTATGACAGTAGTCTAGATATAGATTGATGACATTATTTTTTGATTTACTAATGAGACATTTTGTAAGGAGTTTTCTAAGCATATATAGACTGAGTTTGATATATCTTTAATGGGTGGATTGAATTTCTTTTCTTGACTTCAAATAAAATAAACAAGTGATGGGGTTGTTGTGTATTAAGAGAAGTACATCAAGCTGATCCTAAAGAAGTTTGGAATGAAAATTATCAAAGGTACAACCACACTAATGGCTTCCTTAACTACGTTAGATCTTGATAATACAGGTAAGAAAGTTGATAAAAAACTTTATAGAAGTTTAACTGGTTTACTACTATATTTGACTACATCAAAACCAAACATATTGTTTAGTATATGTACTTATGCATGCTTTTAATCTAAATCAATTGAAATACATTTATCGACTGCGAAAAAGATTTTTAAGTATATATCTTACACAACAATGTTAAGAATCTAGTATCCAAAAAATCAAAACTTTGAATTGATTGGCTACTTAAATGCTGACTATGTTGGATGTAAGATAGATAGGTAAAGTGCCTTAGGGACTTACTAGTTTCTGGGAGACAACTTAGTTTCTTAGAATCTGTTGCCCCACCCACAGTTAAAGCTAAGTATGTTTTCATTGGCAATTGTTGTGCTTGGATTTTGTGGATCAAACAACGGTTACTTGATTATGGATTAAATTTGAAAAACATTCCTAATAAAGTGTGATAATATAAGTTGAATCAATTTGACTAAAAATCCAATGAACTACTCTAGATTAAAATACATAGAGGTTAGACATTATTTCATATGTGATCATATTAACAATTGTGATATAAGTATTAAATTTATTTCAATTAATAATTAATTAGTTGATATTTTCACAAAACCTTCCGATAAGACCAAATTTGAATTTATAAAGAATGAAATCGGTGTATGTTATTCATTTGCATGCATTCTTGATTGACTAGCATTTTTGTAATATTTTGTATTATGATGTCGTGTATATGATAAATTTTTAATGTGTTATATCTTGTTATGAAATTTTATGTACATGTACTTATATTTCAATTTAATGTAATTTGGTTGTTTTATTTTGGATAAAATTTACGTTTTATTAATTTTTGTATTTTAGTGTATTTGTATAAATTAATTAATACACTATAGCTAAGTAAAATACTTTAGCTAAAATAGTGAGTCCATTAAATGTTGGGTATAAATTATAGAATAATTAATTAGTTAGTATTTTTCCCATTGTATCGTTATCGCAATAAATGAGCTCTATTATTTTTTTCTTCCTACACGAGTTGATTGTGCAATGATCAAATCCCCCACTTTTTCATTTTTTGCGCGATTTAATTGCATGAGTGAGGTTTTGTCCTTTGTAACAGTGGAGCTTCTTTTTCTCTCCCCCTTCTTATATTTGATTAACTTCCACACTTACATTTTCTCACAAACACTTTCACACGTTTTAGGTCTTGAGTTATTTAAATTCCCAATCCAACTTAACCTCAAAACATTTCAATAGTTCATCATCTCTCTCTATATTCTCTCTCTACTTTTTCTTCAATGCTCAAACCTATGCTCTCCTTATCTCTCTCTCACTAAAATGGCACCAAGAAATTCCTCTCGAATTTGTCTCAAAACAAAGAAAGATAACAAGAATATGAAAGATAATTCTTTTTCCTTAGTTGATGAACTATTAGATTTTGATGTGAATCAAACCCAAGCCAAAAACCACAAAACCCTAATTTTGAAAACCTTCAATTTGCAAACCCTAACCCCAACTCTAAGAAATCCGAAACTATTACCTAAGAAAAGGAAAAACCTAGCGAAGGGTCTGAGTTCATCTAATGAAGAGGTTGCCAAAACTAAGGAAGAGGATTTTGAAAATGAAGGAAAGGGTGAAAAATTCGAGGCAAAATTAGAATTGCAAGCAAAACAAGATTCAAAGTATGAACTAGAACTAGAAACTATAGCAAAGTAATTCGAGCAAATTAAGGTTGAAAAGAAAAGGGTAAAGCCTCGAAATGTTTATGTGTCATCCTTTAAACAAAATCAACATATAGAACCTAGTGTCTTTGAGTTTGAATTTTTTGAAAGAATGGTTTCTGTTGGAATGAGTTTCTTGATGTTCTAGGCTATAAGAACATTTGCAATGTAGAAACTGTGGCTTTTGGAGAACTATTTTATTAATTTTTAAGAATTTAGATGTGGGACAGAGTGATAGGTGGGTTTCCAAAGTGAATGGGCAAAAAATAAAAATTACTAAGGAGGATTTTCAAAAATGTTTTAAGTTACCAAAAATGCAAAACGATAGGGAGTTGATGAAGTGGTTAAGGATACAAATTTTTTATGAGTTAAATAGAGGAGAAAGAATTTAGCCAAGGAAAGATGTCAGCATATTCAACCTTAGGTTGATTGTGCACATGTTGCATAAAATGGTGATTAGTTTCATTCTTCCAAAGAAAGGAAGTAATACAAGTATACCCAAGGAAGATGCAATGGTGATTCTAACCATGTTGAGAAAGAAAAAAATGTATATAGCTACTCAAATTCTTAGGCATGCTTTCATGACTAAGAGAAAGAGACCTTATGGGAATTTCTTAATGAAACTTTTTGAATTCAAGAAGGTTAAGACGCTAAAAGTTATTAAGAAGGAAATACCCATTAGAGTGATAGGTAGAGATCATTTCAATCACATAGGTATAAATGTAAAGAATAAGAACTAGTATATTGATGATTGGGCTATATATGTTCATGACAAGCATAAGAAAAACATATTGCCCATATCATTATTTGAGGGGGAGCTTCAAGGGGCAGTGTTAGAGTCTAATTCAGAACTTGAATCAGAACCAGTGGAAAAGGTTAAGAAGAAAACCAAAGGTAAGGAGATACTCAGGGGAAAGGAGAAGAAGAGTAAGGATGAATTTGAGATCAAGACAAGAGGGAACATGGAAATAAAGGAAGGAAAGAGGACATCTAAATTAGATGAAAATTCATAGACTGAACTTAAGGAAGGTCTTGGTGAAACGTCTAAAGCTAAAACAATTTCAAGGAAGGAAATAGAAAATAGTAGAAGCAAGGATAGACCAGCTGTTAAACGAATTGTAGGCATCTCTTAAAGAGGTTGTAGAAAATCAAACCCCTAAACCTCCAACCTTAATCAACACTCCAGCTGGTAGTCCAATCTAACAACCCTTTATAGAACGATAAAGTTCCACCATTTGAACTTTAATCTATGATGAATCTTATCACCATCTTCTACACCTCTATTTGCTGCCACTGGTTAAAATCCATCGAGTCCAATTGCACAAACGTTAGTTGCTCATTCATCTCTATAAGCTAAACTTGGCTTGTCTACTAAAATTGATATAGTAGAGGAACTAGCACTACAAGTTCCTTCATCAATAACCTTGATGCTATTGTGAAAGGAATCTACTCCAACTTCACCATCTCCTTCAAGCACTCCAACAATAATAAAAAAGAGTTTCCTAAAGAAAAATAAAAAGAAGTCAATTTAGTGTTTATGTTTAAGATGCACTTTCTATTGCAAGTATCTGTTATGTTGATGGAATTCTAACCTTCAGACTTTACCCGAGCCCGTCTTAGAGGCCTATAAAGTCTTGTAAGGAGGATTCTATTTACTTAGCTTGGCCAAGATGAACTCTAATATTAGGAAGGCCTAATAGTGAAATCCTTAAGTACCTAGCTCGAACGCACCCTGATTTGCTTTGTTTTATGCCTAGGTATTAAGCTCACAAACATTATTAGTACGGTTGGCCTATTAAGCGTTAAGCATCCTATTGCCAACTAACCAATCAATAAGAACTTAATGACTGACTTGCTGCATGTCAAGGACTTAAATATTGACCTCCTAGCTTATTCTTGTTGACCCATCTCTTTGCCCAAATAGCTTTGCTCTAGTACTTCACCGCCCCATATACGGAAGGAATGACATTACACCACCTGTCTTTACTTTCTTTGACATTGTACTATATTCTCTTTGTCATGATTGTCCCATTTGCCCCTTTTAGCAATGTACTAAGTTTGTTTACTTTGTATTACCCTTTATGTAATTTCACGCATTTCCTTATTGCTCTAGGAACTTATTATAAATAGTCCCATGTCATTTGTAGCCAGAATCATCTTCTCCTTTACCAGCTAATGAATATTCTCTCTCGTGTCTTGCAAACAACCTTTTAAGTTACAAACCTTGACTCTTATTTAATCTCGCTAGTAGCTTGAGGTTAGTGGTTAGTGGACCTTAGTTCTTTGCTTGTGCTTCATATCAAGCTAAGACTAAGTTGTGTAGTATCCATCGATGAGTCATATCTAACGAGTAGCCTCATGAAGCTACTAGAAAGGCCGAACCAACCCATCTCTGCTTTCTTCAGTAGTTTAGAGGACTTATTTTCGATCTTATGGTAAATCCTTGTAATAACTAATCTCTAAGGCATATCATATTTCCTGGTATTAGAGCTAGAGGTTATGACCGATAGCTAAGTGTCTGTAGTGACTAGTTTTTGAAGTAATTTACATACCTTGTTGTATTATATTTTCTTTACTACAAAACAGAGCAAGTTGTGAAGTTGCTTTTTGATATAGTGCTTAGTAATATTGTGTGGAATCTTTTGTTAGGTTATGAACTTGTTGAAGTCTAGTTGTGAGAATGTTGAATCCTAGTGTATAAGGAGAGATAGGTGATGTTGAGAGTGATGATCTTGGTTGTGGTCGTATTGAACAACAAACCCCTCAAACTACAGACGAATAGATATGGAACTTAACTACCATTATGACTAACTTAGTTGTGATCGTGCAAAGATTAGTGGAAGCTTGACTTCAAGAAAGAAATGTTGACCATAAATGAGATGTGCAAGATAGGTCGAGAGGGCAAAGTGTAGAAATCCGAGCTCCTAATGCTATGAATGCCCTACAAGTGTGACCTATTTAGGTTGAAGGACATCCACGGCAAAGACTTGAGCTAAGAGAAGATGAGGACATGGAAGATGGGAAAGATGAGGATGAGCAGTTCGCTTAATATGATGAAGGTGAGCTTTGAGCTCCTTAAGGGACTGAGCACATCATTGTATAGGTTTTAAGCTTCCCAGGATTCGGTAGTGTCGATGAATATATAGATTGGGAAGAGAAGGTTGAGAAGATATTAGATTTCTATGATAATGAGGATGCAATACGTATCTGAGTAGCTACCTTAGAGTTTTCGAGGTATGCACTAATGTGGTAGAGGATGTTGCAAATCATATGTCAGCAAGCTCGCGAAATATGAACTTAGAATGAGATGAAGTGAATTTTCAAGAGTAGATTTGCTCCCGAGCACTATGAACAAGATCCTTTTTGACATCTTCAAGAACTCAAGTAGGGTAGTTGAACAGTGGATGAGTATGTTTACGAGTTTCAACTTTTGATGATCCAATGTGATGTTGACGAGCCAAAAGCACAAACCATTGCGAGATTCATTTATGGATTGCAACATGAGATTGGGAACATTATGAAGGTGTAGAGACTTTGGACTTTAGATGAGACTATTCGAATTGCCTAGAGAGTTGAAAGGTAAAAGTGAAGTCAACTTAGTCAAGCTTATAGTACTCGACTTGGTATGCCAAGCAAATTCTGTATGCTGAGTAGATCTGGCATGCTAAGCATACCTAGACATGAACAAGGCTCGTATAGTTTTGAGGTAGACTACTAAGGTCAAGTTCTAAGCAAACTTGATGAGGGTAGAGGTAAGATTAATGCTAAAGAGCCTAAGGTCAAGAAGGACCAAGGTTAGAGCTTAGGATGGAAGACTAAAGAAATTAAGTGTTTCAAGTGTCTTGGCTTCGAACATGTTGCTAGTCAGTATCTAAACAGATGTGTGATGACCATTAAAGGCGAGACCCTATAGATTGAGGTAAAGAGTGTGAGCAAATGAGAATAAGAGGTAGATGTTGAGCATCTATCGAATGAGTTTCAAGAGGATTCTAACATCCTAACCCAACTTGAACTTAAGGAATATTATACAGTTGTCTATAGATCCCTTAGTGCTATTGCTACTACTGATGAGAATATATAGAAATGGAATCTCTTCCATACAAACCGTTACACGAATGGTAACCTTTGCTCCCTTATTATTGATAAAGGATGTTATACCAATGTGAAAGTGTAATAAGTGGTGAAGGCTCTAAATGTTTTGACTTGTTCTCATCCTAGACTTGATAAGATACACTAGCTTAATGAGAAGGTCTGACAAGATACATTAGCTTAATGAGAAGGGTAGACTTCTAGTTACTGAGCAAGTCGGAGTGGCAATCTCTATTGGGGTAGATATAAGGATGGGGTATTGTATGACATCTTACTGATGTGTGCTTCACATATGATACTTGGCCGAACTTAGCTGTTTGACTTAAGTGTACTCCATGATAGTTATAAGAACACTTGCATGTTCCAAAAGGATGCCAAGAAAGTAGTGCTGACCCCTATGAGTTTAAAGGAAGTATAGCAATCTCAAGTTAAGATCTCCAAATCTTTGTAGAAGAAGTCCTTAGTGATCTCCCGAGCATAATTTTCTAAGGAACTTAAGAAGGAAGAGTGTGTCTTTCTACTAGTGAGAAGACTACTAGAGCTGAAGGAGGTAAAGCTTTACCAGATGAAGTGTAAGCCTTACTTAGAGAATACATTGACTTTTTTTTAGTCAAGCTACCTAAGGGGTTACTACCTATTAGAGGTATTGAACATTGTATTAACCTATAGCCTAGAGTGGCTCTATTGAACTGACCTACTTATAGGCTCAATCTTGAGCAAGCATCAAAACTCAAGAAGTAAGTTGAAGAGTTGATTAGTCATGGGTACGTTAGAGAAAGCATGAGTTTTTATGATGTGCTTAGGAGCTCAGTTATCACTAGGACTTACTGTAGGAGATGAAAACTAAAGAGGCACTTGGAAGTAATCAAGAAAATATAATGGAAAGGTTGTCAAACTGAATATAGTAACGAACGTGAAGTTGCTTAGAGGACAAAACTCATCTACGAATACAATACAACTTGGCATCTCATTTGATGTAACATATAAGCTGATGCTAAGGTCCATCCTCCATTAATCTTGAGCTACTCGGCAAGACTAAATAAGAGTATATGAAATAGGCTTAGAGAAGAATGTCTCGTAAGGACCAAGCATATTCAAATTATCTATTAGGAATGTAAGATGATTCCTGCTACAAGGAGAAGGGACTATTTATAGTAAGTCCTTAGAGCAACATTACAAATAAAGAAAATTACAAAAAGGCATTCATAAAAAGTGATTCCTAGTTCATACAAAAAAGGATAAATAAGACAAATGACAAAAAGAGAACATAGTATAGTATTAGGTGAAAAGGACGAGTGGCAGCTTGTCAATGATCCCTCATCAAGGGATCTTTGGTCACAGCAGTTGAGTTGGATCATGACGTGGTGGCCTCAAGGTTTGTTGAGACGAGTAAGGGGTGTCATAAGTATGAGTAAGAGGCCGAAAGAGAAGTACTCAGCCAGTAAGAGCCTATGCCTTGGCACTTGGTAGGAAGCTCTCAGCAGTTGAAGGTCTAAGTAAGATTTGATGTGTAGGACCTTAGTTCACATCACTCAGTAAGAGAGTAGTTGTTGTTGGTACAAAGGATAGAGCAGAGCAAAGTGCACTTACTTGGAGCTTTTAAGGAGTTCAGCTACCATTCTTTTGTATACGATTTTTCATCTTTAGCAGGTTGACGAGAGAGAATTCGTTTGGTGAGGGATTGAAGGCCATTGAAGCATGTGTAAGTAAGTGGGCCAGAGATTACTAATCCATTAACTCCTTGACGTTATTAAAGATTTGCCCTTAAATCATGGTCTTCGTCTGCATCAGGCACATAGGGCTTCAGGTCGACGACATTGAATGTGGTAGATACGCCATACCCCTTAGGCAGCTCAACCTCATAAGTATTGTCATTAATACACCTAAGGATCCTGGAAGGCGCATCCACTTTGGGGGATAGTTTGTTTGTACTTAGACTAGGGAAGTATTCTTTGCTAAGGTGGATCTAGACAAGGTCTTTAGGGGTATAAACGACTTGCCTCCTTCCTTGGCTTCCTTGCTCCTTTTGTCAGGTCACAGTCTTAGTTAATTGTTCGATGGCCTTCTAATGCAACTTCTGGAACTCCTTGGCACGTTATAGGCTGGATTGGCTTTCCCCTTATGTGGTCGGGTTGATAATCAGATCTAAGGGTAAGTTCAAATTAAGTCTATAAACGACCTCAAATGGTGATCTTCTTGTCGAAGTATGAGCTAAGTTGTTGTAAACGAACTTAATGACAGGTAGGCATAAATCCCAATAATATGAATTCTTCCCAACAATTGCTTGTAGGAAGTTGCTGACTGTCCTGTTCACATCTTTGGTCTAGCTATCTGTTTGGGGGTGGCAAGAAGTACTGAACATGAGTTTAGTGCTAAGCTTCTTCTACAGGGTCCTCCAGAAGAAACTTATGAACTTTGAGTCATGGTTGAAAACAATACTTCTCGGTACTCCATGCAATTACACAATTTCCTATAGAAAGAGGTTAGCAATAAATAAATCATTATTAATTTTGTGGCAAGGGATAAAGTGGCTCATCTTGCTAAACCAATCAACCACCACCATAATTGAATCATGTCTTCTTGGCATTTGGGGAAGGCTGAGCATGAAATCCATGCTCAGGTCGATCCATGGGAGCTTAGGTATGAGCAAGGGTGTATACTCTCCATGTGAATCCCTCCTTCCTTTCACATGTTTACATACCTTGCACCACTTAAGAATTCGACGTACATCCTTCATTATTTCAGGCTAATAGAAATATTCTTTTAATATTTCAACCGTTTTCTTTTCTCCAAAATGGTTGGCTAAGCCTCCAACATGACCTTCTCGGATGAGTAGCTCTTTAACCGATCCATTCAACGTACAAACTTGCTTTCCCTTCATCAGGAACCCTTGACTTAAGTAGAACCCATCTACAACTCCTCCAATGTTGCACTTGGTCACTAAGGGCTCAAAATATGGATCATGCTCATACTAATTGAGCAGGGTGCTAAATCTAAGTACCTTAGCTTGCATTGCTGTAATCAAGGTATGACAACAAGAAAAGGTGTTGGCCATAGTGTTTGTGCTCTCTTTCTTATATCGGATGATGTAACAAAAGGATTCCAAGAACTCTACCCATTTAGCATGATGCCGAGAAAGTTTTTGTTGCCCTCAGAGATGTTTGAGAGATTCATGATCATAGTAGATGATGAATTCTCTTAGCAATAAGTAATGTTCCTAATTTGCAGTATTCAAATTAGGGTATAGAACTCTTTATCATATGCCAAGTAATTTAGGGTAGCTCCTCTGAGTTTCTTATCGAAATAAGCAATGGGTCGGTGCTCCTGGAAAAGGATAGCACCAATGCTGACTCTAAACATATGAGGTTCAACCTAAAAGACTTGAAATTCGGCAAGGTAAGTACTGGAGCATATGTCAATTTAAACTTTACATCTTCAAAACTCTTCTAAGCTTTCTTCAGCCACTTAAACTCAAAGTTCTTCCTAGTTAGTTTGGTTAATGGCGTTGTTATGGAACTGAAGTCTTTAATGAATTTTCAATAGAACGAGGCTAAACCATGGAAGCTCCTAACCTCGACAGCATTAGTCGATGCAGGCCATTCAAGAGTAGCTTTGACTTTCTCATCATCAACTCAAACTCCTCCCCTTGATACCACATATTCGAGGAATATAACTTCGCTTTAGTAGAATACACATTTCTTCAAGTTGCAGAATAATCTCTCGGTACTAAAAATTTTGAATACTGATCTTAAATGCCTAATGTGGGAGGTGAGGTGGGCATTGTAGACCAAAATGTTGTCAAAGTAAACCACAATACATTTGCTAATTAGTACCCTCAATATATGATTCATGAGCTGCATAAAAGTACTCGATGCATTTGTTAAACCAAATGGCACCATCATTCATTCAAATAGACTATCTCTTGTCTTGAAAGTCATCTTCCATTCATCTCTAGGTTTTATTCATATTTGGTGGTAGCCACTCTTTAGATCAATCTTTGAAAAGATGCAAGCACCATGTAATTGATCGAGCATATCATCCAACCGTGGGATCGAATATCGGTACTTAATAGTAATTTTATTGATGGGACAACTATCAACGCACATTATCCACCATACATCTTTCTTTGGTACTAGTATGGCTGGTTTGGCACATGCCCTCATACTCTCTTGAACATATCTGCGATCTATCAACTCATCCACTTATTTCTTTAACTCGGCTGCTTGCTTAGGATTGAGCTTATAGGTAGGTCGATTTGGTAGGGTAGTTCTAGGCTAAAGGTTAATGCAATGATCAATGCCTCTTAAGGGTGGTAAACCTTTTGACATCTTAGCAGGAAATAGGTCTGCATACTTCTGTAGTAGCGTTTGCACCTCAGCTAATAAGCTCTCAGTTTCTCTTAACTTCGGTGGTCTCTTGACTAAAAGGAGTACACACTCATCTGCCTTGACTTTTCGAGAAAAATTGAGAATGGGAAATCATTAAGGACTTCTGTTGTAGTGATTTGATAACCTTCTTTTGTGGCTCCTACACTTAGACTTATGGGGGTCAGTATAACCTTCTTCTCGTCCTTTTGAAACATATAGGCATTTTTATACCTATCGTGTAATATTCTCAAGTTAAACAACCTAGGTTGGCTAAGTAAGATGTACGAGGCATACATAAGAAGGACGTCACACAACACTTTGTTCTTATACCTATCACCAATGATAATCAGTACTCTAACTTGCTCAACAATGAGTAAACCTGTTTTCTCATTCAGTTAGTGAATCTTTTATGGCTTAGGGTATAGAAGGGTTATCAATTTCATAGCCTTAACTATCCCTTATGCTATGACGTTGGCATAACTTCCTATATCAATGATTAAGGTAAATAGCTTGCAATTCACTTGGTAGTTCGTATGGAAGAAGTTCTCCCTCTGTTCATTCTCATTGTCCATAAGAGTATTAAGAGATCATCGTACAACAAAATAATACTTGGCATCATTCTCAGGTGGTGTTACGGCATTAGGGTCTTCTTAAAACTCTCCCAGCATATGTTCAACTTCCATCTCTTCCTCTTCTTTGCTTACACTCTCTACTTCAAGCTGGGGCTTATCTCCCTCTATAGTCATGACTCGGCGGATCGGACATTGACTAGCTACGTACCTATGACCGAGACTTTTAAAGCACTTGATCAATCAGGTCTTCCTTCTTTAGCTTTGACCTTGGTCCCTTCAAACCTTAGTCTCCTCAGCCTTGCCTTTACTTTGGTCATCTTTAGGTTTATTTAGTACCTGTCCTCGACGATTTACCTCAGAGCTTGGTCATTTCTGGGTTAACATAGTATGCTATTCCTATTTGGCAGCACGGGTTGGTTACTCGGCATTCAGCTAATCTGGTTCTGCCTTTGCCTTTTGACTCTCTATGCTACCTTAATGGTGTCATCTAAAGTCGTAAGACTTTGTAACTCTATTATGTTACCTTGTCTCAAGTCTTAGAGACATTAGAAAGTGTCTTGTTCGTAATGTTCAGGAACGAACCTATTTCTCAAGACTCTCTTCATTTCATTCCTTATTTGGACTTCTCGTTGAGCTCTTAGGCGAACATTCTACAACTTCTTCCACTACATTGTTGCATATCTAGAAAATTCCAATGCAGCCACTCGAATATGAACAATATCTTCATAGTCATAAAAGTTAAAGATCTTTTTAATCTTCTCTTCCTAATTTAGGTAGTCATCAGCACTACTAGACCCATTAAAGCTCGAAATCTGTACTTTAAGATGTTCTACTCCCTTAGGAGCTCTAAGCTCACATTTGTCTATCCCAATGTATTGCTCCTCCTCATCCCAATGTATTGCTCCTCCTCTTCATACTCCTCAACTTCATCTAACTCAAGTCCCTTTCTTGTAACTCTATCAACACAACGAGGTGGTGCTTGTTGCTCATTCATCTGTCGTCTCAGCCTATCTCCAATTTCTTAGCCCTGTTCAATGACAACTCTCTCTCATGGCCTAATATCTAAAACCCTTTGTACTGAGATAGCTAAATTGGCCATAACAGTAGTAAGGTTTTGTATCTACTCATCAGTAGTACATGGTGTTTGTTGGGTAACACAACCACGACCATGAACATCACTCTTAGCATCATTAATCTCTCCCTAAACATTAAGGTTTGAAATTCTCAAAACAAAGCTTCAAAAAATACTCTTCACACAATAAACTCTTATACACATAGAAAATACTAAACGAACAATGAACTGCGAACTTACTCTATTCTTCAAAATGAAAACAGAGTATATCAAACAGCAAATTAGTCGAAACTATCACAACACACCTCTTGGTCACAACCTTGAGCTCTTATGCTAAGATTATATGATGTGCTTAGGAGCTTAATCATCACTAAAACTTATTGTAGGAGATGAGAACCAAATGGGTCATTCGAAGTATTGAAGAAAATAGAATGTAAAGGTTGGCAAATTGAATTCAATAGCTGACGTGAAGCTACTCGAAGGATATGACTCACCTACAAACACAACACAACTTGGCACCTTACTTGATGTAACGCATAAGCTGATGTCAGGGTCTACCCACCATTAATCTTGAGCTACTTGATAAGACTAGATAAAGTGTATGGAAATAGGCTTAGAGAGGAATGTCTCATAAGGGCTAAGTATATTTAAATCGTTTGTTAGGAATATAAGATGATTCTGGTTACAAGAAGAAAGGGACTATTTATATTAAGTTCCTATGATAACATTAAAAATAAAAAGAACTACAAAAAGGCATTCATAAAAAGTGATTCCTAATACATACAAAAAGGGGTAAATAGGACAAATAACAAAAAAGGAAAATAGTATAATGTCAGGTGAAAAGAATAAGTGGCAGCTTGTCAATGTAATCTTTGAGCGTAGCGGCTGAGTTGGATCATGATGTAACGGCCTCAGGGGTTGCTAAGATGAGTAAGGGATGTTGTAAGTATGATTAGGAGGCCAAAAGAGAAGCACTTGGCTAGCAGAAGCCTATGCTTCAACACTGTAATTCTTACAACCAGTCACTTAATGTTTTGATTGGTTAAAACATCTGATCGAGCCTAAATTATAAGTAAAGCTATAAATATTAATAAAATGATCCTGTAAGTTCAAATTTAAGAAAATAAGCAATAAAATAAAAGAATATGAAAATTCTAAATTTTAAGTATATAACTCGTTATTTATCGAAAATGCTTAAAATGCATTCTGATAATTAATGAATCGCTAGAGATAAATTATATGTATACTAAAAATCATAAAATAACCTAAATAATATTTAGGAATATTTATTTGTACTATATATGAATTTGTATGTAGGTAGAAATACGCGTAATTACTTAAAATATGCAAAATGTGTAAAAGTAATAATAAATAATTAAAGAAAATTCATAATTAATTAAGGAAAAATAAGGAAAAATGAGGAAAAATCCAGAAATGAGGCGTGGCAATCTGGAATTAAAGAAGCAAAATCAACCAATTAAAATGCAACAAATAGAAAGTGAAAAAAAGAAGAGATAAGGTAATTGTCTTGTCTAATTAATGCATAATAATTTCCCTAATGTTTTATAAATAGCAAGAAAATTTCAGAAGCTCATTTGTTCAGTTTGGAGAGTGAGAAAAATAGAGAGAGGTGAAATTGAGAGAAAATTAGAGTTAAGAAAAAAAAAAGAAAATTGTGCAATTAAGGCCTTAGAAGGGAACCTCCACCAGACGAGCACTTGGGAATGGACGGCCACCACCACCACATGGTGGTGGCAGCACCTAGACTGGCCAACAAGGCCATGGTGACCAAAGCCACCTATACCGGTAAGTTCGATTTTCAGCCCGATTTTGTGTAATTTTGTAAAAATAATAAATATTCTTAGAAAATTATGAATTTTGTTATTATGGAATATTTTTGTATGTAGTTTTTGGAAAAAATATTATTTTGATGAAAATATGTCTTGTGATATATGGTTCTTAAGAAATCATGCAAAACCTAGCATGTTTCGGTTTAGAAATAAATGACCTTAGGAGTATAGTTTTGAACTCAAAATTTTTGTATAGACTACTTAGATGATATAGAACAATGCTATAAAGCCTGTTTTCAAAAATTAATTTTTGAAATTTTTAGATAATTTTTAGGCCTTAAAATGAGGTATAAAATTGGTAATTTAGGGTTAATTAAGTAATTAAATAGTTAATTATTGATTTAGTGAATAATTATATGTTTTAGGATGTTGAAATATGATGAAGTATGATACTTGTAGCATTTAGGGTATTATATTTTATTATTAGGTTAATTATGTAGTAACTAAGTAATAGGAAAAAATAGTAAATTTTAAGTTAATTTTGTAAATTAGGGTAATTAGGTGTAAAATCTGATTTAGGATGAATTTAGAAATTTTAAAATGATAATTGATGTTAGAAGATGATAATTAGAGTGATAGAAATATTAGATGTGTATTATGTATATAATAGGTATAATACATAATATGTAATTATTGAAAATATAATAAATAGAAGATATTAGAATAAAAATTGATATAATATAAATAATAGGGATATATAATAAATCTAATATAAAACTTAAATTTATGTAATTATATGAAAAATATAAAAATTTCTCACATCAAGAATAAATTCGGTACACTATTAAGGATTTAAGTGTATCGAGTATAATAAAATACTGACTAGGGGTAATTATGGTATTTAGGATATCTAGAAGTAAGGTGATTAATTTCACATTATGAGTTAAAACAAGTTTTTAGAGTTTGGGTATAAAACAGTACTTAGAAATCGAACTAGAACCTAATTTAGAAATCGATGCGAAAATTGAACCTGAACCTAACCCCGAACCTAGAATAATTGTAAAAGATTTGAGAACCTAGATAATTGGATATATTAAATCCTAAACAAAACATAACAATAAGCGTTATAGGATAAAACCAACTTATAATAGTTATGTAAAAAAAAAAAAAAACTGAAACTACGTTTGTGTTATGGGGATGATTGGCGATGGCCTAAGCGAGTTGGACCTCGGGTGAGTGAGTGAGGAGTCTAAGTAAGTTGGGATTAATATGTTGCTGTATTTTGGAGGCTTGAGATTATAGTTGGTTGTATGTGTTAGATAGTTGGTTGTGTGCATGTGCTTGATTATGAGTGATGCTATGATTCTGGTTGTTGTTCTAGTTTGTATTATATGATTTATATGAAATGATTGATCACCCTAAACTGGATCTAATCAAATATATGACCTATAATCATAATTGGACCTGCATGGCAACCCATTAGGGGAAACCTAGGATTCTCCGGCCATATACCGACTCCTTCAAAAGGAATAGCCCAGGATTGCATAATGGTCCCTTCTTCATCCTTAATCGAACTAAGTGACAGGAGAGGAAGTCGCGGCGAGGGTGAAATCAATGGTTCAAAGGTAGTTGCGGGAGGAGCAGTATCTCCATTGCATAAGCTTAGGTTTAGTTATGAGCTGTTGCATTAACGGCAACTCCTCAACCCGGATTAGAGCGGGCGCAATTTCTCTAATCTTACGACGGGAAGGACAACGTCGTGCGATGGCATTTGCTTGAACATACATCACACCTAATAAGTTGGTTGATAACCTTGTTATGTTTATATTATAGTTTTAAGTCCTCCATCCTAACTTATTGAGTTGTAGTTGCTCACATCCCTATAGACGTTGTGCAGGTGCTGGCTAAGAAGCGGCTTACAACTATTCTGAAGTTAGCAACTACTGAATCTTAAGGAGTGAGGAAAAATATTTGAAGAATATACATATATTTTTAAGGTCTAAGCTTTTATTTTAGAATTTTTCATTTTTGAATAATGTAATAACTAGGAAATATATTACAGTGAAATATTATAAACGTTAATTGTACTAACTGAATTATAGTATATATATATATATATATTTTCTCACTTTCTTAAGTAAATGATTTATTTAAATTACAAATTGTTTACTTCAAAGCGGATTAGTCATGGACGCCTTGAGTAGATTAGGTTTAGGATAGTGGTTGTAAGGTTAACTTTTATCTTAGAATGGTTTACACGGTGGGGCTGTTACGACTTTGCTGCTTCGGGGCGTGATAGGCACTTGGTAAGAAGCTCTCAGTAGCTGAAGATCTAAGTAGGATTTAATGTGTGGGACCTTGGTTCACACCACTCGACAAGAGAGTAGTCAGCATTGGCATAAGGGAAAGAGCAGAGCGAAGTGCACCTACTTGGAGCTCTTAAGGAGTTCAACCATTATTATTTTGTGTATGGTTTCTTATCTTCGATAGGTTGACGAGAGAGAATTCTCCTGATGAAGGACTAAAGGCCTTTGAGGTGTACGCGAGTAAGTAGGCCAAAGGTCAGTAATCCATCACCTTATGCCTTATTAGTTGTTTTAGTGTCAAAGAAGGATGGCTCATGGTGGATGTGTATTGACAGTTTTAGTGTCAAAGAAGGATGGCTCATGGTGCATGGATCTTTTCAAAGGTAGATCTAAAGAGCAGTTATCACCAGATCTAAATGAGGCTAGGAGACAAGTGGAAGACAACATTTAATATGAAGGACAATCTCTCTGAATAGTTGGTAATGTCGTTTGGACTCATAAATGTGTCAAGTATATTTATGTGACTTATGAATCATATCTTAAGAGCACCGATAAATAAGTGTCTTATGGCTTATTTTGATGATATCCTAGTTTATAATGTCGACCTCTCCTCTAATGTTGAGCACTTAAGAGCTATATTTGATATTCTTTAAGCTAAACACTTGATCAACAACATAAAGAAGCATATATTTTGTCAAAGTAAAGTTGTGTTCTTAGGATATATTATGTCTGGTGGAGATATTTGAGTTGATGGGGAGAAAGTTTGAGCCATACTTAACTGGCCAACTCCCATAGTGCTTTAGAAGTGAGGAGTTTTCATGATTTGGCCTCGTTTTTATCAAAGATTCACTCGAAAGTTCAGTTCCATAGCCACCTCATTAATCAAGCTGATTAGAAAGAACTTAAAGTTTAGATGGTCAAAGAAGGCTCAAAGAAGTTCTGAGGATATCAAGTCCAAACTAACTTCTACCCTAGTACTTACACTGCCCGACTTTGATAAAGTCTTTGAAATAGAATGTGACACTTCTAAGGTTAGAAGTAATGTCATTCTATGCAAGAATGCCAACTTATAATCTACTTTAATGAGAAGCTTAGTGGTGCTGCTTTAAACTATTCTACATATGACAAGAAATTCTATGCCCTTGTCTAAGCTCTTTAGAACTGGTAGCATTACTTGTTACCTCAAGAATTCATCATCTATATGGATCATGAGTTCTTGAAGCATTTGCGTAGTTAGCAAAAGCTCTCTTAGCATCACGCCAAATGGGTAGAATTCTTAGAAACTTGTTGCTATGTCATCAAGTATAAGAAGGGAAGTTTCAACAATGTTGTTGACGTTCTATCACATAAGCATGTACTCATTACAACTTTACAAGCTAGGATACTTGGGTTTGGTGCTATCCCAAATTAGTATGAGCAAAATCAATACTTTGGACCCATAGTGGTCAAATGCAGCTATGGAGGAGTGATAGATGGATTCTATTTGAACTAAGGATTTTTTATGAAGGGTAGAAGTGCATGTGTATTAAGTAGCCTGGCTAGAGAACTACTTGTTCAGGAAGCCCACACTAGAGGCTTAACTAGTTACTTTGGAGAAAATAGGACACTAGAACTGCTGAAAGGGCATTTTTATTAGCTAGGGATGGTAAAGGATGTGTGTAAAGTTATAAAATGATGTGAGGTGTGCAAGTGAGCTAAAGGAAGAAAGGAACCGTATGGGGAATATACACTTCTATCTATACCCGATTGGCCTTAGATTGGGCTAAGCATGGATTTCATGCTTAGCCTACCTAGAATAGCTTAGAAACATGACTCTATCATGGTGGTAGTCGATTGGTTCAACAAAATGAGCCACTTTATTTCTTACGACAAAACTAATGATACTTTATATATTGTTAACCTCTTTTTGCAGGAGATTGTGTGACTACATGAGATCCCCAAAAGTACTATTTTTGATCAAAACATGAAGTTAATAAGTTTCTTTTGGCAAACTTTATGGAAGAAGTTTGACACTAAGTTAATTTTTATCACTTCCTATCATCCTCAATTAGATGGTTAGACTGAATTCATGACAATTGAAAGTCTGCTTCGAGCTATAATTGGGAATAATCTACATGATTGGGATTTATGTCTACCTATCATCAAGTTTGCATACAATCGCTTGACCCACAACTCAATAGGCAAATCACCTTTCAAGTTTGTTTATGGCATCAATCCAAACTTACCTATGGATATGATTACTAGCCCAACCCTTAGAGGAGAAAGTTAGACTGACCTATAGCGCTAAGGAATTTCAAAGACTACATAAGAGAGTTGCGAGCAGCTTGCCAAAACAGTGGTCCAACAACGGGAGCAAGTAAATCAAGGGAGAAAGCGCATTGTTTACAATCCTAGAGATCTTATATGGATTCACCTCAGTAAAGAGTGATTCCTTAAGAAGAAGATGAAAAAACTTTCTCCTTGGTTAGATGGTACACTCAAAGTTATAAGGAGAATCAATGACAATGCCTACGAGTTGGAATTACTAGAAGGATATGGGGTATCACTAACATTCAATGTCTCTGATCTATTGCCCTATATTCTAGAAGAAGTAGCTTAAGATTTGAAGGTAAATCTTTAACAACCTAGTGGAGCCGATGGAATGTTAACCTCCAGACCCCTCACTCGAGCCTATCTCAAAGGCCTACAAATTCTTGTAAAGAGGATTTTATCTATTTAGCTTGGTCAAGACGAACTCCAACATCAAGTAGGCTTGATAGTGAACTCCTTAAGTGCCTAGCTTAGAGCACCCTGATCTACTTTGTCTTATGCCCAGGTGTTGATCTTACAAACATTCAATGCATGGCTAACCTATCAAGTGCCAAGCATCTTATTACTAACCAGCCAATTACCAAGAACCAAATTACAGTCCTATCTCTTATTAAGGACTTGGACGCTCACCTCTTAGCTTCTTCCTATTTACTTATCTCTTCGCCTATATAGCTCGGTTCTAATACTTCACTGCCCCATGTATAGAGGGAGTGATAGTATGCCACTTGTCTTTACTTTTTCTAACATTTTATTATATTCTCTTTATCATGATTAGCCCATTTGCCCATTTTGGTAATGCATTAAGTTTCTTTACTTTATATTACCCCTCATGTAATTTTATGCATTTCCTAGTTGCCCTCTTACTACAAATAGTCCTATGTCACTTGTACTCAGAATTATCTTATCCTTTATTAGCTAATGAGTATTCTCTCTTGTGTCTTGAGAGAAACCCTCTCAAGTTACAAACCCTTACTCTTATCTAAGCATACTAGTAGCTTAAAGTTAGTGGTGAGTGGATTTTAGTTCTTTGCTTATGTATCATATCAAGTCAGGAATAAGTCGTATGGTGTCTATCAGTGAGTCATATCCAACGAGTAGCCTCATGAAGCTATTGGAAAGGATGAACTAACCTATCTCTACTTTCTTTAATAATTTGGAGGACCCATTTTCAATTCTATGGTAAGTCATTGTGATAACTGAGCTCCAAGACATATCATATGTCTTCTTCATTTGTCCTGGATTCAATCAACAATATAGAAGTACCCATTGCTTCGTTAATATAATAAAAATATATAATTAGTGATATTACTAATTAATAGGAAAAAACATTACATAAAGAGAACATTACATGAGCAATCAAATAAAACATACAAGAAGAAAAAAGAAAAAACTTGCATATAAAATAAAGTAAAAACTTTCAAACAATATAAATTTACATTATATCAATTTTGTTTCTCAATTGGTTTAAAGAAATCAACCATGTCTAATTGTGTTTGTGTGATGTCAAAGAGATTGTCACTTAGAAAAACATTATTAATCTCTATATTTTTCCCCTTCTCCTTCAGTGATCCTTGATAAAGCTTAATGAAATACTTAGTACTTAACTAAGGACCAATCATATTGCAACGATAACATTTGCTTTTAATATTTCTAGAATGATGTCCACCCTTTTCATTGTCTTGTTTTGTAAGTATCTCTTTTTTGGTCATAATTTGTATTCTAATATTAACTACTGTGATAATGTTGTCCTCGACTATAATTGTGACCATGACCATGTCTACGATCATTACCATGATTGTAGCTACAGCTATGACTGTCATCGTATATTTTCATTATTATTATATGTCACACCATTCACTTCAAGGAAGGGGGTAGTTCTAGTAGAATGTGTCTCATGATTTTTTATTAATTGCTCATTATTCTGTTCTGCTACAAGAAGGCATGAAATTAATTTAGAATATTTTTTGAAACCTTTCTCTCTACTACTATAGGAGCACATTTAATGCACAAAAAATAAGGAAAGTTTTCTCTAACATATCCTCATCAGTAATTTTTTCACTACACAATTTTAATTGAGTTAATTTTGAAAATTACATAATCATATTCTCTCTTAGTTTTGAAACTTGTAATTGTAAATACATCTAGTCATAACAAGCTTTTAGAAGAAGAAGTCTTTTGGTGGTCATACCTTTCATTCAAATTTTTCTAAAGAACAAGGGGATCTTTTCTAGTGAGATATTTAGCTTTTAATCCTTCACTAAGATGGTGTTGAATGAAAATCATTGCCTTTGCTTGATTTCGCAATGAAGCCTTTGATAATATCTCCAAGACCCATGGCATTCAAATGGATTTCAGCATCTAATATCTATTATAGATAATTTTTTTTCCCATAATGTCTAGTGCCACAAACTTATATTTTGTAAGGTTTGATATGATGAAACTACATGTAAGAAAAACTTATTATATGATACTTTATAAAAAAAAATACGTGATAATATATGAACAAATTAAATAATAATCTATTTGAAAACAAATAATTAAATGGCTAAAATAGTAAATCAAAGTGAAACCGTATGAAAATAATGAATTATCACCACAATATATTTTAAGAGACTAAACTAAGTAAAGTTATGACATAACCATTATACGCATTCATATATTATATTCCATTTATATTAAAACATCAAAATCAATTTTCATATTATTCCATATTGGAATGGCCTTTGAATCAAAACGTTATCATATACCTGAATTTATTTCAAAAATGGCATCTAAAAAGACAAACTTTTATTATTACAAAACTATAGAACACGAGATGCAATATATTTGTGGTAATTCACAAGCTACAAATTTTATATAAATAATTCACCTATTCTAAGAATAAATATTAACTCTAAGAAAGTGAATGTAATGGAAAATTCATAACATAATATGTACTTGAATTTTATTGTTTTGGTTGGAATTGTGTTGATAATGTCTTGTATATAATATAATAATTAAATATGCAATAGAAATATAAATAGTATAAGAGATTGGAAGAGCATGAACATTTTCTTTCTTTTCTAGTCAATATCTAAACATAGAAAATTATAATTTATAGAATTAATTTTGATAATCGATTACAAAATAATAAAAAGACATAAATCCATAAATTTTCAATAATAACAGATATCCATAATTATATACATTTATAATAGCAATAGCTATTTCGTTCTAACTTCTCCACTCATTTGGGTCCAATGATAATCCAACTTACCTATATCCACTTCATCACCTCTAATTTGATGCTTAAACTTTTATTGACATCTTCTCATCAAATTTCTCACTCTTAGGATCAACTGGTAGCTAGTTAGTGCCTCCCTTATCTAACATTGATTAGCTTAAGTACCTACATAACCATTAAATTGTATCATCTTAGATATGAGATTCATAATTGATAATAAGGTAGTATTTGGTTGCGCAATTTTTATGGTACTAAACTAAACAAAAAATTTTGTTTTATGTTTGGTTTATAAATTTGTTTAGTGACTGGATAAAAACTAGATTAATGGATTAAACGAAATGTCTAAATTTTGTTCCATCTAAACTACGGTACAAAAATGAAATCCATATAACAAAAAGAAAAAATATTTTACATTTTCAAAAATACCCCTTCTTGTTATAATATTTAATTAATAAATATTATTTTTATTAAATATTATAAAAATTATTTATTTTATAATATAAATAATTAATTTTTTAATATAAATTTTGTGTATAGTATTGTGCAAACCAAATATAGTACAATAAGTTTGTACTATCCAATCCTCCTTATACTTGTTCTAACTTGTTATATTTAGTTCTTTTTATCTAGTCCAGTTTTTACAACCAAATACTACTTGAGTAAGTAGTTCATGATTCATGTGCTTCAAACATCAAGGACCTTAGTGGTAAGCATAAATAATAACCACAACCAATCATAATTAGTCAAATATATATATATTCAAATGCAAATTAAACTCATTATAGAAAAAACTACAGAACTAAGATAGAAATTGCACTTCCTTGGAAATACCTAGCATAAAATTTAGTATAAACACTAAAATCTATAAATTAATATTAAATAATAATTAGTTAAATATGGGTCATGTTTTAGGTCATTCAACATGGATATAAATGACAAACTAAAGGACTAATTGGCTGCCTACATTAACATTAGACTGTTGTTAGGATTGGAGCCTCAATTACATAACTTTAATGGTTGTTACTTAGCTAAATTGATTCCATTCTAGTTCGGTGTATCTATATTTTACCTTTTGTTTTACCAATGGTTTCTGTAGATGGCTACTTTCATAATTGGGTTTTAATCCAATTTAATGCCGTGGACCAATTACAGAGCTTAGTAAACCATGTTAATTAGGGATGCCATTTTAAGGAGATCTAGTTTGATAAGCTTGGAATAAGGATTGTTGAACTAGTTTTTATTTTTATTTATTTATTTATTTTTACTCTCATGCTTACTTGGTTGTCTCATATACAAAAAGTAAACTTAAAAAAGGTCTTTTTGAGTTCATTTAAGCTTTCATAGTCCTTTAAAAAGCTTCAATAAGCCATAGGCTTATTTTAAAAGAAGTAGCCCTCTTTTACATTAAAGATAGGCTAATTATATAAGCAATTGGGCTTGACCTTGTTTAAGTCCAATATTAAAGCCCATGCACTATATAAAGAAATTGAGGCTTCAATCTCAACCATCTATTATGAAAAACGATTTGATGGCTCTTAGTAAGGGCTCATCTAGTTTATCCATTTTAATTTCATCCAACGATCAAGATCAAGGGACAAATTCTACATATAGGAGCCTCCTCCTCCTCATTTGCAATATTAGAATTATTGGTAAGTTTCAATGAAATGTTACTCCGTCAACTAACTTTGTAGAAGATCAAACACTAAAATCATTAATATAAACACCTTATTTTTGCTCTTTGATAGTTATAGTTTTAGTTTCAGTTTCAATTTCAGTTTCAGTTTCTTTTAAAATAAAAAAGGGGTCCTAATTCAAATATATATATATATATATATATAAATACAAAAAATTAAGAAATTTAGAAAAATACCTTAATTTTTTGAAATTAAAAAAATAGGAATTTTTAAGAGAATAGAATTTTTTATTATTACATAAGAGTGTTGAGTTGTTTTAGGGTTACTTACTTTTATTTGGATAGTTTTTGTTTTAAACATAGTTAGGTAGCTTTATAGGTTAAATACATTATGTTTGCAATAAAATATAAGGCATAAGCCAATAGCCCATTTGGTATAATACTTAGTCTTGCAATTAGAGCAAAGAAAGAGGTTTAACGTTCAATTCTTGCAAAAGGTGCAATATTGCATCTTTTTATTTTTGCTTTCCTTCTTTTTCTCACCCTTTCTTATGCATGACCAAACCGAGGTTCTCACTTTGTGGCTATTTTTGATCAAATTTTCTTTGTGATTTCACTAAATTAATGGTGAAATCATAAAGACCACTTAAGATACTTTGAATCAATACTAAGAACTTGTTCAAATACACACATTTCAAGGATAAAATTGGCTAGGAAAGTTTGAGATAAAGCTTATTTCTAGCCAATATTGATTTACCTAAATCAAGTTGCAATGATAAGGACTGAAGCTTTCATTAGTATTTCAAGCAAGAAACGAACATCCAAGGATTGTCTTTGATTGTTCTTTTCAGTTGAAATTAAGTAAAACCAAATTAAGATTAGATTAAAATGAGTCAAGCCCATTAACTCTTGATTTTAAATTCAATAGCGATATTGAACTTTCCATGTTAGTTTAAGATCGAAATAGCATAAAGGGGTTTATAGGTTGTTATTCAAGCATCAATACTCACTAAAAATCACTCATTTAAGCAATTATAGTCTCTTTCTCTCTCTATAGGTCGCATACTCTCTCCCTCTCTATGATAAGCTTCAGCTTGATGCTCTTTGAGTGCAACTGACCTTACCCCTTTGACTAACATTCCTAAGACCTAAGCTTCGAAACACCACTTGCCTTGCTTTCAGTCATGCCTGCAGTCATAAGGACCAGCTACTTAGGGTTTCACCCTTACAACCATAGCATGAACCATCACAATATGGTGGTTTTGATGCCAAACCAACCACACTATGAGCTCTACCATGGTCAAAAACCTATGTTCTCTTGCCTTCTTGAAATATGGCAAACACCACCAAGCTTGACTACCTCTATCACTGTTGACTCATTTAGCTCCACAACCCAAATGGCTAATGTGGTCGTAATGTTACTCCTACACCTCTTAAGACTAATAAAATATACATGAAAGTGCTTTTCTCCACTTGATTTGTTGCTTAGAACTAACCATTCTCCTTTACGTAACCTATGTACAATGCATGTGACTAGGTTGGTTGATTTGTATCTAACCTCAACTCACTTCGAAACTTGTGCTTAGTTCCCTTTCTGACTCACATGTTGATTTGATCCCATAGCAGGTTTTTTTTTAATTATTATTATTCTTTTTATTGTTATTATTATTATTATACTTTGTTATGAAAATTAAAAAAAAAAACAACAACAAAAAAGAAAAAATATATAAAAATGAACAGAATGGAATTCTTTGTTTTAAGTTTTTTATTTTTTCCTTCCTTTTGAAATTGGCCTCCTTAATAAAGCTAATTTTTTAATGAATAAATAAACATTTTTTTCCCCTATTTTAAGATATTTTTTTCTTTCTTTCTTCTTTTCTCTTTTTCTTTTTTAAAGAAAAATTTGTGTTTTGATAAATAAAATGAAAAGATGGTCTTATCACATAGAAAAAGAATTGTTTTCCTAAGAAAAAAAAAAGAATAAATTGTTAATTAGTTCTTTTCCAAATTAGGGTTTTTTGAATCTTTCAACAAATAATAAACCATTGAATTAAGATGCTTCATTTAGAATTTTTCTCAAATAAAGCAAAAATGCTTAAGAGACTTAAACTTAACCAATTTTTCAAATTAAAATAAATCAACACATTAAATTTTTTAGAATGGACTATAAAAGTTTAAGGAAAAATTACAAATAACCTTTCTAAACTTTGACTTAGGTGCCGATTAACTCGCTCAATTTTCAAAGTGTATTTTTTTATTTTTAAACTTTTATAAATTGACAAATAACCCTCATAAATTAAGAATAATCCTTTAAATTTTAATTTTAGTATATAAACACTCCTCTAAACTATGGAGTATTTAGGGGGTATTTTCATATCAAAATAAAAGTTTATGGAGTGTTTATTTACTAAAATTAAAGTTTAAAGAAGTTATTTTTAACCTATAGAGATTATTTACCAATTTATAAAAGTTTAGAGATCAAAATTTACATTTTGAAAGTTCAAGAGGTCAATCTACATCTAAGTTAAAGTTTAGGAAGGTTATTTACATTCTCCCCAAAGTTTAATCTCAAATAACAGGTACTTAGGGACATTGAAGCAATTATGGAGTGACTTAAAATATATAAAAAATTATTTTTTTCTTTTCAATAATTTTTTAAAAATTTCTTTCCTTTGTAAATAATTATAATTTTATTTCTTTTACTTGTAAATATAAATTATTCTTCAATTTAGATGGATAATTGAAAAATAAAGTTAATCTTGGAAGGTTAAGGTAGTATTTGTTTATTGTTTAATAGGTTAGCCTAGATCCAAAATATCTAGTTAAAAAAAAAGAATCAATTTTTACGTGGTTTATTAAATAAGTTATAACTAATCTACCTAATTAGTTATAATTTAACTTTTTTTTTCCCTCGACTTCAATCGGGTAGGGACTTCAAATTTTTTCAAATTAAAAAGAAAACCAGAATTTTCCTTTAAGGGTTAATATTAAATGAGATATTGTTTAATATTGATTGAATTAATAAAAATAATGAAAAACGAAAACATTAGGCTCAACAATCAAGAATAAGCTAAGTATGGATTAAGAATATGGGATTCGATCTACTGTCACATATATGCTACAAGACATCAAACTTGTCTATTCCTCCTACGCCTCTATCTAATATCACCCCTCCCGTATTATTAAATTAAAACTTCTTTAGGATCGATTAGCATATACATCGTAGGTAATTGGTCAATTACAATAACCCCCATACGGTATCTTCTTTTGGGTATTAGGGACTTAATCTTATCTCTTAACTACTTTAGTTTAGTATTCTATTTGTTTTTTTAATCCTCTTCTAATTGTTAAATAAATTCAAGGAGTTTGCTAATATACTGAATTCTTGCTACAATCACTTATAGACTGAATTCTTCTAACCTGTTGTTCATCAATTAAGATCAGCAAAACAAATGGAGATGTTTAATAAATTTGTTGTGTATTGTTGAAGTAAACCCAACTTATCTATAACAATTGCTTAGATTTCAAAATATACATAGTGTTTGGTTGTAAGGATTGGACTGGATATGATAAGTATAAGAAAGGATGGACAGTACAAATTTATTATACCATATTTGATTTGTACAGTATTAGATACAAAATTTTATGTTATCCTTTATTTAGTATATGCAAGTACTAGACTCGTTATTGTACTTTAACATTTATACCCTTAATATTGTCTAATATATATTTTAATTATATTTTTATATTATTTGAAATAGGATTTAAACGGATTATTGAATTCATATAATTAAGCAAATTATATATAATATTAAATAAAAAACACATAGATTTGCTAGCTATTAAAAAATTAATTATTTGTATTATAAAATAAATAATTTTTTGTCATGTTTAATAAAAATAATGTTAATTAACTCAATATTATAATATGGAAAGGTATTTTTAAGAATATAAAATATTTCGTTTTTGTCCAATAAATTTTATTTTTGTACTTTTGGTGTAGATGAACAAAATTTGGATCTTTTGTTCAGTCATCAACTTAATTTTTTATCCTGTCATTAAGAAAAATTAAAAATTAAATATGATATAAAATTTTTTATCTAATTTAGTACCATAAAAGTGACATAACTAAATGTTACTTTAAGTTTTTATTATAATCTACCTTCTAGGTTGATTTCTTAGTTGAGCCTGTCAAGAAAACACAGTGACTCAATATGGATCTACTTCCCGTAATTTATACCTTAATTCTTATTATTCATTTATACATAATTATTTTCATTTAGAAAAAAATAGAAATTAATTGGTATTTACTTCTCTTAATATTCGTAGTTGGAGTTCTCTGGAGTGAATTGAGCGAGACGAGAGGAGTTATGTTTAATCATATGACGAGGGTTATGTCTGATTTTTGTGTTATTTTACTCTTTTATCCTTGTTTTCAGGTTATTTTTGGAATGATTTTAGATAAATAATATTTATAGAAATGAATGTATAAATTAGGATATATAGATAACACGTTTAAACTGAGACACGTGCCATGGAATTTGCTGTCGGCGACTAAAGTGGTTCAGGAGAAGTATTTTAGTTTTGCCACATACGCTGACATTCCGACAGTCAGATGGACAAGAAGACGCAAAATTCACCGTAAACTTTAACGTGATTCCTTCTCTAATTTTAATAATTTTGTCGCCATTTCAGCGTCCTAAAGAAATGAAAAATATTTATCATATCCAGTAATAATATTTTTAAGAATAAAAAGGAAAAGATAGGTTTAGACACAGTCTCTACCGCTTCAGATTAACTGTAGCATAAGGAACTATAATAGGCCACATATATATAGCAATATGTACAAGTCGAATCCTATATTGGATTAATTATTATTCATTAAAGTGAAAATAAACAGAAAAAAGGAAAAAAGTATAACCTCATTTTGTTCGTGGTGAAGCGTTTACACATCGGTACCATTTAAATAATAATAAACATATGATGTAAGTACCATTATAATATAATGATATAATGGTTAATAGTCGTACATATATATATATATAGATATATATGACATTTGACTTACAAATGTGAAATCGACAAAATAATAATAATAATAATAATGAAGAGCCTCTAGCTTTCTTGGGGAACAGGCAAGGCGAAAGACCATATTACATGTTTTCATATTAACGACTACATTCTATTGTAATTATAAATTATAATATATTAGGTCCCAGTATTTGGTATCTTCGAGGTATTAGATGTTCATTAGATTCTAAAAGAATTTTTTTTTATTTAACATTGATTATATACTTTATAAAAATATATATTAAAAATATAAGTATTTGATATTTTAATAAATGCCTTTTTGGAGCTTTTATGGTCCCTTTTTTATTATATATTTTTGTTTGTTAATTATTCCACCGTTACACATTGTTTAAGTAAGAAGGAAGTAATTAGAAATGAAAGAATATGGAAGGATTTGATTTTTTTCTATGTATTTGGATAATGGAAAGAAGAAAAATGAAAGGACTTATAATTATTAAAAAAAAAAAGAGGATTATATAAAATTACAAAAATGTCCTTTGAAAAAATAAAGGAGGAAGGAAAGATAGACAAAGGAAAGGGTAAATTTGAAAATATAATGAATTATACATGTTCTCTCCCCTTTCTCTCTAACTTGGGAGGGAAAAAAAATAAGTGGGGCAAGGAAAGTTTTCTCTCCTAATTCTCTACCCCCTTATTTCCCTTTCAAATCAAACAATGAAATTAATTTCTTTTCCTTCTTATTTCCTTTACTCCCTGTTCTTTCCTTTCTTATTTTTTCATCCTAAACATAGGATTAGTTTATATTTATTAGATTTGAATTATTAAAAATACGATCAATTCAATAATTTAATTTTAATAGATACAAAATTAAGAGAACTAGTCATATTAAAAATATGGAAAGGATAATAGTGAAAACCTTTCTTAACCCTATGTTTAGGATGAGGGAACATGGAAGGAAAGAATGGGGAAGGGAGAAAATAAGAAGGAAAAGAAATTAATTCCATTGTTTGATTTAGAATGAAAATAAGGGAGAAAGGAATTAGGAGAGAATACTTTCCTTGAGCCCCACTTATTTTTGTTTCTTTCCAAATTGAAAAGAAAGAGGATGGGACATATATAATTTATTATATTTTCAATTTTGCCCCCTCTTTCATTCTTCTCATCCTCTTTTATTTTTTCAAAGGATATTTTTGTAATTTTATATAATTCTTTATTTTGTTTCTAATAATAATTATAATTTTTTTTTATTTTCCTTCTTCCCATTATCCAAACATATAAAAAAGAATCAAATCCTTTCTAATTATTTTCCCACCTATTCTTTCCTTCCATATTCTTTCAGTGTAAATATCCGTTAGCAAAATTCTCGCTAATGTTATATTAGTATTATATTACATACCGACAATGACAGCAAGAATGACGTCGCTAAAACCTTGCCTAGCAAGCCAATATCAGATACCTCAATCCATCTCCACTCTATATAAACACAATCCACGGAGTGAAACCTCCATCAATTCACATCAACACCAACAAAATCTTAATCTCAAATCAGAGACAATCACAAAAATGGCAGAGGGAATCAAAGTGACCCTCCATGGCTTTTGGGCAAGTCCCTATGTGAAAAGAGTTCGACTAGCTCTTAAACTCAAGGGCGTTGACTTTGATTATGTAGAGGAAGACTTGATGAACAAGAGCCCATTGCTTGTTCAGTACAATCCAGTTCATAAGAAAGTTCCTGTTTTAGTTCACAATGGAAATCCAATTGCAGAGTCAAGTGTGATTCTGGAGTACATTGATGAAACTTGGAGTGATGGTCCTCAGCTTTTGCCTAAAGACCCTTATGAAAGAGCCAAAGTTAGGTTCTGGGCCAGCTTCATACAACAACTATTTGAGTCCCTAATCACTGTGCTGAAAACTGAAGGAGAAGCACAGGAGAAAGCTGCGGCGGAAGTCCATGAGAAACTGAAGATACTTGAAGAAGGTATCAAGGGTGGTTTTCCAGGAGGCTCACCATGCATTAAGGGTGAGAATATGGGACTGTTGGACATTGTCATGTGTTCCATTTTTGGTGCTCACAAAGCTCATGGGGAAGTCCTTGGGGTTAAGTTTATGGATCCTGAAATGTATCCATTGGTCTCCTCTTGGGTGGAGGGGTTTGCTGAGGTTTCTGTTGTGAAAGAAGTAGCTCCTCCTTTTGAACAGGAGGTGGCTTTTCTCCGACATCTTAGGAACAAGTTTGTTCCGACGGCAACAGCTTAATATCATTAAGGTCTTACGTGGAATCAAGAATGGAGTAGTGTTTAAGGTCGTGTGACCTGTTTGTAATCATCATTTAGCTTCATGATCGTAATGTAACTCTTTCATTTTGGTAGAATAAAGCGGTTGCTAATTAAAGCTGTTCTGTTTTTATATCCTTACTTTGTAGAATGTTGCACTTAGCTTATAAGAAAATGGATGGGAAATATTTGGGTCATTTTGTACCACTTAACTTGAGTGAAACTCATCCTATTGATGTTTTGATACATAAAGAAGAACAGTCTCATATATGGTGTGGTCTTTTCCCTACAAATGCGGTCCCCTTCTTTTACAAGCTATTAGAGTTTGGTGGTCTTACAGGGTAAAAGATTCAATTTACATGCAGCGGAAAGTTTCAAGTGACGCAAGACTACTTTCTTATTGAAATAAAGATTTTTTTGCTTTCTAAGGTGAAGAATGAGTCAAGTAAAACTTTCTTACGGAGGGTGCTAGTTCTTCAAATTATTTTAAGGACTTCACCAAATACTAAAAGCTACAAATTTTCACCTTTTCCGATTAATCCTGATTTTAAAAAATATAAATATTAGATTATCGAAAGGTTTCTTCTGAGAGATTTCTTGAGAAGTAAGCAAAAATCCAATGACCGATCAATTTCCTATATTTGACATTGTCTTAACCAAAAGTCTTTACTTGAATAACACTAAGATTGACTTTCCTGTTATTCTAATCAAATATTAAATAGATTAATGTCCAACTGCTCTTCTTTAAAATACATTGTCTGACCATTGTTATCACTCTGGCATAGACTTGCCCACCAAGTTGAAAGGATAGGGATGGAGCCGAAAGCAAAAGGCAGTCCCTTAGACGTCGGTGTGGCCCATACCCAGGCTAATTCATGCTTCTAGTTGCCTTTTTTTTTTTTGCTTCCTTAGATGAAACCCGGCTTATTAATTCTTTAATTTGATGAATAAGATTTTAATGCTTTTGCAACCCTGTACAGAAAGGAAAAAAACTTTAATGATATTAGCATGATATATGAATGAATTAGTAACATATAAATACTAATAAAATTTAAATTCATCTGTTTTTAAACCTTCCACCGTTAAATCTTTTTTCACACGAAAGAAGTTCCTATGCCCATATAACGCATCTTGTGTGCTTGTAGGAATTCTCAGTAGTTATTGGTCATTAAGTGTGACTCAATATCATGGAGATTATCTGGTTATTTGATTCTGAGGTCCAACGACTACCTGTGCTTGTTATTGCTTGCTGAGGAGAAAACTGCCGTAGTTAGCAAGACCAACGTAGGGTAACAGATTGCTAGAGGCTAATTGGAAATTTCTAAAAAATGTTTTTCTTTCAATTTCAATAACCATTTTGGCATAAATTATTCTTTGAATGCAAGTTTTCTTGATAATAATGAAATTTCAAAATTTAAACTGCAAAATGTGAAATAGACAAAAAAAAAAAATGAAAGCCCCTAGTTTTCTTGAGAAACAGGCAATTTATAAAGACCATTTTTCTTGTTTGCTGGTCGACCACTATTCCACTGCAAATGCAATTATAATAAATTAGGTCCACTAACGGTTATTTAGAGGTAATCATTAAGTGCATAATAAATATTTTATATTTTTAATATTGATAATACACCTTGGAAAAAATTTATTATAAAATATAAATATTTAAAAGTTTAATAAGTATCATGGGACACATCGTTGCCAAATTTTCTCCTAAGTTATATGTATATATGTGTATATCTATACATGCTGGCCATGAGGTTTTGCCGTAAAGACCATTATAAAAGAGCTAAAGTTAGATTCTGGGCCAGGTTTATAAACCAATAGGTTAGTATTCGTTTGCAGTGTTAATTGTAATATAATTTTGGACAAGATTAGACATGCAACTTGTAAACATGATAAGATACATATGGGCTGAATCGTAAATGTATGGGTTTAAGTACATTACATGCATATTCAGCATCTTTATCTTTGAAATCAAACGTTTACATCTTTTACATCTTTGAATCTTCAAAAACGTGCTTTTATTTCTCTATTATTCAACAGTGTACTATACATGAACTAACATATGTATTAGTTGATTGGTTGAAGCTATTTGCAAGGAAAGGCCATGGTAGAAGTCCACGAGAAACTAGAGATGCTTGAATAAGGAATCAAGGGTGGTTTTCTAGGAGAGCCACCATGTATTAAGGGTGAGAATGTGGGACTTTTGTGTTGCGCCTTGAATTCAAGGGTTAGGCTATCCATACTAAAAGTTGCCTAGAAGTTGCCTAGTTTGAGATATAGCAATTATCCTATTTGCTTGAATTGTAAAGGTTCTAACTTCACACACAATTTATTAGATGTTTTGTAAGAATTAAATATGAATACATGTATTTGTAGAAATATAATAATGGCATTTCTCTATTCTCATATGAACTATTAAGGTCATGGAGAATCGGAATTTTCTACGAAACAGTAAAATGTATAGTAAAAGCAACTCTAATAGCTCCTTTCATAATAATCTATGTTTATATCCTAACGTAGGTTCTCTTGTTGGGTTTGCAGAAACTCTCATGCACTTAGGATCCTAACTCATCTAAAGCTTTTGGCTTCAATAACTTATAGAAAATTATAGAGGAATGAGCGATAACTTACTTAATAAGTGAGCTAGAAATGGAAGTATGCGTTCAGTACATTATAAGTAGGGTTTTTAACTAAATTAGTTAGATGCAATATGTGTATAAGTAAATACTATCTTACAACGTTATCTAATTTGTCATGAGATTAAAGAAATTGATTCTACTCTAATCCGGATTGAGGAGCTTGATGTTATGTACTTTTGAATCGGAACCAAATCAGTGCTTATGCAATGGAGAATATCCTCTTCTCATAACTACATTCGAATTATGCTCCCCTAATCTTGTTACGACCTTCTCTTTTATTATTTAGTTCAACTAAGAGTGTAGAAAAGACCATTTTAGCTATCCTCATAAAAACGAGTCCGTATTTAGCTCAAGAGTCCTAGCCGTTACCCTTAATGGATTGCAATATATATTAGGTTAGATGTTAAGCCAAGTTTGAGTTAGTTCATTTTTAGGGTGATTCACTAAGCTAAAAAAATTCAAGCATAATAATATTTGAAGAACAACCATAACATAGTGCTCAACTCTTATCACAGCAAATCAAAACTTAACCATAAGCGTTGCATACGCACAAATGGCTAACTACAATTACAAACAAATAAACACCAAAATCCTTAGATATTGTCAAAATAATATCAAAACATGCTGTAAAGTATTAATTCTACTTACTTGAAATTTTAGTTGCTTACGTGTTGCTAATATCCGAGTTTGCTTAGATGGTATTTCCTATATTGCAAGTAATGGTTTCAAATTTCACATGAATTATATAACAATAATAATTTGTTTATCATATTTTAGATTAGTTTATTACTGCTATAATGGATAGTACTCATCTTTAGTAGTTAGGAATTAGGATTATGTAAATAATTTCCTACTCAAGATACCATCTAAGTGGCTCTCTAAGTCACTCTTTAAGTAGGTTTATGTTTATATGAAATCTACAAAAACCTTACAATTTATTTGGTTTATGGTCATTGCAAATCATTAAGGTAGTATTTTATACATATATGTATGTAAGTATATTTATAAAAGAAGAGATATAATTATGCTGCCTGCTTTTATGAGAGCTATCTTTATAGAAATTATACAATGTGCATACTTTATAAGAAGAAGACGTCTACATATACGGCAAGGTATGCGTGTTTATATATATACATGCAACATATAACCTTTATGTACTTATGACCTTATAATATGTCATAAATACAAGCATTCTGACAACTTCAGAACCATATATATTATATAGTGACTTTTGGAGCATTTATATATGGACATCTTATATTTACATAACATAAGTTCATGTATGAAGATATTGGTATGTTTTGCTAAAGATATGTATATATAACCTAATGATACCTTTGTATATATGTTCATATATGCTATGTGCTCATTCTATGTAGGACATTATTGTATTCTATAGTCATATTATAAAAGTAGCTATGCATTCATATAGCTAATATAGCCTATGTATTATAGTTACTACAACTGAGTTATGTTAAGTTTAACGAAAAATTGCTTATGAGTCCTACTATGCTGTTTGATAACGCGAAAGCATAAATTCTATCCGTAACATCACGTCTTAGGTCGTCATAAGACGATGTCTTTTGTGAACACTACTGATAATCCTTATACATATTTATCGAACATTAACAACTATTAGTATTGTTAGATTCATAAGAGCAAAATAATATGAGTCATGAGTTCGATTCTCAAATTTAGTTCTAAAAAGCTTAATCACTATGTATATACGGTTGGATTTTATATCAAAACATACTTCATTCCATCATATTTTCGTAACAAGTTCTATTTAACCATAAAATTTCAACATAACCTGCTTGTAAGATTTATGAAATATCCTACTAATAACTTGTGTATATGGCACTTTAGGTTTAAAACATTACAATAAGGAGCAAATATATATAAAGAAAATCTTGTCATCGTCAGTATGAATTTTCGTTCAAACATAAAAATTTTTAACCAAATATGGGATTACATTTAACTTTCAATTCCAAAAGTTAGCCATGCAACTAAACATGTTTTGTGCATAGAAATTAGCATAATACATCATTGTACAAATCTAAGTAAATTATCACATTAAATTAGGGCTAACTAAGACTTACCTTAAATACGACTCAAAAAAGGAAGAAAGGAAGATGCGGTGTGAAAACCTGAATTCATGATGAGAAATTAAAATACGCTCTCTAATATCTTTTCAAACAAAGCACATTCATTAAAGCTGTTTGATGTGCTTCCTTCCTTCTTCCTTTGGCTCTCTCTCTCTCTCTCTCTCTCATGTTCCTAGTGTGCGTGTGTGACTGTTGTCACCCTTTGTTGCTGCCAACAAAAAGGGCTCTGGTGGGCAAAATTTAAGCTCTTCTCTCACTGCTTCAATTGAGGCGGTTTGCAATGTATATTTTTATATTAATTTATTTTGTTTTACTAAACTTCCACAATAAGTAAAGTAACTTCATATATTATTATTAATCATGATAATATTAGATTTCGTAATGTTAACTATGAGCAGGGTTCTTATTTCTTTGTGCAGCAGGGATTTTCCTTACTTGATAATTTTATTATTATTACAATAAATTTGAATAGCAAAGTTTTGTCCATATATATATATATATATCTATATCTATATATCACGGTCGCAATTCCTATAGCAACTTCAATGTGTTGCTTGCATAACAATCTCAACTAGTTATATATGTGAAAATTTTTTTAATTACGAGATGAGAAAAGATAAAAAAAAAAATTGTACCCTCCAATTAGAAAAACTATAGTTAAATAGGTATCCTTTTTCTTTTCTTCTTCTTCCTTATTTTCTTTTTTCTTTTTTTTTTTTAAGTTCAATATCTTCGATAACTAGGTGTCATTATATGCTTCAAGTAATGTTCAATTGATTCTTCTCCTGCCACGTCCAAGAGCAAGTAGCAGTCGATATTTTTAATCGATCCTTTTCAATAATTTCACTTCTATTAAGTAACTTATGATGTATATTATATTAAGCTATTAAGTTTTATTCGATTCCACATCTTTAAATACATATAATTTTTATATTTCTTTTTTATTATTTACTTTTTAAAGCTTCAAAAAAGTATCTTCAATATTTACTTCTATATCCAATATTTGTGTGTGTATATATATATAACTTATTGACTTAATATAATGCAATTGAGCAGATAAATTAGCTTTTTTGATATGGCGAAGGACACTTTCTTATTTCAACAAAATGAAGATCAGCCTGGTGGAAGTCAAAACCAGATGGGTGGATCCTTATAAAATAGGCTTTTTTACCCTCTCATCTTCAAAACAACCAAGCCCACTTTAGCCCACTTTATTTGAAAATAGATAAAACACTAAACCCACTCCAATACACACTTAATCATGCCAGCGTATCCAAGCCTCTCCTTATTAAAAATTGTCCCTTATCTCCTTCCTAATCATAGTTGAGGAATCCCAAAGCCTTAAAGTTTCCAACAACATCGATTCGGGGAACTTTGACAATTAATAGCCTTTTCCCTCAAACACCTTAGCTTTGTCATCCCTAACTAAACTTGCTCTTCCCCAAATCAATCCACAATCTATAGCAAAAACCCTTCTGAATATGAGTCTTATAAAGACCTCAAACATTCCATCCCCCCTAACAAATGCTCTTAAGGCTTTGACTATCAAACGGTTCAAACCTTACGAGGAACTAGAGGATTGTTTAGGCCCTCCTTTTAAGAAGGGTAAAGAGGAATTATTGGTTGAGTTTCTACATCTCAATGAAGGATCCTCATCTACAATATAAAAAAGAAAGAGGATAAGAAGAGTAAGTCAGAAGGATCATTGATGAAGAAAAGAAGAAGTGTCAAAGGGAAGCTAGAGTTTTCAAGTGAATTGGTTGAAGTTAATGTGGTACAAGTGGAGTCTTACATTTGAAGTATGTGATGGCTTGCCTCTAAAAGCCACTTAGTCGCCATAATTGCCCTTTGTTAGAACTATCAGGGTTTGGGGCAGCCCTCAGTAGTTACAGAGCTTAAGAGTATTATATCTCATAAAAAGCCCCAATTAGTTTTCTTAATAGAAATTAGAAGTAGATCATCTTATGTCGAGGCTGTGAGAAGAAGAATGAATTTTGATGAAGGTTTCCATATTGATCCATAGGCCTAAGTGGTGGTATCTCTCTTTGGTGGAATGCGTAAGTGAGGATAGAAATTCTGAATGCTAGCCAGAATATGATTGATACGAGAATAGCTGGAGTTACAAATGAAGATGACATTTGCATTACCTGGTGTTATGGCCCCACAGACTGTTACACTCGTATTAGGTTTTGGGATTAGCTTACAATAGTAGTAGGTGGTGTGTTATCTCCATAGATGGTTCTTAGAGATCTCAACGAAATAGCGGAAACTAATGAAAAATCAGGGGGAAGAGAAAAACCACCATTGCAGTTAAGAAACTTCAAATGAATGATTTCGGATTGCAGTCTGATAGATATTGGAAGCTCGGGAGTCCCTTATACTTGGTGTAATAATCGTATGGAGGGCGTTCCAATGAAAGAAAAACTTGATAAAGGGCTATTTAATTCTTTGTGGCTAAAGATCTTCCTAAAATCACATGTGACTAATTTGATTGCTCATGCAAGCGATCATTTTCTAATAGTGGTGGAAAATCATCTAATAGAATCAAAAGGCCCTAGAATATTCAGGTATGACCAAATATTGATTAATAACGATGGGTATAAAGATGTTGTTACTAATTTTTGGAAGGATACTGATGTTTTAGCTGATCCTGATGGTTTGATGTATAAGTTAGATGCTTATAGAAGAGTTTTAATGAAATGGAGTAAAGAAAATGTGAGGAATAATATTGTTAAAATTCATGAACTCGAACATAAATTAATGGAGTTACAAGCAAAAGATGCGGATGAAGTTTTGTATGTGGAGGAGAAATTGATTCACAAAGAACTAAATTTTTTCTAAAGGCAAGAGGAATTGTTCTAGGCAACAGCATTCTAGAATAGATTGGTTGAAGAACGGTGATAAGAATACTCCTTTGTTTCATTTGTGCACCAAAAGGAGGAGAATTAAAAATAGAGTTGTGAGAATTAAAAACATGGAAGGGGAATGGTTAGACTTTGAAGATCAGATACAGCAAGCCTTTCTTCACTATTTCTTAAACTTATACACAACAAAGAATGCTTATGTGGGAGATGTAGTGGCTAATATTATTGATAAAATCATTTCTCCTCAAATGAATGGAGCATTAATTCTGGAATTAGACGATGATGAAGTTCTGAATGTTGTTTCTCTTTTGGGACACCTGAAGGTACTTAGTCTAGATGGCTTCAATGGACTCTTCTCTCAAGCACACTAGTTAAAGAATGGCTTGTTGGTGATTTAGGTTGTCAAGTCTTTCATTGTTATCCTTAAACTTTGACTCCACTGATCTTGTTCTCATACCAAAAGTTTCTAATCTTGAAAACTTATCACAATCCCAACTTGTTAGTCTTTGTAACTTTGCCTATAAAATTATTTCTAAAGTTTTGTATAATAGGCTTCAACCTTTCTTGAATGAAATTATTTTACTTTAGAGAAGGGCTTTCATTCTGAGGCGATCAATTCAAGACAATATTATAATGACACATGAATATTTCATTTTCTTAAACATAAAAGGAAAGGAAAAAATTATTTTTGTTCTCTAAAAATAGATATGGCAAAGGCTTATGATTGGGTTGAATGGTCTTTTTTAAGAATTCATTATGAAAAGGATGGGGTTTGCTAATAAATGGATTATATGGATTACCATTTGTGTGAGAACAATTTCTTATAATTTAATGGTTAATGGAAAAAGAATCAAGGTAGCGAATCTAGTTAGAGGACTTCAACAAGGTGATCTAATATCACCATACCTTTTCTTCTTTGTTGTTGTTGTTCTCTCAAAGTTGATGGATAGAGCTAATTGTTTCGGTTAGATTGCAGGTATTAAAATCAAAGGAAATAGCCTCACACTTACTCATTTGTTATTTGCAGATGATGTGTTGTTTTTCTTGAAAGCCTCACAAAATAACTTAATTTGTCTTAAGTGGATTATGAATGTTTATCATAGAACGTTTGATTAGCTTATCAACTTCCATAAATCATCTTTAGTTTTCTACACTTCCTCTTCAAATTTTACAAAGATGATTTGCTATGATGTTTTAGAGATTAACCCACAAAATAAACTAGGTTTCTACCTAAATATTCCATCTTCATAGGGCAGGTCAAAGTACAAAGCTCTTGAACTTTTAAAAGATAGAATTGCCTCTAAGCTAAAATGATGGAAAGGAAGTTTTCTCTCAATGGGGCATAAAGAGGTCCTCATTAAATTCATTGCCTTTACCATTTCGACTTACACAATGGGAACCTTTTTATTCCCTTTAAAGTGGTGTAGGGAGGTTTGTAGTATGATAACAAACTTTTGGTAAGGAGATCCTTCATGTAGAAATAGAATTCATTGGAGAAGTTGACAAAATCTTTCATATTCAAAATTTATGGGTAGTTTAGGTTTCAAAGATTTACATTCTTTCAACCTTTCCCTATAATGAAAATTAGTATAGAGGATTATAGAATACCTAATTGCTTTATGGGTGAAATTCTTGAAATGTATTTGCTTTCCTTCAGTTGATTTCTTGTAAGCAAAAAAGGGTAATAGAGCTTCTTAGATCTAGAATGGTATTATAGAAGGGAGAGAAGTTATTTTACCTGATTTATTTTAGCAAATTGGAGATGGTAGAAAGATTAATATTTGGGATAGTCCATGGATTTCATCTTTGCTTGATTTTAGGTTAGAAAAAAGAAGGATGGAGGCTAATTTAGATTATTTGAAAGTGAAAGATGTTAGGGATGAAATCTCTTTGTCTTAGAACCTTGAAAGAGTCAAGGGTCTTTTAACAAATGAAGAGATTAGTGCTATTAATGAAGTTCCAATTGTTGCCTATCAAGCTGAAGATAAGTTGGTCTAGTCGAGCACACAATATGGTTGCTTTATAGTTAAATCCACTTATGACACAATTTTTAATAGAAACTCAAAATCGAATCGTTTTAGAGCATCAATGTCTTATTTAGTAGATGAAAAACTGTAGAAACTTACTTAGAGTTTGAATTGCAAACCAAAACACAAACACTACTTATGGATGTTATGTACAAATTCACTTGCCACTAATTATAATTTGTGTTGCAAGAAAGTTCTTTAAATTCTTGGCTGCCCCATGTGTAGTTTTGAAGAGTTAGTGGAACATGTGGCCTTATAATGCAATTGGGTATTGCCAATTTGGTTCATTTGTTGCCAAATTTGGTTAGATTAGCAAGATATATCAAGAATTGATCAATGGTTGGAAGGATGAATGCATGTTCAATCAAGAGCTACTGATGAAACAAAAAAAAAAAAAAACTTTTCACCAAGTTTGCTGTTGTTTGATGGAAAGTGTGGAAGCAGAGGAATTGATGTGTCTTTGAAGGAGAAAATCCAATTCTAGATAAAGTCATTAAGCTTGTTTTTAAGGAATTGGATAAATTGCACTTTTTGAAGGATGATAGGCTAAATACGTAAGTGTATTTTCCAAATAGAAAACATTTGAAAATTCCAGAAGGTGATATAGTACCTTAATTGTTCCCACAAAGTAATAAAACCATGATGTTCCTCGGTACCCATGGTCCAAGCTTTCTGAACAGACCACCTAGGTCCAAGGTCCTTGTAGCATGAATGCCATATACCTAATCATGGTACGGGAGTTAAGGCCTCAACTCGACTAAGTTGAGGTTTGAGGTTGGCCAAGGTTGGCTCGACTACAAACAATCCTTTAAGGCCAGGATTTGGGTTACATTGGATTAGTCATGAGATGATATTAGTTGGCCCACGATCTGTTGATGTTAGAATAGGTCGTGGGAGTCTATGATCCAAAATTGCCAATCAATATAATCAATATTGGAAAGTTTGATAAATTTTTTAGGGTCAATGTTATAGATATACCTTAAATTTACTACTTTTTATAATTATATACCTTAAGTTTTGCTGTATTTAATTATACAACTAATTAAAAATTTCGTTATCACCATCTATAGTTCAACTAACTCCAATTTGCATCTTTAGTTTAGTTAATACGATCAACCAATGGAGTGGCTATCCATGGCCTTAATGAGATTGCACAACTCCCTTAAGGTTGTGACTGGCTATCTTATTAGTTGATTTTGTTGATTGAACTAATGTTATGAATTAGAGTTAACTAAGGTACAAGCGATGGCAATTAAATTTTCAATTAGATGTATAATTATACAAATAAAAACTTCAGGTATATGATTACAATGAATGGTAAAATTGAGGCATAAATTGTTACATTGCTTCAATTTTTTACTTAGTTCTTTCAAGGCATCTCAAAGCATTATAGAAAATTTAATAAAAACAATCCTTCTTAGAGATGGTCTTTGCTACGCAAAATTAACTATTATCAAGAACTAACATTTTATAATAAGCCACATGTATATAGCGATATCTACAAGTCGTTTCGTAAATTGAGTTAATTATTATTCTATAAAGTGAAAGAAAAAAAAAAGGAAGAGAGGTGGGGGGGTTGTTCCATTTACGCTTTGGCACCATAATTAATATACGAGGACAAAGTTGTTGCATCTAATTGATTAAATAAATATTTATCTTATAGTGAAATGAATTAGATTTAAATGTTTCATTTCTCTAGTTATGAAATATGGCAGTGAGTGAGTGATTCTTTTATATAAGATACCTATCTCGATTCTATTTAACTGGATAGGTTTCGGGTGGGTATCTAAGATCATATAGTAGGTTTCAGGTAACAATTTCTCGAAATCTATATTTATAGGATAAGATACATTTATAATGTTAGGGTACTCTGTTCCCACTCCAGGTACAGGTTGTAAGATACCTTATATCTACTTTATAATAATACTTAAATAAAATTAATAGATAAAAGAAAACCATTTCATATGTATGAGCTTAAAAAAAATAAAAAAACGTATCCTACAAGAAATCCTAAACTAAACCCGATGTCCTCATATCAGTCTTTTTTTAATTGTATTTTCTCTCTACTCCATTTTCCTCATGCATCAAGTCCAACTCTATTAAAGTTGAAAGGGAAAAATTTGCGTGAAGTCACTTAAACAAAATATGTTATTAACTTATTTTCTTTTGATACAATAATTTCTTTGTATTTTGTTTGAAAAATATCTTGTGATAAATTTATTTAATGTTGTTTAAGTTAAGACTTAATAGAGATTAATGTTTGTAACTTTTTCTCTTATTTAAGATTAGGGTTTATACTAGGTTTAAAAAGATTTAGTTGATAGGTTATGATTTAATAATTGTAATATGTGGTATGAATTCAAAGGTTGTAATTTGTAATTTATAAATATTCTTATTGTCAAAATAAGTTAGCTACCCAAATGAATATAATTTATAATTATTTATTTAGTATTTAAAGTTAAAATCGAGATTTTACTAAAATTGATATATTAATATAACAATGATCGGTGAAAAAAATGATAAAAAAAAATTAAATGCAAGAAATTGAAAGGAAAGAAAAATAAATAGAAACTAGTCATATTAAAATTTATAAGAAAAAAATATTTATAGATTTTATAGAGTATCATACATCTAAAGTGTCAAAGAGTAGAGTATAAATAGTAAAGTTTGAAAGAATATAACTAAAATCTCATACCATATTTACCCTCTACCAACTCATCTCTAATGAAATATGTAATAGTTGGAATATATATATATATTTTGACATTTAACTTTCTTGGAGAACAGGCAAGGCGAAAGACCATGTTACATGTTTTCATAACAACGACTACTATATTCTATCGGAGTCATAAAGTATTATATATTAGATTGCGATATTTGGTATCAACTATGTACTCAATAAAGGCCTAAAAAAGGTGTTTATCAAGGGTTGAAAAGAAATTTCAAGTTTTTCAAATATACCTTATAAAAATATAGATATTTGATTTCTTTATTCTTAAATATTTCTTATTTTAATAGGATTAATAAAATTTTTCATCTCACTTTTAATTTATATCCATCATATTTCAAACATTGAAAATACAATTAATTCAACTATTTAGATTTAATATATGATTCAATCCCATTAAATTAAAGATTGGGATGGAATTATAGAAAAATCTACCCCCTAAACGTTGGTTAGCATTCTCTCCCATATTATATTTATATTACATTACACATTGGCAATGGCATGATGCCATTAGAACCTTGTCTAGCAAAGCTAATACTACGTATCTCAACCCATCTCCGCTCTATATAAACACAATATCCATGAAGTGAAACCTCCATCAATTCACATCAACAACACCAAATAAACTCGTAATCTCAAACCAGAGACAACCACAAAAATGGCAGAGGGAAACAAAGTGACGCTTCACGGTTTTTGGGCAAGTCCCTATGTTAAAAGAGTCCAACTTGCTCTTAAAATCAAAGGCGTTGACTTTGATTATGTAGAGGAAGACTTGATGAACAAGAGCCCATTGCTTGTTCAGTATAACCCAGTTCATAAAAAAGTTCCTGTCTTAGTTCACAATGGAAATCCAATAGCAGAGTCAAGTGCGATTCTGGAGTACATTGATGAAACTTGGAGTGATGGTCCTCAGCTTTTGCCTAAGGACCCTTATGAAAGAGCACAAGTTAGGTTCTGGGCCAGCTTTTTGCAACAACAGCTACTTGAGTCCCTACTCTCTGCGCTGAAAACCGAAGGAGAAGCGCAAGAGAAAGCCGCTGCGGAAGTCCATGAGAAGCTGAGGATACTTGAAGAAGGAATCAAGGGTAGCTTTCCGGGAGGCTCATCATGCATTAAGGGACAGAATATGGGACTTTTAGACATTGTCATGTGCTCCATTTTTGGTGCACACAGAGCTCATGAAGAAGTCTATCGTATTAAGTTTATGGATCCTGAGAAGTATCCATTTGTCTCCTCTTGGGTGGAGGGGTTTGCCGAGGTTTCTGCTGTGAAAGAAGTAACTCCTCCTTTTGAACAGCAGGTGGCTTTTATCCGACATCTTAGGAACATGTTTGTTCAGACGTCAACAGCTTAATGTCATTAAGATCTTATATGAAACGAAGACTGGAGTAGTGTTTATGTGGTGTGACCTGTTTCCTTTATCATCATTTGGCTTTATGTCTGTAGCTCTCTCATCTTGGTGGAATGAAGAGGTTGTTAATTAAAAATGAAACTGAATTAAAAATATTAGACTAGATAAGTATAAGGAAAACTGGATAGTACAAGTTTATTGTATATTTGGTTTGTATAGTATTGAATATAAAATTTATATTAAAAAATTAATTATTTATATTATAAAATAAATAATTTTTTGTAAAATTTGATAAAAATAATATTTATTAACTTAATATTATAACATAGAGGGATATTTTTAGAATGTAAAATATTTTTTATTTTTGTTTAATAAATTTTATTTTTGTATCATAGTACGGATAAGACAAAATTTAAGCATTTTATTCAGTTTATTAACCTAATTTTTATTCAGTTACCAAACACATTTATAAATCAAATATAGAATAATTTTTTTTTTCAATCCAATACCGTAAAAATTGTAAAATCAAACGCAACCTTAAGTTATATGAAATTGATTTCCAAATAAAAGGATAAATAGCTAGGTCAATTTGGACCACTTAATTCGAGTAATTCGTTCAATTGATGTTTTGATATATAAAGAAAAGCGGTCTCATATACCGTGCGGTGGTTTTATAAAACTAAAAGCTACAAATTTTCCTTTTTTCTGACTAATCCTGATTTTAAAAAATATAAATAGCAGAATATCAAAGGGTTTATTCTGAAAAAATTCCTTGAGAATCAAGCAAGAGTCCTCCACTCCACATCATCCATTTTCTATGTTTGACATTGTCTTAACCAAAAGTCTTTACTTAAATACGTGTGAGGACTTTATTGGTTGTAGTCGCTTTCTTCTTTTTTTTCTTTTCTTTTTTCGGCTTCTTCTCTTACTAAGCAAACCGTGCATTGAAACCGGCTTATTAACACTTTAATTTGATGAATAAGATTTCAATGTTTTTGCAGCCCTGTGCACGAAAGAGGTTCCATGCCCTAACACATCTTGTATGCTTGAAGGAACTCTCTGTAGTTATTCGTCATTAAGTGTGACTCCCTATAATGGAGATTTTTTGGTTATTTGATTATGAGGTCCAAAGACTACCTGTGCCAAAGACTGGGAAATTCTAAAAATTGTTTTTCTTTCAATTTCTATGACCATTTTGGCATAAATGATACTTTGAAAGCAAGTTTTCTTGATAATATCGAAATTTTAAAATTCAAATTGCAAAATGTGAAATAAACAGGGAAAAAAAAGTTCAAATATATGAAAGCTCCCAAGTTTTCTTGAGAACAAGCAATGTCTAAAGACCATTTTTCATGTTTTATGGGTGCAAATATAATTATAATAAATTAAGTTATACTAACTGGTATGGTCCAGATACTCATTAAGCGTGTAATATATTTTATTCTTTTTAATATCCATTACACATCATATAAAAAAATGTATTATAAAATATAAATATTTAAAGGTTTAATAAGCGTCATCAGATACACTGTGAACAATTCTTCTCTTAAACTATATGTAAATATCTGTATATGTATACATGCTAGCCAAGAGTTTTTTCCTGAAGACCCTTACGAAGGAGCTAAAGTTAGATCTTAGCCGACTTCATACACCAATAGGTTAGTATACATTTGTAGCGTTAGTGTAATATAATTTTGTATAAGATTAGACATGCAAATTGTCAAGGTCCCTTTTTATAATATACTTATACTAGTAAGGGGCTATTCTTTTATATATATTGTAACATAAGGAGGGACTTTTTTATATAGTTAGGGGTCTTATTATTATCATAAATTTCCACTTTTAGAAAGTGGTATCATTTCACCAATTTTAATATCTCTTTCTATTAAGCCCAAAAATATCTATAAAGCTCTTTATAGGGATGTGAATACTCTTTTGGATTGAAGTTTTTACTTATTACGTTGGTTGATCACTATCGATGGCACTTATTACATATACTATACCCTTAGTACACACATTGCAGCCTTATATTACTATTGGAATTAATAAAAGTATGCTATTTATTTTTCCATTCGTGCTTGTATTCCTTATATTCTGTTGACTTTTTTCCTTGGTTGTGTTGCTTACATGTTTAAACCTTGTTGTCCAACTTTACGTATGAGTTAGGCTTACTTATTATTGCAGAAGCAGGACAGTAAGTGCTGCACGGTCCATTTGTGTACTAAAAAAAGCCCTAGACCGTGACAGTTAATCTTAAAGGCTAAGTTATTCCTACGGGAACGACCATAACATGACAAGAGGAAGTGAGCAAGAGGCTAGATAGCTTAGAGGAAATTCTTAAGAGATTGTCCGAGCGAATGAATGATTTAGTCATACTATCACTAAGAGTAGTTGAAGTTAAGGCTAATTATCAGAAGATGAATGCTAAGATGACCAAAATGATTGAGAATTTTGGTGTTATGGTGCAAACACTCAGAGGGGAAATGTACGTAACGATCGATAAGGTAGGACAACACTTGGAGACTTAAGTGGACGACTTGAGAAGATAAGTTATTACTCGTACCTCAATTGAGACTATTGAGGAGTTGAGAGCACAAGTAGCTATTTTGACTCGGGCTGTGGGAAATGCTCTTACGCTTACCCTTGTACATGTTCCTGCTCATGTAGAACATTTAAAGATGCCTGAGCCTAAGGCATTCATTGGTGTGAGGGACATTAAGTTATTGTAGAACTTTCTATTTGATATGGAGCAGTACTTTGTTGCTGTGGGGATACATGATGAGGAGCAAAGGTCACCATGACTGCAATGTACTTAAATGGGGATGCCAAACTATAGTGGCATACCAAATATGAGAATATCCAAAATGGTAATGCTTATGTAAATACGTCGGTTGAGTTGAAGGCTGAGTTGCGGACTCAGTTTTTCATATAGAATGTTAAGTACAATGCCCGAAAGAAGTTAAGGGAACTTTGACAAGGTAATGACATTAAAAAGTATGTCCATGAGTTCTTAACATTGATGTTGGGCATCAAGAGCATGGTTGAAGATGATAAGTTATTCTATTTCCTGGAAGGACTGAAGCCCTATGCTAAGAATGAGTTGTAGAGGTAATGGGTTACTAACTTAGCTATAGCACAAGCAACAGCTGAGTGCTTGACTGACTACACTCATGACAATAAAGGGAAGAATGTGTTGGCAGGATATAAGGGTGGAAAGTTAGTCAAGTTAGGCAAACCTAAGAGTGGGGGAGCCCTGAGTTTAAGTAGTAGTAGTAGTAACACTGGAGGGAGTTAGAGGAAATCCTATAACTCTCACCAGCTTAGAAAGAGTGGGTTAACTAATGGAGGTAAGAAGCCCTCATTCTCATGTTTCTTGTGCAATGGCCCACACAAAGTAGCTGGATATCTACATAAGGTAGCACATAATGCTATGGCACGAAAAGCAAAGAGTTTTTGCCAAGACGATGAGTCAGGGAGTGATGGGGAGGATCAACCCCGAATGGGCGAATTACTCATGTTGTCGGTTGTTAGAAAGAGTTCCTCAGTGCAACGTAAGCCTAATATCGACAATGAATTGATGTATGTCTAGTTGAACATCAAAGGCAAGAATGCCAGTGCAATGGTAGACTCTGGTACTATACACAACTTCATTGATGTGCCTGAGGTGGAAATGTTTGGGTTGGTGCTTACTAAGGACACTAGCCAAATTGAAGTTATTAACTCTAAGGCCCGTCCTGTCCGAGGAGTTGCAAGAGAAGTGAAAGTAAAGGTTAGAGATTGGAGTGGAAATCTTAACTTCACAGCTGTTCCTGAGGTGGAAAGGTTTGGGTTGGTGCTTATTAAGGACACTAGCCAAATTGAAGTTATTAACTCTAAGGCCTGTCTTGTTCGAGGAGTTGTAAGAGGAGTGAAAGTGAGGGTTGGAGATTGGAGTGGAAATCTTAACTTCACAGCTGTTCCATTGGACAACTTCATCATAGTCCTTGGAATAGATTTCTTGAGATAGGCTAAGATTGCTTCCGTGCCTGCAGTAGATTGCTTGTTATTTATGGGTGAAAAGTCTTACTATGTAATAGTTTAAAGGAATAGGAAAAAAAAAACAATGACAAGGAAGGGAAGAATATTAGGGCTATGATGGGTGCTCCAACTGAAGAGAGGGCTTAAACATCAAGAGTCAACTTTCTTGGTTGTCCTTACAAAGAAAGAGGAAGTAGGGAAGATGGGGATACCAGAGGTAATAGAAAGTGTCTTAAAGGAGTATGATTATGCGATGCCTGATAAACTCCCAAAGGAATTACCTCCTAGATGATCGGTGGACTACGGGATTGAGTTAATTCCTAGCACTAAACCACCCACCACAGCTCCTTACAGAATGTTACCTCCCGAACTTGCCGAATTGAAGTAGCAATTGGATGAGTTGTTAAAGGTAAGCTTCATTCGACCCTCAAAAGTACCATACGGGGCTCCTATTCTATTTCAGAACAAGTAGGATGGAAGTTTGAGATTATGTATTAATTATTGGGCTCTAAATAAGTTGATAGTGAAGATTCATTACCCAATTCCACTGATTATTGATTTGTTTGATCAACTGAGTAGGGCTAAGTATTTTACAAAGTTGGATCCTTGCTTAGGCTATCATTAGGTTTACATTACTAAGGGTGATGAGCCCAAAACGACATGTGTAACTCGATATGGCGCTTATGAGTTCTTAATGATGCCCTTCGATCTTACTAATATTCTTACAACATTTTGTACCGTAATGAATAATATATTTTGTGAATATCTCGATAAATTTGTAGTTATCTATCTAAACGACATTGTTGTGTATAGCAAGACATTATAGGACCATGTGAAGCACTTAAGAATGGTTTTTAAGAAGCTATAGGAGAATCATTTGTCTATGAAGCGCAAGAAATGTACCTTTGCATAAAAGTGTATCAACTTCTTGGGTTATGTTGTTGAAGAAGGGTAGATCCAAATGGATATGGCTAAGGTGGAAGTAATTAAGCAATGGCCAATGCCTAAGAGTGTAATGGAGTTGCGGTCTTTCCTTAGACTTGCAAATTACTATAGAAGATTCATTGAGGGATATTCTCGTCGAGTCGTACCTCTTATAAATATATTGAAGAAGGACTAAGCATGGTCATGGGATGAGATATGTTAGAGTGCCTTTGAGGAGTCGAAGTGTATAGTGATGGAGGAGCTAGTCCTCACACTTCCTGACATTTCTAAGCCTTTTGAAGTCTATATGGATGCCTTACACATTGCATTAGAGGGAGTATTGATGCAAGTGGGTCATCTAATGGCATACGGGAGTAAGAAGTTGAATCAAACGGAGCGTAGGTACTTAGCTTAAGAGAAGGATTTACTTACAATCATTTACTATCTAAGAAAATGGAAACACTATTTGTTAACATCCAAGTTTTTAGTGAAGATAGATAATTCTACTACCAACCATATATTGACTTAACCGAAGCTTTCAACTAAGCAAGCAAGATGGCAAGAGTTTCTTATAGAGTTTGATATGGAGATTGAGTACCATAGCGAACAGACTAATCAGGTGGCAGATGCTTTATGTAGGCAATTCGATTTAGCATCCTTGGCATAGATTGCTCACCAATCAGCGAGTCAAATCTCGACTTCAATTCAAGAGCAAATCAAGTAGCATATAGGTCAAGACTTATTGGCTAAAAATCTCAAGCAGTTAGTTGAAGAAGGGAAGACTCACAAATTTTGGGTAAAGGGCGACCTCATTTACACAAAGGGGTGCAGGTTGTATGTCTCGAAGGTAGGTAGCTTAAGAAGGGTATTTATGAGAGAGTGTCATGATACTCTGTGCGTTGAACATTCCGGCTGGCAGAGGATATTAAGCTTGTTGAAGTAGGGTTATTACTGACCGGATATGAAGGAGGATGTGATGATTTATACGAAGACTTGCTTAACCTACCAAGATAACAAAGTTGAGAAACAAAAGGTAGCAGGCCTATTAGAGCCACTTCCTGTGCCATCTTGCCCCAAGGAGAGTGTCTCTATGGAATTTATCACTTCCTTACCAAAAGTAGGGGACCACTCATCCATTTTTGTGATTGTTGATAAGTTCTCTAAGTATGCCACTTTCATTCCTACCATGAAGAGTTCAAGCACAGAAGAGATAGCTCAGCTTTTCTTCAAGCATGTAGTGAAATTCTAGGGTGTGCCCTAGAATAGTGTGAGTGATAGGAATGCTAGGTTTATAAGGAAATTCTAGAAAAAGTTATTCTAACTCTTGGGTTCCGAGCTGAGCATGACCTCAAGTTACTATCCATAGATTAACGGGCAGATAGAAAGATTCAACTATTTGTAAGAGGAATACCTTTGGCACTTTATCAATGCTAACTAAAAGAATTGGGTTAACTTGTTGCATATTACCCAGTTCTGTTTCAACATCTAACAGAGCTCTTCCTCCAATAAGAGCCCTATAGAGATTATTATGGGTCGTTAACCATTGTTACCCCACATAGTGGCAGCACCATATATTGAGAAATGCCTAAAAGCTTATCAATTCATTAAGGATTGGAAGCAAAGTTTAGAAGTAACAAAAGTGAACCTTGAAAAGGCTTCTAAGAGAATGAAGAAATAAGCAAATCAGAATCACCGATCCAAAGAGTTCAATATTGGAGATCAAGTCCTTATAAAGTTTCATCTAGAACAGATCAAATCATTGAAGAATAAGGATAGAAGATTAATCCAAAAGTATATTGGTCTAGTTCCTACGATCTTAAAGATTGGAAGAGTAGCCTACATGGTTGAGCCTCCCATATTGTTGAAGGTCCATTTAGTTTTTCATGTCAACATCTTGAAGCCATATTATCCAGACATGGAAGACTCATCTCACAATGTGTCTAAGTGGTCATACATCGAGATTAAGTTCAACTTGAGTCAAGCTATGGAAGACATCCTTGTAGAGCGAAAAGTCAGAGATCCTACAACTGGAGAAGAACATAAAGAATATTTGGTCAAGTAGAGAGATCGAGGAGAAAAAGATACTAGTTGGGAGACTGAAGAAGATCTGAAACCCTTATTCGAGAGAAAGTCAGCCTTACCAAGTAGAAGACCTCCACCACCAGATCTAAGCTCTAGTACATATTGCTATGGATGTTCATAGAATTAAGTGGGGGAGAATATTAGGGTCCCTTTTTGTAACATATTTGTACTAGTAAGGGGCTATTTTTTTGTATATATTGTAACATAAGGGGGGACTTTTTTGTGTAGTTAGAGACCTTACTATTATTAGAAATTTTTACTTTTAGAAAGTGATGCAATTTCACCAATTTTAATGTTTCCTCCTACTAGGCCAAAAAACGTAACGCTTATAGAGCACTAGATATTCTCTTCATTGAATCAACCGATGAATGGTATAAGAGACCGTTTTGTAAGCACCAAAGTTTCATTCTAGGTTAAGTAGATGTCCGAAGGGATAGAGTATTATGAGATGTTATTTCAATAATTCACTAGCCAAAGTCATTTATAATTGATTAATTAGGGTTTTAAAATTGGAATTAATAGAGAGATTGTGATGCTCTTAAAACAAAAAAAAAAAAAAATGAGGACTGGAAACAAGCAAAATGACTAAAGCCTCCTTGGATCTTAGGCTTGTGATCCATGATGGTGCCATGGCCTTGCACATGTCAGAGGGCCTTGAGTTTATATCAAATATTTCAATAAAGAAAGCATATGAGGTATCAACTTATGGACATGATGTATCAACTTAGGCAGAGGAGAATCAACAAATGTGCATGCTTTGTGTAAACAAATAAGAGTCGCCTATTTATTTAAGGGAAAATTACATTTTTAACCATTAATTTTTCCCAATTTTTCTAATTGAGTTATGATTTTTTTTTTAATTTTAGTTATGAAAATTTGCAAAAGAATCCTTCGTTAGTGAACCATCAATTTTTCCGTTAATGAAAAACTATTTTGCAAACTTTTAAAAAATTTGAGAATTGAAATTGAAAAAATAAAGATCGGAGAACCCAATTAGAAAAAATGACAAATTTTAAGGATTAAAAGTATAACTTTCCATTTTTTCCTTTTCATCCTTCGACAATTTTTCTAAAAATACAAAAGAGTTACAATTTAATGAATTATTTATGTTATTAGATAAAATATTAGTAAAGAAATTATTTATCTTATTATAAATTTAATCATTATTTATATTTTTCAATTTATAAATATATAATAATATACTAACTAATTTCACATAGTATCGTCAAATTGTATATGATAACTAATTGAGTTCATTATTGTTTATTTAATTTAATAATTAAAATAAGTATCAAATAGGTTGCACAATTACTTAGTTGACACTAATATCCCAAGTGGATGAACCAAGTTGAAATCCCTCCTCTCCTAATTATTGTAATATGTAATGTAGTTAGTGAAAAAAAAGAAAAAAAAAACTATTGTTATGTATAATCTAAAAAAATATAAAATTAAATCCAATTTCTTCTACTAAGAAATTTCAAATCATATTATCAATTATTTGAAACATTTGTCAACTGTAGTGAAAAAAGTACAATGAGAAGACTAAAATTTCTTTCCCCACCTTTTCCTTTTAGGATTTAATATTTTCATTTTTTTTCTTCATTTTAAGACTTAAGTTCTTAAACATGAGCAAAACTAGGATTTTTTGTTTTTCTATGTCAAGTATCATTAAAAATCACGTCTTGAAAGAACAAATATATATAAGAATAGGTCATAAACCAAAAATAAATAAAAATATAAATCCTAAAAGGAAAAGAAAAGGGGGAAATTACAATACTTTTAGCCCTTAAATTTTACACTTTTTTAAATTGAGTTCTCAAACTTTTCTTTTTTTCTATTTTGATCTTCAAACTTTTCAAAAGTTTATAAAAGAATCTTTCGTTAATTAAAAAAAAAAACTAACGGTTTATTTACAGTTAACTTTTTGTAAACTTTTAGAAAGTCTAATAAATAAAATAAAATAAAAGTTTGAGGACTCAATTAATAAAAGTATAAAGTTACTTTTCCCTTTATTTAACCCAAGACTCATATATGATCACTTAATAAATGAGAAAAAAAATGAAAAACATATTATTGAATCCACAAGTTGACACATGCTGTCCAGGAGAAAATTATAGAAATGGTGACTCAAGTCACTCAACAAATCTACAATCTTGATCGTACTCATATTTTGCGCCATCCTAATGCACTCCCGTGTATATTATTACTTCTATTTTCTAATTTATACAATTTTAATTCTAATCTCTTAATAAATTGAACTGAATGTGTATTGAAGAATTTAGGTGCATATTAAATGAAAAATAGGATTTGACTAGTCTAATGTGCTTCCGGGGGATTCCTTATCTAATTGGTCTCAAATTGAGACGTGTTATCATGGAACTTGTTTAGTTAATTTAAGCGTAAATTGCAATTTGAATTATGAAAGATTTTACGTGCTAAATATTTTATCCTTTATTGTATAATAATTTTTTTAAATACTCATATCACTGATGCATCGCACTAGTTTATTAAAAATGGAGAAGGCGGTGGAGAAACACAACCACTTTCTTTATGCCTATTTGTAGGTAGATAGATGTTGGTCAACAATCACCTATCAATTTTTTTTTAGAAAAAAAAAAAGAAAATAAAAATCATCACTGGTTAGTTTTAAAATTTCTTATAAGTTGCGGGGAAATTGCATGAGCTGAAAATAAGAGAATAATGATTTTCTCTAAGGAATCGATGCGCATCATATTCGTTTTCACACATTTATAAGTAAACTCCGATTTTTGTTAGAATTGCAACTTCCAAATAGGATAAGTCTGCGAAGATGAGAAGTTCTTTTTCTTTTTGAAAAAAAAAAAAAAAAAAAGAAGGATTTGGTAGATAGGATACTATTTTACTAGAAAAAAGATTAAATTGGTATTATATGCTATGTGTTATATATATATGATATGTAAATATCAATAAAATATTGACATAAATATTAATGATAAGAATAATTTTTAAATCTATTATTAAGGATGCAATTGAGTGGGTTATAACTTGCCTAGCCGGATAAAAATTTTATAGGGTATTTTATGAGGAAGTTTTGAGAGGAGTTTTAGGAAATGCTTAAAAAGCCTATAGGGTTTTGAAACAGGTTTTGGGTTTTTTAAAAAACCCATTAAGAAACCTATTACTCGGTAAGAAATAACCTAAGTATCAAATTTTCTTTACTTGTAGAGTTAATTTTTTTTTTATTTACTTGTTTATCTATTTCTTTTTCTTTTTATCAGCAATAAATCATTTTTCTCACTTATTGTAGGGTGAAACTAAGTGAATGATAATTATAAAGATATTTATATTATAATGTATGTTATTATTTTATTTACATAGTACAAGAGTATTTCTTTTTTCTTGATAGGAAAGTAAAGGAATTTGATCAAACAATAGTTTTAGAGGTTTTTTTTTTTTTTTTTGTTGCTTGTAACAAGAATGAGGAATTTGTTGTTTATCGAAATAAATTCTAGACAATTTATAATTCAACATTTCATTGCTAATTCTTAGTACTATTTTGTATCTATAAATTTTTAGTGCTTTGCTTTTCCCAATTTTTATATTACCTATTTAATTTAAGTAATTAAATTTACATAATTTACCTTTAAGGGAAAAAAAAAACAAAGGAGAAAAACGGGTTTCAGGTTTTCTAATATGCTTATCGAGCGGATTTCCAATAATACGTTCAAAACCCTATAAGGTTTTTGGAACACCTTATAAATAACAGGACATGATATTGGGATTATTAAACCCATCCCAAACTTACCTTAGTTGCATCCCGTCTATTACGATATATGATTTGCATATAATATATGTGTCAATATTTTATTAATATTTATACATTACATATGTATATGATGTGGTTTGCATTGTATCGTTTCTCATCACATCATCACCTAAACAAAACTGCTTGCACTTGCTTCACTTCTAATATTGTTATTAGCATTGGTTAGCATTCTTATTTATTCAAATATTTTAAAATGTAAACTATTGAATTCAAAATTTATTTAATAGTTTAGATTTAAAAAAGTATAAATTAGGGGTGAGATAGATTACGATATTGATTTATAAAAAATAAAGATGAAACTGTAGAAAAATCAATTATACTTATATTATATTACATATCGGCAATGACAGCATGCATGACGCCAATAAAACCTTGCCTAGCAAAAGCCAATACGAGGTATCTCAATCCATCTCCCCTCCATATAAACACAATATCCATCAAGTTAAACCTCCATCAGCTCACATCAACAACACCAAATAAATTCTTAATCTCAAATCAGAGATGAACACAAAAATGGCAGAGGGAAACAAAGTGACCCTTCATGGCTTTTGGGCAAGTCCATATGTGATCAGAGTTCAACTTGCCCTTAAACTCAAGGGCGTTGACTTTGACTATGTAGAGGAAGACTTGATGAACAAAAGCCCATTGCTTGTTCAGTATAACCCAGTTCACAAGAAAGTTCCTGTTTTAGTTCACAATGAAAATCCAATTGCCGAGTCAATTGTGATCCTGGAATACATTGACGAAACTTGGAGTGATGGTCCTCAGCTTTTGCCTAAAGACCCTTATGAAAGAGCACAAGTTAGGTTCTGGGCTAGCTTTATGCAGCAACAGCTACTTGAGTCCCTACTCTCTGTACTGAAAACCGAAGGAGAAGCGCAAGAGAAAGCCGCGGCGGAAGTCCATGAGAAGCTGAAGATACTTGAAGAAGGAATCGAGGGTGGTTTTCCAGGAGGCTTACCATGCATTAAGGGGGAGAATATGGGACTTCTGGATATTATCATGTGCTCCATTTTTGTTTTCCACGATGCTCATGAAGAAGTCGCAGGATTCAAGCTCTTGGATTCGGAAAAATATCCATTAGTTACTTCTTGGGTGAAGGGTTTTTCTGAGATTTCCATGGTGAAAGACATAACCCCTCCTCATGAGAAGCTAGTAGGTCGGCTTCAATATGTTAGGAATATGTTCCTTCAAGCTTCGATAGCTTAATGTCGTTATGGTCATGTTGGGTCACCCATTTGTTATCTTCATTTGGCTTCTTTTGTCTCTAACTCTTTTATCTTGTGGTTGAAAGCGGTTGGTAACCGATGGTGTTACTATTTTAATACCTTCACTCTGTAAAATGTTACGCTCCGGTCATAAGAAAATGGATTCCAATTGCATAGTGTAAATTTTGTATTCTCTTAATTTATCTCAATATTTCCCATTCAACTATTGCCTGTATAATTAATAATTGAAATTATAAATAGTAGATAATCTTTCATCTAAATAATTTGAACCATTGATTAGTAAATTTAAGAAAATTAAAAGAATAAAAATTGAACCAGTCAATTTTCCATGGGAAATAATTGAAATTTTCTTCAAGCATCGATCAAGTTCTAACAATTGCATTTCACTGGCATCATGACACAACAAATATTGGGTTCATAAAAAATATGGAGTCCATCTTTAATGTCTTATATTATCAACTTGAATAACTCTCTTTAATGACTTTTCCACTTTTTTAAGATTGGAAAGAAAAAGGATAAAAAAAATAACAAGGATCGATGACGTTTTAGAAGAAACAAAGTTTTGCAATAATTGGTACATCAGTCCCTTTATAAAAACCCAGTTTTAAGCATAAGCAAAACCTTCTTATCGAAATAAAGATTTTTGCTTTTAAAAATATAGAACTGTTAAGTAAAACTTTCTAAGATGGTAGTCTTTATATTGCTTTAATAAGTTCACTAAAAAGATAAAATCTACAAAATTCCTTTTCGCTTGTTGATAGTGATTTTTTGTTAAAAAAAAAAAAAGAAGAAGCTCAAGATCAAAGTTATATTCTAAATGTTTTATTGAGAAGTTAGCAATAAATCCAACATTAGGCGATTTTCTATCCTTAATGTCGTCTTATCCATGGATTTTCATCAAATAACACCATGGTTGTGTCTTCATAATATTGTAAGTTTACTTAAGTAGAAAATCCCAGCTGTTTTCCCTTTAAGATACAATGTATTTATTATCATTGTTAGTTCAGCGAAAACTTGCCAACCAAAGTTGAATGGGTAGAGTTTTACGGTAAGCAAAAGACATTCCCTGTCGTAACATAGAAGAAGATTTGCCATATACCGATTTATTTATATCTTGTAGATCATAAATTTATGAATAATATATAAGTATTAATAATATATATTAATAAAAAAATTAATTATATTTTTATATATTAAAATTTTATTAATACTTATGCTATTATCTATCTACGTGGCATCTAAGTTTCCCATCATACTTGCTACTTTTTAAAGCACGTATCAATAAAAACTTTCTCGCCATTCTCCATGTTACTTTTCGTAGCCTCCAATTATTGCAATAATAATTATTAATGATTTTATTTTTATAATTTTCTTTTAACACTACGTTTTGGGTTTATGCAGAAGGCTTTTTCCACATCCAAAAATGGTATTCTCCTTCAATTTGCAGCGAGTATGGGAAGAATTTAAGTAAAAACATTACTCTTGAAATTACGATATTTTTTACATGGTAGAGGGTTTTATAATATTTTATGAAAATATAAACATATATTTTTAATTTTTCTTCAACTTCCATTCCTTCAAATTTCTTTCTTATCCAAAGAAAGAATTTATAATTTTTTCTTAATCTTCACTTTCTTTAATCTATAACTTTTTCCCCTCCTGTGAAATTGGACTATTATCACCTCTAATTAGATGAATAAGATTTAATTACTTTTGTGACTGTATAAATACTATGCTTCCTCACATTATGTTTGGACTGGAGGAATGAAAGGGGAGGGAAGGAATACTCTCCATTCTTTTGTTTGATGAAGGGAGGAAAAATGAAAAGAATGATAATTTTTTAAATAACTTTTTGTATGACCCATATAAATCTATTCTCTCCATAAATGGAAACAGAGTGGAAGGAAAATAAATAAAATTATCAAAATATCCTTTTATTGAAAAGATACTAAAAAGTTTAAAGACTTAGTTGTAATTCAACAAGCTAAAAAACATATTTAATGAACTTTTCATTTATAATCATCCATTTCCATTTCCTTTCTATCGAAACAAGTATTTTTCTTCATTTTCTTTCTTCCTTAATTTTTTTTTTCATTTTCATTCCTTCCTAATTCTTTCCATCATCCAAACATAACATTAAGATTCATACGCTTTGGATATTTGAATAATCTTTTACCTTACGACTCATATGCTTTGGATAATTTGAAAGGCCAAAAACAAACTTATCAACAAGAACATTCTAGGCAAACAAGATTTGTATGCTTTGGATGATTTGAATAATCTTTTACCTTACGACTCATATGAGCAAACAAGGGTTAAAACAAATATTCTAGGCTAATATAGAACATTGTAAGCAAATGTAAAGGGCAAAGAAGGTAGCTCTAAATTGGAAGCCGTGAAGCTAAAATTAAACACAGATTAGAGATGAGCAATTAATGCTTATTAAAATCTTATGATTTTGTGTAACTTATAGCATCTTCATTGTTTTATTAACAAAAATAAAAAATAAAAAAGTTACACACAAGTTGGATAAATATAATAAATTGTGAAAAATGCTTTTAAGTTTGAGGTTAAATGGTTTATGTTATGCTTCTATATAGAGAAATGGGATATTTAGATCGAGCTCACAAGTTTACAAATGGAATTCATTTTTCATTGCAATTCCAACGTCTAGACCAAAGCTTGAACGATTTGTTGCAATTTCAATCCTCTTCAAAATATCAACGTGTGATCCATGCAATTTTTGCCTTCTTCAATTCATTTTCAATGGCAACAGTGGAGTGAGTTATTTGCCAAATCCCAATTACATGCAAGATGATAGTAAATGACATGTTTCAAAAGTTAAAATAATGATAGCTACTTTATCAAATTGGAAAAAAGAAAGCCATGAATAATTGCATCGAAAGACATCTTTTTACTATCAAGGAGAAGTGAAAAAATAAAAAAAAGAAGCAAACATCAAATCATTGGCTCAATAAATCATCCAAGCCCATACATTAACATTAGGAAATGAGCATAGCATATATAGCCAAAGATAAGGATGATGGGTCAGAGAGGATGGTTTGAAATATTAAGATGGCATATAAATAGGAGAGATTCGAATGCATAGAGAAGTTCATAGGAGTTTAATAGAGAGTTACGAGAGAGAATTATGCACAGAAAATTTCCATCTTCTATTGTTCTTCATCTTTTAATTTTATTTTCATGTTAATTGTTTTGAGTCTCTGTGTATTGCTTTTATATACCATGAACTAAGTTTATATTATGGGATTTTGACATACTTAATGGTTTGATTAGTATATGATTTTATTATATGTTACTATTTAATTAGTTGCAACCTTTAATTATCACATTTTCATGATTCGTAATTTTATTGCTTGGCCAATGATACTTTTATGAATAGAACTTGAAAAACCTAAAAGGAAATAGATGGTTCTTAGGAAATCGAGCTAAAATTAGTTCAAGAGAAATTGTAAAAGACTCTCCTTAAACTTTGATTTAGGTGCAAATTAATTTCTTGAACTTTCAAAATAAGGTTTTTGATCTCTTAAACTTTTATAAATTGGCAAATAATTACTTTAAACTTTAATTTTAGTATATAAACACTTCCTAAATTTTGATTTTAATATATAAATAACCTTAAACACTCCATAGTTTAGGAGGATATTTACGCATTAAAATCAAAGTTTAAGGGGTATTTACATATTAAAATTAAAGTTTAAAGGTTATTGAGCTAATTACCAATTTATCAAATTTTAGGAGGTCAAAACCTTATTTTAAAAGTTTAGGGAGTCAACCCATATTTAAGTTAAAGTTTAGGGGGGCAAGAGAGGGGAGGTGGGTTTTGTATTTTCCCCTTAATTTAATTATTGTCATGAACAAATGCTCTTTAAATTAATTTTAGGATTTACGTATTTAATGCGGTTGATATTAATTTTTGTGACATAGAATGTGAGCCCCTAAAATTATATTTAAGACAACTGTATTGGAATTAGATCATAAAGATAATGATTTCAAGTCTCGATTTCAACCTTAAAAGTATAGTTATATAATATAACATAAAACTCATTAGAACTTCTAAAATCGAGTTCGAAATGCGATGAGAACTTAGAGATAGTTATTTAAGCTATAAAAGGAAAAACTATAGCATAATATATAATATGAATATACATGTATTTTATTAATATATCTAGTACATATAATAATTATATTCGTAAATAAACTCGAAAGCTTAAAATCATATTAAATAAGCTATAAATTTGCAAAATTAATTAGAAAATATACCTTAAAAATAAAAAAAAATGATAGAGACATAATTATATGAGTATGTTTACACTTTACATATATCCATTACATAAGATATATAGACATATTTTAGCAAAATTACCAGATATTAATATAATAAACTTAAAATATCAATATTTTGCTTAAGAAAAAACAAAACTTATCAAGATCACTTGGGAAAAATCTAGAACAAGTCACAATGGCCCAAACAATTGAATGGATGAATAAAAAATAAAATCAAATTGGATGCAATACCTTATGCTTATGGGAAAGGGAAAGAAGAAGCAAAGGTGATAAAAAAAATATTACAAAAATTTGAAGCAAAATTTCATTAGAGCCAAATCAATATATATATGACTCCTAACATCATTTTGGACATTTTAGAAACCATATCATTCAAAGTAAAATTTGTGAAAGAAAATAGAAAAAATAGGAAAAAAAAAAAAAAACAAAGTAACCAATGCCTTAGCGTAGTTCTTGAACCCTTGGTGATTTGCTATTGAACCCCACCAACCACCACTAGTTTACCCCATGCATTGCCCATCTGACAACCTCCCACCAGTCAATAGTGGCTGGAGTTCTAATGAACATATGGTTCAAATTTCTACACTATTTTTCATTTAATTTTTAAAAATATTAAATTAACTCAAAAAATTATGAAAAAATTTATTCCTTGGTTATTTCTAAGATGCTTTCATGGTGTAATTTTATTTTTGTAAAATTATGAATATCTTATAAACTTACTTAACAAAGTTATTATTCATTCGAAATTTCAAATTTAAAATAAATACATTAAATGATATTGTTTTTAGTTGAAAATTTTTCTATAGAATACATGTTATATTTAGTTAATTACTATGTAGCGTGATTTTGAATTCATGTATATTTAATATTTATTTTATTTATTTTTTGCCCTAAAATTGACTAAAAATAGGACAAATTATGAGATAAAGTGATTTTTGTAAGATTAATTGATGAAATTGATGTCTACTGACTTTTGGAAACTTGCAATAATATCAGGACATATTAGAAATATTTTCATATAAAAATGATAATATTTGCATAGTTAATTGCAATTTAAGGGTAAAAACATAATTTTACATATGTAGGCGACATACTTGATAGTATGAAATTACTTACCAACTAAATTTCCTATATTTTTATGAGTAAGATTTTCATAGAATTATTTGTAATAAAATAGCTTAATTTACCAACCAAGATATGTTTTTAGCAATATTAAGCTAAATTATGCTAAATATTTGAATAAATCCTCTACATATCCATGCTGATAAGATTTGGTTAGAATGAATTTTCATCATATTTTGTAATAATTATATTATCTAGACTACGATATATACATGTTGGGGTTATATATTATATATGTTATGAAGCTATTTTAGGAAATTCTATAAAATATAGTTTATTTATATAATACAAACATAATATAATAATGATAGCCATAGGGGCATATAGGTATATTAGAAACCCAAAATACTCTTTAGAAGTCATCTCTTGAGATATAATCCGTAGTACATGTCGTTGAATTCATACGAATCCGATAATACTACTTTTACTAAAATTGGATAATCTTAAGTAATATAACCAATATTTCTATAATATTATGAAAATTTATGTACTACAATAACCCTATTATAATTGAAACATAACTTAACTCATTAAAAATATATTTCGATATAATCAAAACAATCTATTATAAGTAATAATATAATTACGTATATTATTAATGATCACTAACTTAATATAACTTATATAATAAAATTATAGTAAATACACATCTAAATAAAACTATTTTCCCTAATAAAAGAATAATAATATACTTTAAATATATATATATATATATATATATAACTTCATGATGATATATTAAATAGATAAAACCCTAATGTTTTCATAACTTTTACAAAAACTAAATTTAAGTTTTAGCATACATATACGGTCTCCCAATGAGCAGAACGTCGATAGTACAAGCTTACTACAATGATTATTAATACAGGTAAGTTGGGATCGTAGCTTTACCGTTTATTAAGATACTATATTAAAGTATTTAAAGGTTAAGAGTGCTCTGATTATGGTTGTAAATTAGTTGTTTATGCACATGCAATGTGTGTGATTAGTATTATATTTGTGATAGGAGTTAAACTTTTTGGTGTGTTCTTCTACATGATTTTATAGTAATGTTTGGTATGAATTTGTTCAGTCATCCTTAAATGGAATTAATAGTGATTTGATCGCTAAGGTAATTGGATATGCATAGCAACCGTTAAAGGAATGATTAAGAATGTCATACGAAATACTAACTCTCTTTGATGAGGATAGTTGAAATGGTCATTTCCCTATTCTTAATTGAACTAAGTGACATGCAAGGAGGTCATGGTAAGGGTAAGGGTCGTAGTTCGAAGGTGATTATAGGAGGAGAGTGTTCTCTATTGCACAAGCTTAAGTTTGGTTTGGATTGAGGAGTTTTGATTTGAGTCGTGGTAAACTCCTCAATCTAAGTTGGAGCGGATGTAATTTTTCAGGCCTCACAATACATTGGATAACATTATGTGATATTTCAAGTGATTGATTGCATTGCATTGTATTTCATTATAATTAATAATCTTATTTGTGATTATATGGTACTCTTCTATTTTTGTCCTACTTATTAAGCTAATTATGCTTACATTTCTATAGACTCTTTTGTAGGTGATAAGTAAACGTTCAAGATATACAAATATCACCACCCCTAAGTTAGTGTACAGTGGGTTAGGAAAGTGAGGAAAAGAGAATTAATTGAATCTGGGCTTTTAAATTTTCTTTTTAGTTTTGAGCAAACTAATTAAGAATCCTTGAGACGCCCACTAATTTCCTATGTTATTGTAAATAAACTTTAAGACTTATGGCTTTTGTAAACTCTTAATGTAAATTATGACTTCATATGTGGAAATGCTTATATAAGTACTCAAATAACAAGTCATCTTGAATAGGTATATTAAAAAGCTATACTATAGGTTTGATTATCGACAGGTATCAAACTAGATACTTTAAGCTAGTTAAGTTATATATGTCTTATGTAGATTATGTTTACGATAACAACTGTGAGGTCAATTTCTATCTTAGGTTAGTTTATACAGTAAAATTGTTACAACTTTTCTTATTCAAGGTATGACATAAAAATATGCATGGATTTTAATAATTAGAGTAGTGTAATACCTTAGAAAAGAAAGGAAAAAAGGAATATAAAAGAATAAAATTATAAAAATAGAATAAATGATGACTAAGCTATAAGTAAGGGGTATTAAGGTCTTAAGCAATGGTTTAATGAGGGATAATATTGGAAATAAGTAAGTTGCCTAACCTAGCCAGTACATAATATATATTACATCATTTCCTACAAACTCTTTCAGACTTCTTGGCTTTAACAAATAGGATTCTTCTACTACAAATCTAGGAAACCCTTAAGGTACGTCAAGTATTTAATTAACTTATTGGTTTTTAGAGGAAAAAGTTAGATTGATTTTAAATCCCTCTTGATAGTACAACTCATTTGAAGAAAGAAATCGCAAGGCTTATATAATCTTTGGAGACTTTTAATGGTAAGTGAAGAGTCAATTATAGAATTTAGGTTTTGATTAAATCTGAGTGATATGCATTGATATTTTAGAGTTATATGTTGATCAGTTATGGGAAAACGAAGAACTTGAAAGAATCATCAAAATCAAGGTAAAGTATCCCTAGCACCACATATTCTTCTTATAATCTTTCTATTTAATAAGCTTTTGGTGATGATTTAATGGTTAAAGTGATAAAAGTAATAGAAAATTTTGATGTTGGTGGAATAAATATTGACTTTAAATTAAGGGTTAAAAGATGTGGAATTTATGATGCATTGCTAATGAGGTTTTTGTTAAAGAGTCGAATTGTTTTTAATAATTTAAGAGTGTTTTCGTCCATGTGTTGAGATGTTGGAGGAGAAAATAGGTTTAGAAGGGTTTTAGGCAAAAAAGGAAAAAAAAAAGTTTGACTAGAAAATGACATGACCAGAAGACATAATCATGTCCCCAATTATGTCCCTTTTAGTTGGTGACGTAGACATGTAAACCAGAAAGTTACACAACTAAAGACATGATCGTGTCCCTAGTCATGTTCCTTACAGTAATGAAGTGTAACATAGTAAGTTATAAGGCCAAAAAGACTCAATCATGTCCTTGACCGTGTCATAGGTTTTGCTCCTTTAAGTTAAGTTTTTCCTCTTCTTTTTGTTTTTTTCCTTTATCACTTCTAAAGTAAACCCCTTTCGTGTATCATTAAGTGAATTTAAGGAGATTTAAATAACGTAAAAGTGAGTATTAATTAGGAGAAACTGTTTATTCAATATTTGAAGAAGTTGAATGAATATCTATTGTTTCTAAGAGCTAAAGCTAGGCTTGGTTCGTCGATAACAGATTTCAAATATCTAAGCACATAACACGTGCTTGTTGTATGTGAGTGATAAGATAGCAAATATTAAATGAATTAAATGTATATCCAACTTAAATGTCTTCGTATTGCTTGTGTTTAGCTTATCCTAAGGGTCTATAGTGGCAAATCTCTAGAGAGAAACCTCGATGATCTATGTGATGCATTGTCTCTTATGGAATTTCATATGAAAATGAGCTAGGGTAAATTTAAGTTGCTATAGAGGGGTTTAAAGAGCTATGCCCAATGTTAAGTTATAGAGGAGCCTGTAAAGGCATGCCCAAACGCTAGATTATGATACAATTGTGATGTGAATGAGTCATGAGGACTATTATCATGTGTTGTGTGTTTGACTTAAAAACAAAGATAATTAATTGAATTGTGTGGAGTACTTGCTTGCATTTTTACGCATGTAAATATGTATTGTTTGATCATGTGTACGTGATTATGTGTTTCGTACTAGACTTCAACTAATTTTGTTATATTTTCAAATGTAGGATCTACAATTCTACTACTTGACTTCAATAACTTATGAAGCTAATTCTTACTGCCTTGGGAATGGGAAGAGTGAGGATTACGTATGGTATTGAAGAGTATCTCTATAAATTAATTGATAAGATTATTTAGTATAATGTAGTAGTATTGATAATTGATTAGGCATTAATATTTCTTAACTAGAAGTCATTCTAGCATTATTTAGAGATTTAATTGTATAATATTATTTGGAGAGTTTTCTAGTATTATTTGGAGTTTTAGTTAGATATTACGCTTGACGTGTCATTTGAGACTAGGAATACATAATGGTTTATGATGTCCTCGATTCTAGGGTGTTATAAGTAGTAATGTTTGTGAGAGAAATTTATTACTTAACTGAAAATTATAGATAAACCACTCAAAAAGAGCGTTTTTTGTTATAATTAGGACAATAGCAACTCAAAAGGGAAGTAAGTCCTTGTGAATCTAATTAAAGACCAACTAATTAGTCTTAACATATTTTAGAAGCATATGTTAATTGATTATATGATAACATAGTTGAAATTCCATGTAATTGACTTGGTAAACTTCTCCTTTTATTGATTTCCAATTTTAGTTAAGTTATTTATTTATTTGTTTTAACTTGTTTAAACATCTTGTTTCAATCATTTAGCTAAAGAGGGAATTGATATAATGAGATAATTAATTTCCATTCCTTGTGACGCAATCTGGTATACTTGATGGCAAAACATGCGCTTTTTAAAATCGACACGTATCAAGTTTTTGGTGTTATTGTCGGAGATTACGCTTGACTAATATTAGATTTTCTATCCTATTTGTTAGACTAGGCAATTTTATTTTTCTTTCTATTGTTTATTTTGCACTTTTACTACATTCTTGTATAAATCTTATGTCCTTCATCACTATAGTGTCCATTTGTCAAATTTCCATCAAGTTATTACTTAGCTTTCAGTATTTTGTGTTCACTGCATAGAGGTTAGACATCAATTAGTAAAGTGCACATATCATTTCCATTTTAAGTTCCATTAGATTCTTTATATTTTATTAAAAAAAGGGGGGTGTCGGGAAAGAAAAGCCCTACGAATATTGTGCTTGCATCAATGTACTTGGCATAGTCACACTTACATCTTTTATTCCTTCACTTTCATTGTTTTCCCTCATATTCAACTGGAGCTAAGTTTATCAATGTAGACAATTGTAGGCAAGTTGGCACATTGCATTAGAGTAATAAGGGCCATTTTTGTTTCCGTTGAGATAGCGTTTCGGAGCATAACATCCAATTTTGATCAAGTTTAAGTGTTCAACCTTTCAAAGGCAAGTTGGGAACTCGTGTTGTGAGTCTGTTTCTTATTGCTTTTTATTATTGTTAATGGGCCAATAGTATAACATCATCGGTTTATCATATTAGAGCAATTATGCATGTTTAGTGTTTTAATTAGTCACCAATAGTAGCATGTTAACATATTAGGCATTTTTTTTTTTCTATTGCATCTTATTTTTAATTTTTCAAATCTTTAGTTGTCATTGTCAAGTTAGAAACAATTGTTGTTAGTCATATTATAAGTCATTAGTGTTTGCTCACTTATTGGAGCACAACAGACTGCTTTTTATTGGTCTTTGTCGCTAATTAAGTACTGGACAAAAGTGGTTTGAGATTAATTGCTTCTTTTCAATTGTTCATGTGGACTTTTGTAAGATTGTGTAAATCCTTTGATAGAAAGGCAATAGTCATCAATCTGATATGCTTCTGCTACAAAGAAGATAAAAGTTATATGTAAAGAAAGAGAAAACCATAAGGAAAGGAAAACTTTACAATTATTGCAAGAAGCTTTTGAAGTACACAGAAAGAATAATGACTCTTCTAATTCCCTATGAGTATTTATACAAAAGAAATATGTAGCAGATTTAGTTACTCATAATCATATATAGTGATAGCTATACAACTAACTTACAACTAACTGAACTACTTTCTAAATCTACATGTACTACAACAATAACAAAATTAAGACTAATGATAAATATAAGCTTAGACTAAAGACAGATATAATGACAAGCTCTCTCTCATTTGATAAATATATTTACAAGTTGGGGCAATCTTAAGGCCTGACTTGGCATTGGGAAATTGAAGTGTAGTTGAAGGAATTGCTTTAGCATGATGTGCTTAGTGCAATCATGGAGATATGGATTGTAGGCGATCAACTAGGTAGAGCAGTTATCACAACAAAGAGAAAGAGGAAGGTGGACATCTACTGTAAGATTGTGTAAGACATGCAAGACCTAGAGCAACTCTTTTGTGGTAAAAGCAGGGCTTTTGTATTCAGCTTTAGCACTGGAAGTAGCTACAGTATGTTGTTTCTTGAATTTCTAAGAAACAAGTGAAGGCCCAAGAAAAACACAATAGCCACTTACTAACTTACGATCAATTGGACAAAAAGCCCAATCATCGTCAAAGTAACCTAAAAGAGATTAAGTGTTAGTAGTAGGATAATGCAATCCAAGTGAAAAAGTGCCTTTTAGATACTTAAGGAGATGAAAAACGCTTTGCAAGTGTGTTAAGCGAGGAGAAGCACGAAGCCAATTGAAATGGTGTACTACTATAGACACCCCTTTTTTTCTATACTTTATTTTAATTTTAGTCGCTTTTTATGTTTGGGCCAAGTTTACAAAAAATCTAAAAAATTGAAAAATGGATAATATACAAAAATATAAAAAAAAATTGAAAAATCCTAAAAAAATTAAAAATTGAAAAAATAAAAAAAAATTGAAAAATTAGAAAAATACAAAGTGTCAAAAGTATTAGAATTGAGTTGAGTCAAGTCAGTCGATCTTTTACGGTTAGGTTAAGCAATAGTTGGAATATGCATACAATTTAATAAATTCTGAGTCTTTAAGAAAATTGAGCTTGATTTGAAAATATTTTGAAAAATTCTAGTAAAATATTTAAGTTCATGAAAAGGATTTTTATTCAATTCAAAATTGGAATTTTAAAATATCTTAACTAGACTAACAAATTAAAACTTAGGATTTATTAAATTAAAAAAAATTGTGTTGAAAAACCTTTTAGTATGTAAATTTTCGGTTAACTAATTGTTTTAGGGCTGTTTGGGTGAAGAAAGAGATTGAATTTGATTTGGGCTTAAAAGCCTAATACAAATCCAGCTAAGGTTATGCATTTTAGAAAAGTTGGCACATTAAGTATCAACAAATATGGCATAGCTTAGTCAGTCAGGTCAGTTGTTTAGGAAATCTAGGTTGTTAGTTGAATCTTACCTACATAGAAATTTTCTTTGTTGTGTTTTATCCATGGTCACATGCCATACATGTGACCTTCTCCTTCTTCATCCAATCTAGTGCATGCGAAAGAGAATCAAGTTAGATGACCTTAGATCTAATTGGATTTGTGTATTTTTTTATTTTTATTTTTGTAAATCTATCTAAAACAATATTTTAATAGAGTAAATCAAATAAATTTGGATTAGATTACGATGAATCAAGGTCGTATTAGGGGTTTATCTTAAATTAGATTTGGTTAGATTTAAATAGAAAAAATCATGTTTTTTATAAGTACTTAATAAACAGGTAAAACCTAATTTGAAATCAGATCCAACAATACAGCACCATGATCATCTTCAACCCTTTCTCTTCTAACAACGTAACCAATGCCACTCTTCTTCACTAATGCCCTTAACCTAAACACAACCATTCACCATCATCATCTTCATTGACTGCATTGATCCCTCTTCATCGTAGTCAAACCTACTTCATTCATATACTAACACAACAATTGACCAACATCCTCAACATAGTTGCACTTCTACATATAAACCTAATCTCTCTTTCGTCCTCACATAGATGCAGTAAGTAGTACCCATGCATGACTCTAACCTAGCGAACCAACATCTAGCATTCAATTTGATTTGACGAAGTACTGACAACCTCTTTCTTTCGTAAATACTCCATCAGCCATCGACAACAAACCCACCATCTTTATCCTCTTTTAGTCCAACCTAATGCCATCGTTCATTAGCAGTGCCACTACTTACTAAACCACATTAGTAACCCAAACCTTGACAAATCCACATTGTACAACAACCCCTTATTACCAATATTCCATCAACTACCTATTATCACCTATCCTTGCAAGCATAACCTACTAATTGATGACCTAGCATTCCAAACTCTTGACCCCATCTACACAAGTGACTCCCATCCATGCGAGTGATCCCTAACTTGATGACTTGACCTATAGTACATGCCTTCATCCTTACATGTAACCCCACGTAGTAGCTCTATCCTTGCATGCAAATGCAATTGTAATAGCATAAGACCATATGTAACATAAGCCTAAGTCAACATCTAGACACGCATACAATAAACACCAACCATCATTGGCATCAATCTTTGAGCACCATCAAAACTATCATACTAATCTAGGGTGTCGTGTTTAATTGAGTTTTGTCAATGATAATGCATGCAATTTCACTTTCTAATTCAAAAAGACCATTAGATCTCCTTATACGTAATCAATTCTGCTACTGTAAAGCAAGACCTTAATCCAAATCCAACTTGTGCACCCAAGCCATCTACTTTTGACCAGATTTGACCTACATTCATTAGCATTGGTAGGTCCTTACTTGTTTTATGTTTTATTTCTTTTTACTTCACTAGTTTTTGTTTTTGAAATATTTTTATAATTTCTAGTACTAACTTGGTTTTTTTATTTATGTAGGTATTTAGTCTTAGATTATTAGTTTTAATGTGTTATTATTATTATTGTTGTTGTTGCTGTTGTTGTTGTTTGGTCTATGAGCATTTAGGTACATTTTATTGGTGTAACATCCGTATTTATTGGTTAGAATGGAATTGCATAATTAGTGCATATGGAATTCATATTAACTCGATTTTTGTAGGTTCTTTATCAAATTAATATTGATCATAAAAATTACATCTTTCATTAAAAATTGTATTCTCTTAGATATCTTTACTAAAAATTGCATATTTTGAATCCTTTCATTAACATTACATGAATTTTATTAAGTTTGCATTTCATAAGTTAGGCATTTTAGGAAGTTTTTATTTTATTTTTAAATAAAAGTTTCTAATTTGGTTCTTTTTAAAAAATTATCTTTTTGGGGGGTTTTTAAATTTGGGAATAAAAATTAGTATTTCTTTTAAGATTTTTCTTTATAAAAATAAATTAGCTAAAAATATAAACTTAGCTTAGTTTTTCAAAATAAAAAGAACTAACCTACTAATTTTTCTTTTTTCTAAAAAATGAGAATTATGGTCAATTTGATCCTAATTAGCAAATATGTAGGCACCTTTAAGATAATCATAAAATTTGCAAAATATTTTATTTTCTAGGGAAAATTCGTAATAAAAAATTCATTTTTATGCATTTTTACATTTTTGCAAGTATTTCATATTTTTAGAAAAATTCCAAAAATAAAGACCCATTAGTTGTTTTTATTAATTTTTATATAGTGACTTGGTTTTAATAGGTTAGCCTCTGAGCTTAGTTTTCTTGGTTAAATTTTCTATAATATTAATTTTTTTATAAAAACTATAAACTAGTGGCTAAATTAGGGTTTTTCCACCCAAAAATCCTAATTTAACTTTTTACCAGTTTAACTAATTGGCGACTCCAACTTATTTTTAAAAATATTTTTTAAAGAAAAATGTTTTTTTTTTTCCTAATTTTATGTTGAGTAATTTATATTAAGCAGGTTGAACCAAGTATGGATTAAATTAAGGAAGATCAAAATAAGGCTTGACAACTGCAAAGGCTATGTCAGGTCTTGTTAATGTTAGATAAAGTAAGCAACCAACTAATCTTCTGTAAAAGGAAGGTTTGTTAAGAAGAGTGCCAGTGTAGAATCAAATTTAACACCAGAAGGCAAGGGTGTAGTAATTAGTAATGCTTGCATTAGTGAAAACATCAAGCAACTACTTAAATTAATTAAGAATCAAGCCTTCATCTTTGCGACACAATTCTAACCCAAGAAAGAAGTGAGCATAGTTAAGGTCCTTAATAGTGAACTCAAAATGCAAAGCAACATTAAGTGTTGTAATTGAAGACTCATTAGTATCACTTATTAACATATCATCAATGTAAAGCAAAATTGCAAGAAATCCATTAGAACCATGTCTCACAAACAAAGAATAATCGCATTTAGATTGTTTAAAACCATGTTTAATTAAGAATTGAGATATTTCAAGATTTTACTAGTGGGAAGCTTCCTTCAAACTATAAAGCAACTTCTTAAGCTTATGTACTTGATTAAGTTGTGCCTTAGAATAGCCTAAAGGAGGGTACATATAGATCTCTTCATCTAAATGCTTATGAAGAAGGCATTGTTAATGTCTATTTGGTGCAAAGGCCACCCTTTAGCTATAGCTATGGCAATAAAAATTCTAACTGAACCTAGCTTAGCAACAGGCAAGAAAAGTTTTTGTGTAATCTTCACCGGCAACTTGATTAAGCCTTTAGCAACTAAGTGGGATTTATAACGTTTTATAGAACCCTTTCACCTATACTTGAATTTATAAACCTATTTATTGCCTATGGCCTTTTTGCCTTTAGGCAAGTATGTAAGCTACCAAGTCCTATTTTTCTCTAATGCTTCTAGCTCTTGATTCATGGCTATTATCCATTCATCATGTTTGATGGCCTTCGAATAAGAGCTTAGTTCTAGAACAGTTAAAACACTAACTAAAGCTGCAACAAAATTAGATGGATAGTTGTGAAATTGCTTATTGGTAAATAGAGGATGACAGGTAGAGGGAATTGATGAATTTGAAAAGAACTAATTTGTTTGTAAAGAATGAACAGTATGAACAAAATTATCTAGCTACTTGGGTAGATGTCTGACTCAAGTAGAACAATGAAGACTAGGTTGTGTACCATTCTGTGAAAGACATGTTGTATCATATGCAATGCCTAAGCTTGACGGAGAATGAGTAGATATATCATTGGTGGAGAGAGTAATATGTGGTCAAGGAATACCAAACACAGAAGACTCTAAAACATTACCTATCAAGCAATCTCTAAGGGAAAATATGTGTTCATAAAACTTTACATCCTTGCTTCCAAAGATCCTCTTCATACTGAGATAAAAAAAAAACTTTATATCCTTTTTGTCCTTGTAAATACCCTAAAAATACACATTGTATTCCTCAAGCATCACACTTGTAAGAAGAAGCTAGCCATTAAGCTACATAGTATAAGCAACCAATTATCCTAAGATGATCATAATTTGGTTTTTGGTGAAAAAAGGAGTTTATATGGAGTTTTCCAATTCAATAAAGGCATAGGCATCCTATTGATTAAATTAGTTGCAGTTAAAAGACATTTACTCCATAACTCCTTAGTAATATTAACATGTAACCTAATAGCTTTAGAAGTATCAAGGTGATAGTGTTTTCGCTCAACCTAACGTTTTGGTTATGGGGAATATGTCAAAGTCTTTTGATGAGTGATTCCTAATTCTTCAAGCAAATTAAACAAATTCAACACCATTATGAATTCTTATTGCTTTAGGAACCACATGAAATTGATTTTGAACATATTTAAAGAATTTTGTTAAGATTGAACACTCTTATGATTTATTATTCAACATAAAAGTCTAAGTGCTTCACTATAATCATCTAAAACTATTAAGAAAAATTTTGCACCTTTTAATGAAGTTAGCCTATATGCCCCCCATAAATCAATATGTAAAAGATCAAAACCTAATTGAATATGAGACTTACTTCAAGCAAAAGGCAGTCCATGTATTTTGGATATATTGCAAATATGACAACAAAAATTTGTTGAAGTAGGAATAGAACAAATTCCCAAATACTCAGACTTTTCTAAAGAAATATGTCATGACCTATCATGAACTAGTTGATACTTACCTACTTCAACTTTATTACACTTTGAAACTTCATTCATGTGAGAAGAATTAGCAACATCTTCATTAGAATCTAGAACATAGAGTCCATTAAAGATCTTGGCTAAAGCAATACACCTATTCTTCTGGTCCTGTAAAACATAGACTTTATAGTAAAATCTATAGTTAAACCATGGTGTTTTGCTAGCTTATTTACTGATAACAAGTTTTAAGTAAAACCTTGTACAAGTAACACATTATGTAGTTCCAAATTTGACAATAACCTAACAGTACCAACTATGCTAATAGATTTATGTGTCCTATCATGCAATCTCATAAATATGAGCTTAGTCAAACAATGCTTATGTAAAAACAAACTTACATAAGGTGTCATATGATTAATAGCTCCTGTATCTATGATCCATGAGCTAAATTTGATGCTTACAACATTTAAACATCGTAACCGAGAAGAAAATATACTTGATAGATGAACATTACCTGCAATTTAGATCATATTGATAGTTGTTGAACTTTGATCTTCCATAACTTCTTTGCCTCTAAACATTTTCATCATCTCCTAGCAGACCTTCTATACTAAGGCTTAATCTACACTAGCTCCTGAACTATTAACAAAAGAGTCAGAATCAATCAAAGTTTGATCAAAAGGAGTCTCATAATTTGATTTAGTTCTTTTATCTTTTAGGGAAACGTGTGTTGTACTAGAGATCTTGCTCTTCTTCCCTTTATACCAATCCAAATATCCAGTTATTTGAAAACATGTTTCAATAGTATGTCCTTTTGACTTGTAATGTTTGTAATAAGCTCTATTGCCTATTGTTTTTTATCTTCTTTTATCAACTAAATCCTTATTTGAAAAGCATGCCATTACATCCATTTCTAATCCTAAACCATATGTAATATGCCTTTTTGTTTCCACTTACTAAACTAAGTAGAAGGCTTGATTAATAGAGGAAAGTGGATCCATTCCAAAGATTTGGCTTCTTACACGCTGAAAGCCATTTGATAGGCCCATTAGGAACTATTCAAGCTTGTTTTCTGATTCAAACTTAGTTATTTTAGATCTAACATCACATTTATAACATGCCAAATACCTGCATGTATAGTTAGGATACGGTCTAAATACTTGTAACTCGTCTTAAATCTTCTTTAGCCTATTATAATATGTTGACATGGACAAATTTCCTTGTTTTAAGTTGCATATTTCTTGCTGCAATTGATACACTAAAGGACCATTCGTATGTCCATATTGCTCCTCTATTTCTAACCAAAGATCATAAGCAGATTGCACATATAAGTAATTCAGAGACAAGTCAGAGTTCATGGAATTAAGCAGCTAAGACCTAACCATATAATCACATCTTAGCCATTTCACCAAATTCGGAGAGTCATCTTTAGGTTTAGCAATTGAACCATCAAAGAAATCTAGTTTCAAATTTAGCACCTAAACCTAGTTTTATAGATCTACTTTATACAATGGAATTATTCCCATTGAATATGACATTTCCTAACATCATGTTTAGATTACCTGAACTAGAAGTGTAAAATGGATTTAAAACATTTTGTTCATCAATGGCATCTTCGAAACAAAAGAACAGACTTACAATGATGAATTTCGCACCAAATTCGATGCTACTTACTCTAATACTGCGTAGACTTTTGTAAGATTACGTTAATCACTTGACAGAAAGTCACTAATCATCAATCTAATGTGCATCTACTACAAAGAAGATAAAAGTTGTATGCAAAGAAAGAGAAAATCGTAAGGAAAGGAAAACTTTACTATTATTGCAAGAAGTTTTGAAAATACAGTAGAAAGAATAATGACTCCTCTATTTCCCTATAAGTATTCATATAGAAGAAATTTGTAACAGATTTAGTTTGTTGTATATAGTGATAGCTGTATGACTAACTTATAACTAACTAAACTACTTTTCTAAATCTACACATGTTACAACAATAACAATATTAAGACTAATGATAGATATAAGCTAAGTCTAAAGACAAATGTAATGACAAACTCTCTCTCTCATTTGATAAATATATTTACAGTTCACCTAGTTATTTTTGCATTTGACCGTCACGATATCATTAGGTATATATTAAAAAAAAAAAGAGAAAAAAATTCGTTTGTCATGGTGACATGTTGAATGGCTTCAAATTCTTGAGTTTCCATCCCATTAACTCATTTGTCATAGGATACATTCTACTTGTGTAAAATATTTGCATTAGTTTTGTCATCCAATAGGAGTTAAAACAAGTGTTAGTTTTGTTATTGAATAATTTTAGTTTTGTAACTTATTTTCTTATAGGACAGTGGTGTAGTAGTCGATAAATTTTCTTGTTCTAGTTTTAGTGCTTAAGTTTCAAATATTAAACATGTAATAGCATTATTTATCACATAAAGTTATCATTTTGTAAGCTTTCAAAAAAGAAAAGAAAAGGAAAATTTTTCAATTTTTAAGCTCCACGTCATTTTGCAACTCTAGAAGCAAACAAACATCATTTTATTAGCTCATCATGTTTTTAACATACTAAGGATGTTATTTTTGCTATGTTTTCACTTGCATTAGGTTACATTTTTGCATTTACTTTCACATCTAGTTTAGATTTTTCTCCTTTTGTAAGTTATTTTCTTTACTATATTCTACTTGAAAAATACTAGACATTGTAAATTAAAAAAAAGAACCAATATAAATAAATAAATTTGTTTCTCCCCTAGTAACGCATGTGTAAGACTAAGAGCGTAGAACTACTAATCTTTGACCCCGAGATCCATCTCACTTTTAAGAGACTTAGATGTGAACGTATACGTATGATTCAAGAAGTAATCGACATCATGGCAAACAATGATCAAAATGGAGAAAATAATCGTATCCTATGAGAATATTGTGTTCCCACTCTTTTAGGATCAACACTTGGAATTACTTGCCCTACAATTCATGCTAACAATTTTGAGCTCAAACTTGCGTTGATATAAATAGTGTAAGCCAACCAATTTAGAGGATCATTGCATGAGGACCCTAATGATTATATACAAAATTTCCTTCAAATTTGTGAGACCTTAGAAAGTAATGGAGTTATAGAAGAAGTTATTCGTCTTCGATTGTTTCCATTTTTATTAAGAGATAAGGCAAAACGTTAGCTTAATTTACCCTTAACTGGCTTAGTTACTACATAGGATCAGTTAGCTCAAAAGTTCCTAACTCAGTTCTTTCCTCCTGCTTGTATTGCCAAGCTCTGAAGTGACATCACATCATTTATACAGTATGAAGGCAAATTGTTGTATGAAGCATAGGATTTAAGGAAATTTTAAGGAGATATCTTATCACGGGCTCCCTATATGGCTTCAAGTGCAAATATTTTACAATGGTTTGGGAGCCCAACTTCAGATAATGATTAACGTAACCTCTAGAGGAGCATTAATGAGTAGGAGAGCAAAAGATGCTTATAAGTTGATTGAAAAGATGACATCAAATACTTATAGCTAACAAATAGAATGATCGATGCCAAGAAGAGTTACTGGAGTACTTGAAGTGAGTGAAATGTCATAATTGTCAGCATAAGTTGTAGCTCTCATTACACAAATGAGCCAGATGAGCAAGCTTCTCACTACTTCGAGCTCTTCTCATAGTCCATCAATTGTATGTACCTATTGTGGACACCTATGGTAGTATGGATTGCCAAGTTAGAAACTCCTTTACTCCATCTATAAGCACAAATAATGAACATGCTAACTTTGTTAACAATTTCAAGGGTAATTACAATCTATACTCGAACACTTATAATTTAAGGTAGATGAACCATTCGAATTTCTCTTGGTGAGAGAATAATAATGCTTATAGGGTACTACTTGGCTTTTCATAAACTTTTCAGCCACCTTTAGAGAAGAAACCAAGTATAATGGAGCTTATGACCAATTTTATCTAGAGGGCTGACATAAAATTATAGAATTATGATAGTGCTAATAATAATTTAGAGGTGTAGATGGGTCAGATCTCTCAAATGTTAAGTATTTATCCTTAGGTTCGCTACTTAGCATTGTAGAAAGAAATCTAAGGGAAAAAATAGGGCCATCAAATGTGAAAGGAAAAGAAGTTAGCATAATTGAACTTAAAGAAAATGAGATTTCAGCTGATAAGTATGTGATTAAGATTAGAACTTGAGATAGTTTGGGCAAAGTAGTGACAAAGAAGCTGGTTGAAGAGGATTTTATTAATGGAGGTTTAGTGTTAAGTGTTAGTGAAGTTTTGTAAGAAATCAAAGAAATGAAAATGAACGAAGAGTTGGTTTTGTTGGAAATGGAAGGGAAAAACCATTGTGAGTCTAAAAAGGAGCACATCCAGGTGAGTTATTACAAGCAGCTAGTGTTAGCTGATGATTGGAGTGATGATGAAGAGGAACTTGACATTGTAAAAGACAATGAAGATGATGAGTATGCAAGTGTTGAGATCATAAGTCATAGAGATTCTTTTGATACAATTGGGAGTGATAAGATCCGTAGCTCAGTTGAATTATCTAGGAAATGAAGAGAAGAGATACACCAGGAACATATTGGTAAAACGATCTCACCAATCCATAAGGATGTGGATATGAAGGTGAAATATATACTCCTGAAGATAGATGATCCATAAGAGGTTACTATACCATTCACAATCATAAACCAGTCCATTTCAAGAGCTTTATGTGATCCAGGTGTAGTGTTAAACCTTATATCTTTTGAGATGATGGAGAAATTAAAGTTATAGAGTATTTTGAAAGCTACAAATGCAACCCTTACGATGGCATATTGATTTCTTAGGATGCCTTTAGGGATATGTGAGGATGTGGTAGTATAGATGAGCTAATATAAGCTTCTCACTAACTTTATGGTGGTGGACATGAGAGATGCTAAACACATGACATTGATCATTAAATGTCCTTTCTTGGCTACGATGGTGCACTCGTAGATGTAAGAGGACAAAAGATAATATTACGAGTAGGAAATGAGGAGATCATGTTGTATGCCCAAAAATGTAAGGAGCAAGATGGATCTTATGCTTCTACTGTTATCTCTTTTGCCGTTCTAATGAGATCAATTAGTAGGGGCTAAGATTGGAAGGAGTATGGGGTTGATGGAGGATTACCTTGGTGTTGCAGAGAATGAGCACTATAAGTTCAAGTCATTATAATGGAAGAGGGAAAAGTCTGGCTAAAGACTTTGAGGTGACTTACTATCTCTTTACTTTTGTTTCACTATTATTTTCGTATGTTGTTTTTTGTGTATTTGATCTCTCTGTTAAGTGTGTAGGTAATTGGCTTATGAAGTAAGGAAATATAGATCATGTTTCAAGTGGCAAATGATAGAAACCAACAAGTCATTAATTGCCTAAGGGAGCTTTGTTCTTTCTTTCCTTCTTTTTTTAATTATTTTGAGCTAAACAATAAGAACATTGTTTGTGTTAAAAGTTGGGTGTGGATTTCGTATATAAGTTGGGAGTTGTTTAGCTAATGGATTATTCATATGTAGATAGTATTGAGCTTATCATTATTCATGTGGTTGGTTATATTTTGCATTTGCTATTGCATCTCATGTGTCACATTCTTATCCATATGCATGTTGTGTAAAAATTGTAATTGACTTTTACCATTGTTGACATTCACATCACAAGCACCAAAATTTTTCTAAAAATTAGAATTTTAGTTGCATTTCTCACAAAAAAAAGGGAGAAATTATATTCCAATTTTTTTTTTCGATTTTACTACCTGTTTAACTTGATTATGAGTTGAACACTCCTTACTTCCTTAAAGTTAAGTCATGAAATCATTCCTCTATTTAGTTATACTTTGTTTATATTGAGATTTGATGACTTGGGATTAAGACAATGTCATTAATTAAGGATTAGGTCTTTGCATTTTTAAGCAAACTAGTATGTATCCATATTCTTTGAATCTCTAATAGCTCAATATTGTAAAATTTAGTAGTCCTCCAAAAATTTTCCTAATAGAAAACAAAAAAAAAAAAATGCAAAGAAAAACTCTTCAAATTAATCAATTAATTTATGGATGCATGTGTACTATGTATGTACGATATGTAAAGAAGAGCTTCCTACTGTACATGAATAAAGAAGGGATGCATGTGTATTTAAAAAAAGAACTTAAAAAAAAAAAAGAAAAATTAGAGACCCTTAGGAAACAAAAGTAGAGAACGACTTCATTTTATCACTTTTATTGGCTTATACTGTACTCGTGATATGGATTAGGACTATATACACATATGTTTAGTGTACAAAATGTGAGAGCCTATTCCCTAGTTTTGAGATGTTATAATTGATTTTTAGTAAGAGAATTTTGGTTTAAATAAAGTGATTTAACTCCATTGAGCAACTTGATTAATGGCTTAAGTCTACTATTTACAATCAGTGTACATGTTAATTAATTAAGAAGTAAAAAGGGTAGGAATTAATTGCTTAAGCTTAAGTCTTAGTAAAGAGAATACAACTAGCTTCCTTGATTTTCAAGAAGATGGTGCTACTATGAAGTTGATGTCAATAATGGTTTATACGTATGTGCTTGCTTTTCTCATGAGGGCATTGAAGTTGAAATTAATTCGTTAGAAATTTGTTTGAGGACAAGCAAAAGTTCAAGTTGGGAGTAATTGATAAGTGTGCATTTTTACACATTTATTCTCATTTAATTCTTATGATTTTGTGTCACTTATAGTGCTTTTGTTGTCTTATTAGCAAAAAATAATAAATTACACATGAGTTGGGTGAATACAATAAATTTTGACAAATGATTTTAAGTTTGGGGTTAAATAATTTATATTATGTTGCTATATTTTTATCTTGATTATAAACCATTTTAATGCTTTTATTTTTGTACTTATAATAGGAAAAATATGTAGAGTTGAAAAATATATACAAAATTTATTACAAGTGCAAAAATATATAGAAATGGGATATTTAGACCGATCTCATAAGTTAACAAATGGAATTCATTTTCCATCGCAATTCTAACGTCTAAACCTAAGCTTGAACAATTTGTTGCAATTTCAATCCTCTTCAAAAGACCAATGCGGGACCCATGCAAGTTTTGCTTTCTCCAATTCATTTTCAATGATAGCAGTAGAGTGATTTATTTGCCAAATCTCAATTACATGCAAGATGATAGTAAGTGCCAAGTTTCAAAAGTCAAAATAATGATAGCTACTTTATCAAATTGGAAAAGAGAAAGCAATGAATAATTGAATGGAAAGACACTTTTTTAATGTCCAAGAGAAGCAAACAAAAAAAAAAAAAAAATAGAAGAAGCAAACATCAGATCATTGGCTCAATAAGTTCTCCAAGCCCATACATTTAGATTAGGAAATGGGCATAACATAAACAACCGAACATAATGGTCATGGATCGGAGAGAATGTTTTGAAGTATCAAGATGGCATATGGATAGGAGAGATCTTAATATGCAGAGAAGTTAGAAGGAGTTTCTAACTTTTATTGTTCTTCATCTTTTAGTTTTATTTTTATGTTAATTGTTTTGAATCTCTTTGTATTATTTTTACATACCATAAATTAAATTTATATTATGGGATTTTGACATACTTGATAATTTGATTAATATATGATTTTACTATATATTGTTATTTAATTAGTTGTGACTTTTAATTATCTTGTTTTCATGATTTATGATTTTATTGTCTGGCCATCGATACTTTTATGAATAGAACCTAAAAAACTCGAAAAGAAATGAATAGTTTATATAAGATCGAACTAAAATTAATTTAATTGTTGTCATGGATACATGCTCTTTAGATTAATTTTAAGATTCACATACTTAATGCGATTAATATTAATTTTTGTGGCATAAAAATGTGCATGGATTTTGATATTAATTAGAGTAGTAATATTTGCAAGAGAAATTTACTACTTAACTGAAGATTATTAATAAACCACTTGAAAGGAGGGTTTTTGTTATAGTTAGGACAATAGCAAGTCGAAAGTGAAGTGGGCCTTTGTGAATCTAATTAAAAACCAACTAATTAGTCTTAATATATTTTAGAAATGTATGTTAATTGATTAGATAATAGTGTAGTTCAAATCTCATGCAATTGACTTGGTAAAGTTCTTCTTTTGTTACTTTTCTATTTTGGTTAACTTAATTTTTTTTTAACTTGTTTACACATCTTATTTCGATCGTCTAGTTAGAGAAGGAATTGATATAATCTAATAATTAGTTTTCATTCTTTATGAATATGACTTGGTCTCACTAGTTCCTTTTATTATTGCATATACGCAATCCACTATACATGTTGGTATAAATTATATTTTAACATCCACACATATTAGCAACCAATTGGATTGTCACGAGAGGTTTAGTGGGAAGACAGAGAAGTTATTTATCTCATCTACTAATCTTTAAGGTATATATATAATGATTGTGGGGCGAAATTATATTACAAAAGAAGAAATGCTCAACTATTTGTCTAATTTTTGTTGGAAAACAAAATATTTAATGTAGTTGGTGTTAAAATCAAGATAAGATGTTTGGTGGTTTCTATTTTCATACTGATTTTACAATTTATGTTTAACATTGCCTATCATAACTCCTAAAAATAAGATTTGTTGGTATTAACATGCTAAGTGTTTCGATGAGTGGTAGGTAAATACCAATGACATTTAGATACATATTAATAATAATGGAATTTTTTTTTCACAAATTTATTAATACTATTTGCCCACTACATAGTAGAACACGTGGCTTATTAGTATCATTTAATCCTTTTTTAGGTTTGTATTGAGGCTTGATTATTAAAATAGGTTGTAAAAAAGTTGGAATCTTTGTCTCTATTATTGCAACAATTGCCTAATTACAAGATCATATGAATCGTATGAGCTAAGTTTGAGATTTTTTTTTTAACGACTTGAAGGGGAAAGCTGGAGATGCTGTGTAAAACCTGAGTTAAAAATAATTAATAAATTAATTTGAGTAAATTAAAGGAAATAATTTTCTTTTAATATATATCTAGTCTTTGGTGTGACATGTAATTGAGAATTAAGTGTTACGGGCAAAACGATCATAGGAAAAGTTTCAGACATCGGTATGGCTTGTGATTATATTTTAATGCTAGGGGCATTTTAGTCTAAAAAAAAGGAGGAGTTACACTTCCATTAATTATCTAAACGTACATTACAGTAATCGAAACTCCCTCTCATAGAAACTTACGTTACATTTCATAGAATTTACAAAACTTATCTCAACCCTAATTCCTAAATCAAGATTCGTGTTCTTGAAAGAGGAATTCAACAAGAATCAGTCTTTCCTCCTTAATCAAGTAAGTTATCCTTTTATCTTTATTCTACCTTTTTCAATTTATGCTTTTCGAGTTCCCTTAAGTTTTGGGAATGGAGGTATAATTACTGTTACTATAGTGGTGGTGATGTGGTTGTGATGTAATTACATTTTGATGGTATCGCAAAGTGGTGTTGGGATGTATAGTGTATATATACCATGTCTTGTATGGGTGTATATATATATATCGTGGTATTCCTGTATGTGTATATGTGCGAAAGTTGTAGTTTCAAGTAGTATGTGTGCGTATGAGTGGATTGGAGTGACGATGTGCCCTATATGTATGCTTGTGGGACAACATGCTAGGACTTGTGTGAATGTCGGTATTGCGTGTGTTTATGTTAAGAAGATGTTGGGAAGATATATGGAATACGATTTGGAAGCTTAAAGTATGGAGTTGAGGGTAAAGTTAAAGAGGGAGAACTATCGAGTTGTGAAATTATTAAATTTTAAGCTAGGTTTTATCTTGGATAGGTACTACAGAACGCGTGGTGTTGGATCAACTTAGGATAGGAACTTTAGGTATGGGATACTTGTTTGTTGAATGTCTATGTTAGGTTAACGAACATAAATTATACTAATTGAAACTTGAACTTAATTGTGTTGTTGGCTGTATTTGGCTTCGACTACTCATTAGTCGGGTCCAGTGGTGTTGGTGAGGCACCTGGTGATATTTACGCGACCTTATCCCCAATGGAGTCTTGTATTGAAAGGACCCAAGTAAATCTAGGTTGGTTTATGGCACTCGGGTGTTGGGGAGTACCCAACACTAATACTTATGTAGTATCTCTATATATTACTTGTAGGGTCATGAGTAATCCTAAGTCTTAGGACGTTGAGATTGTGATGGTTATGGGCCTAAATGAAACAATAAATCTATTGCTTGTTGTATTTAGTAGTAGTATTTGTATGTGTGTTTTAACTGATACTTGTGTTACATGCACATGTGAATGGTATCTTATACTAAGCTTTAGCTTACCCTATGGGGATTGTTATTTTTCAGTTGTAGGGACAAGTTATGAGGTTAATGATGAGGTTTATGTAGAAGATTATGGATTTGATTATCTGTACTATGACGAGTAGGGAGATTATTACTACTTTAATGATAGAGTTGGGGTACCTTAGTTTAACTGTAGAGGTAGACTTAAGATTGTAATTATTTTCTTCAGAATTACTTATTGAGACTTATGTAGTTATGGAGTCGCCTATGACTCCTGTTGCTAGGTTGGGTTGGTTAATTGTAGTTGGTGTTATGAAACTCCAGTTTATAATATAGAGTCCTTTCGTGTTTTATGGAGTTTGAGTAGACATTATTTCACTCTTATTTAAATTTGAGGTTGTTATTTTATGAATTGGCTAATTTCATGTTATCCTTTTGTAGATTTTAGACAAGTTACAAGTTTCTAAACGCTTGACATGTTAGAAGAAATTCGGGATATGTGGCAAGGTTGTGGCGTCTTAGGTTCCGAGGCATTATAGCTTTTAGTGGTATCAAAGCCTAGGTTAAAGATCTTTAAGGAAATATGAGTGATAACTTGTAAGTAGATAGCATTTAAGTGATCAAAACCCATCACTCCCTTCATCATAGGCGTAATTAATGAGGATCGAGTGATCAGTACTCATCATCCCCTTCATCATGGGTATGATAAGAGAGAATTAAGCAAATAGGGATCGTCACCCCCTCCATCACGACCGTAATCAAGGGAGTGATAATTGCTGGAGTGAAATTTTCACTCTTCTTCACGGCCATGATAGGAGGGGAGGGAGGGGGAGAGGAGAGGAAGACAGAAAGAAAGAAAGAAAGAAAGAAGAAGAAGAAGAAGAAGAAGAAGAAGAAGAAGAAGAAAAGGAAGCTTAGGTAGCTAAGGGTTAAGCCTAAATCTGAGAATGAATTCTTAAGTATTTAAATTTTGTCTTCAAGTTACCTTATGTCCTCTTAGTGTTCGTTGTTGCCTTGTCATGCATTATTTATTTTAACCTTCTTTTAGTCGATTGCCTGTGTTTCCATCCTTAGAATGCCGCCTAGAAGAGTAGGTTCAAGTTCTCCTCGACTTCAGGATTACCCAGCTGAAGGGCGAGACGCTCATGGTGATCAGAATGTATAGAGGGGTCAGGATACTCAAGGAGGTTATGGATTACCAAGTACACGGAGGCAGTAGGACTAACGGGGGTATAGGCTTATAGAGGTTGATGTAGTGTAGTTACTGAATGCTATGAACAATCTGGTGGGTGCCATGGTTTAACAGCAAGAGAAAATTAGATAAGATGTGCAAATGATCTAGGTTAATACTGATGCTTGGCATCAAGAGAAGCAAGCAGTCTGGCAGCTTAGGATGGACCGTTTCCTGAAAGTGGCTAAGGAGTTTGATCCTAAGCTTGATGATGCTATTGCTAATAAGGAGTGGATCAGGTAGATAAAGAAAGCTTTTGCCATGGCTAAGGTTCCACATGATAAGAAAGTGGACTACGCATCGTTCATGCTAAGGGAAGATGCATTGAAATGGTGGGGTGGTGCCCCGCCCACAAAGCTTGATTTGGGGACTTAGACTTGGGAGAGGTTTAAGAATAGATTTTTTGAGCATTTCATTCCCTCTAGTATGAGAGAACAAATGCAGCTGGCATACTAGACTCTCTAGTAGGCGAGTAAGACTATAACGGCCTATGAGGCCAAATTGGATCAGTTGGCCCGTTTTAATCCTGAAGCTTCTAGAAAGAATGAGTAATCAAGGATTAATAAGTTTGTTCATGGGATGAAGCTTAAGCTACAAGAGAAGGTTATAGCCTTTTAACTTTCGACTTATGTAGCAGCAGTTGATGATGTTAAGTGTTTAGAGTAACTTATGAAGAGGAAGTAGGATCAGTTAGCTCATAGGACAAAGGTGGCTTTAGGGGAAAGGCCTATGCCAGGTTATGTGATGCTAGGGTTAAACAGAGCATAGAAACCCATTCCAAGGGTGGTTATTAGAGAGGGTGGAGACAGGCCAGTAGTAGTGTAGCCCAGACCTGTAGCGCTGCCAGCACCAGTTCAAACGAGAGCAACTACACTAGTTGTAAAGTGTACCCAATGTTTTGGGGCTCACGAGGTGTCAGCTTATAAGTGGGTAACAAAAGCGTGCTTTCTATATGGGAAGATGGGACATGTGAGTAAGGATTGAAAAGAGTCTATCATCCTACATTAAGGGTTTTGTTATAGTTGCAGTTAGAGAGGACATCATATGGCAAATTACAGGGATATAAGGAGTCAAGCAGCTTAGGGAACACTAGTTGTAAAACCCCAAGCAGTTCCCAAGGTGACTCATCCTCAATAGGCTGGCCTATGGTAGAGAGCCCCAGCCCATGTCTTTGCACTTCAACACTAGGACACCACTTATGATATAGAGACCATGGTAGATACGCTCTTTGTCCTATCCCATAGTGTTTATGCACTTTTTGATACTGGTGCTTTCCACTCATGTGTGGCTGAGTCTTTTGTACATGTGTATGGGTTGCATGTTTCTATCTTGGATACTTATTTGGCTGTGAATACCCCGTTAGGGAGTGGAAAGGTGTTAAATCGAATTTATAAGGATGTAGAGATAACGGTTAAGGGAAGGGTTTTAGCGGCAGACTTGTTAGTGTTGGAATTATTAGATTTTGAAGTCATCTTGGAGATGGATTCACTATCGAAGCACCATGCTACACTCAATTATTATAATCAAGTAGTATCCTTTCAACCCCCAAGAGGATTGCCCTTCAGTTATAGAGTAGAAACTCAAAGGCCAACTTGATGTATTTTATACGAGTTATGGGAAAGGCCTACTATAGTAGCCTTAGTGGTAGAAGAGTGCAAACCTGAGTTAAAGTTACATTTGACACCGGTAGTACAAGAGTATTAAGATGTGTTTCTTGAAGACTTATCGGATATTCCACCTGGCAGGGAAGTCAAATTCAGAATTGATCTAGTTCTAGGGACAAAACCTATTTCGAAACTAGCTTACCGGATGGTGCCTATCGAGTTAGTAGAGCTTAAGAAGCAGTTGCAAGAGTTAAAATATAAAGGCTTCATTAGGCCCAGCTTGTCACCTTAGGGGGTTCTAGTACTGTTTGTGAAAAGGAAGGATGGAAGTTTACGGATGTGCGTTGACTATTAGGAGTTGAATTAGGGCACGATTAAAAGCAAGTATCCCTTTCTAAGGATTGATAACCTCTTTAATCAATTACAGAGTACACAAGTCTTTTCTAAAATAGACTTGCATTTAGGGTATTATCAGTTGAAAGTTAGGGTTTAGGATGTAAAGAAAACGGCTTTCAAAACCAGATATGGGTTGTATGAATTTCTGGTAATGCCTTTCGGTTTGACAAACGCTCTAGCAGTGTTCATGGACCTCATGAATTGAGTATTTAGGGAGTACCTTAATAAGTTTGTCATTGTTTTTATTGATGACATCCTTATTTACTCTAACAATAGGGAAGAACATGAAGAGCACTTAAGGATTGTATTAGGAAAGTTGAAGGAAGAAATGCTTTACACTAAGTTTAGCAAGTGTGACTTCTAGTTGGAGCAAGTAGCTTTCTTAGGTCATATAGTAAATCAAGATGGTATAGCTGTCGACCTAGAGAAAATAAAGACAATTGTTAAGTAGCCTAGACCTTCTACAATGTCAAAGGTTAGAAGAAGTTTTTTGGGGTTAGCTAGATATTATTAGAAGTTTATGGAGGGCTTTTCTAAGATTGCAACGCCTTTGACCCGGTTGACTCAAAAAGGGGTAAAGTTTATACAGGATGACAGTTATGAAGTAAGCTTCCAATAGTTGAAGGATAGATTAGTGACAACTTCAATACTGACCTTACCCCGTAGTGGGAAAGAGTTTGTTATTTATAGTGATGCCTCCATTCAAGGGTTAGGGTGTGTTCTTATGCAGAATGGTAGAGTGATAGCATATGCGTCTTGCTAACTTAAACCATATGAGAAAAATTACCCAATTCATGACTTAGAATTGGCAGCTGTTGTACATGCATTGAAACTTTGGAGACACCACCTAATGGGAGAGAAGTGCAAGGTGTATACAAATCACAAGAGCTTCAAGTATTTCTTCACCCAAAAAGAATTAAATATGAGGTAGAGACGTTGGCTAAAGCTGATTAAGGACTATGACCTAAATATTTAGTACCACCCAGGTAAAGCTAATGTGGTAGCTGATGCCTTGAGTAGGAAAAGACAAGAAAATCTAGCTAGCTTGATCACTACTTAAAGGCCATTACTCGAGCAAATACGCTAACTTGAGTTAAAGGTGTTGACTAGAGAGGTTGGAGCCAGATTGGCAAGTTTAAGGTTATAACCCACCTTAATAGATCAAATTAAAGCTATACAGTTAGAAGATCAAGAGATCCAAGATAGGATGGGAGCGGGGAAAGCTCCAAACTTTACAATAGGTGTTGAGGGAGTTGTGAAGTTTAAAGACAAACTGTGTATACCAGCGTAGCCAGGTTTAAGAAGTGAGATTTTGAAAGAAGTACACTACTCTGCCTATTCCATTCTTTCAGGGGGCATGCAAATGTATAAAGACTTAAAAGATCACTACTAGTGGAACAATATGAAGAGAGAAATAATAGAATATGTGTCTAGATGTCAGACTTGCCAAATAATTAGAATTGAGCATCAGAGCTAGGCATGTGAGTTACAGCCCTTACCAGTACCAAAATGGAAGTAGGAGCATGTGACCATGGATTTCGTCACTGGCCTACCTAAAACTTTGGAGAAACATAATGCGTATGGGTGATAGTAGATAGGTTGACCAAGTCTGCACATTTCATCTCCATAAACATTAAGTATCAATTAGGAAAGCTCGCCAAGTTGTACATTCAAGAGGTAGTGAGATTGCATGGGGTACCGGCATCTATCACATCCGATAGGGACACCCAATTTGTTAGTCACTTCTAGAGAAGCTTACCGAAGGCTTTAGGTACCAAACTATAGTTTAGTACTGCTTTCCATCCATAGACAGATGGTTAGTTAGAGCGCACCATCCAGATTCTAGAAGACTTGTTAAGAGCGTATATGCTTGACTTCAGCGGACATTGGGATGAGCATTTAGCTTTAGTGGAATTCGCTTATAATAATAGCTATCAAGCCACCATTCAAATGGCTTTGTTTGAAGCATTTTATGGTCGGAAGTGTAGATTGCCTATTCATTAGGACGAAGTAGGTTAGAGACAATTAACAGGATTGGACTTGGTGTAAGAAGCAGTGGATAAGGTTAGGCCGATTCGTTAAAGGATGCAAATTGCCCAAAGTAAGCAAAAGAGTTATGCTGATAGGCGGCGTCGCCCCTTAGAGTTCTAAGTGGGCAAGGAGGTACTACTAAGAGTTTCCCCAGTCAAGGGTGTAGTCAGATTCAGCTTAAGGGGTAAGTTGAAACCAAGGTATATAGGCCTTTACAAAATCATAGAAAAGATTAGCAAGGTGGCCTATAAGTTGGAGCTTCCACCATGGATGGAGGGTGTACACAATGTTTTCCATGTGTCTATGTTAAGAAAATATAAGAAACCCGGTCCGTATCATACAGAAGAGCTACACGTGCAAGTAGTAGATTTGGAGTCACTAGAGTTGCAATCGAACATGATGGTAGTAGAATGACTGGAAAGTATAGTCAATACTAAAGTACAACAACTAAGGAGAAGGACTATTCCTTATGTTAAAGTTCAGTAGCCTAACCAATCAGAAAGAGAAACAATTTGGGAGCATGAGGAGGAGATCAGGAGCAAGCATCCAGAACTATTTGAGAACTCAAGTATGTAAATTTTCAAGGATGAAAGTTTTGTAAAGAGGGGAAAAACTGTAAAACTCAAGTTAAAAATAATTAATAAATTAATTTGAGCAAATTAAAGGAAATAATTATATATATATATATTTAGCCTTTAGTATGACATGTAATTGAGAATTAAGTGTCGGGGGCAAAATGGTCATAAGAAAAGTTTTAAACATTGGTATGACTTGTGATTATACATTAATGCTAGAGGCATTTTAGTAAAAAAAAAAAAAAAAAAAAAGAGGAGTTACACTTTCATTAATCATCTAAACACACATTATAGTTACCAAAACTCCCTCTCATAGAAACTTACGTTACCTTCTAGAGAATTTGCAGAATTCATCTCAACCCTAATTCCTAAATCAAGATTTGTATTCTTGAAAGAGGAATTCAACAAGAATCAGTCTTTCCTCCTTAATCAAGTAAGTTATCATTCTATCTTCATTCTGCCTTTTTCAATTTATGCTTTTTGGGTTCCCTTAAGTTTTGGGAATAGAGGTGTAGTTACTGTTACTATAGTGGTGGTGATGCAATTGTGATGTAATTACATTTTGATAGTATCGCAAAGTGGTGTTGGGCTATGTAGTGTATGTATACCGTGTCTTGTATGAGAGTATATATATCGTGGTATTCCTGTATGTGTATATGTGCGAAAGTTGTAGTTTCAAGTAGTATGTATGCGTATGAGTGGATTGGAGTGATGATGTGCCCTATGTGTATGTGTGTGGGACAACATGCTAGGACTTGTGTGAATGTCGGTATTGCATGTGTTTATGTTAGGAAGATGTTGGGAAGATATATGGAATACGATTTGGAAGCTTAGAGTATGGAGTTGAGGGTAAAGTTAAAGAGGGAGAATCATCGAGTCATGAAATTATTAAATTCTAAGCTAGGTTTTATCTTAGACAGGTACTACAGAACGCGTGGTGTTGGATCAACTTAGGATAGGAACTTTAGGTACGGGATACTTGTTTGTTGAATGTCTATATTAGGTTAACGAACATAAATTGTACTAATTGAAACTTGAACTTAATTGTGTTATTGGTTGTACTTGGCTTTGACCACCCATTGGTCAAGTCCAGTGGTGTTGGTGAGGCACCTAGTGATGTTTGTGCGACCCTGTCCCCAATGGAGTCTTGTATTGAAAGGACCTAGGTAAATCCAAGTTAGTTTATGGTATTCGGGAATTGGAGGGTACCCAATACCAATACTTATGTAGTATCTCCATATATTGCTTGTTATGAGTCATGAGTCATGAGTAAACCCAAGTCTCAAGACGTTAAGATTGTGATGGTTGTGGGCCTAAATGAAATAATAAATCTAATGCTTATTGCATTTAGTAGTGGTATTTGTATGTGTGTTTTGACCGATACTTATGTTATATGTGCATGTGAATGGTATCTTGTACTAGGTTTTGGCTCACCCTATAGGGATTATTATTTTTCAGCTGCAGAGACAGGTTATGAGGTTAATGATGGGGTTTATACGAAGGATTATAGATTTGACTATTTGTACTATGATGAGCAGGGGGGTTATTACTACTTTGATGATGGAGCTGGGGCGCCTTAGTTTAATTGTAGGGGTAGACTTAAAATTATAATTATTTTCTGTGGAATTACTTATTGAGACTTATATAGTTATGGAGTCGCTTGTGACTCTTGTTACTAAGTTGGGTAGGTTAATTTTATTTGGTACCATGAAACTTTAATTTATAATCTAGAGTCCTTTCGTATTTTATGGAGTTTAAGTAAATGTTATTTCACTCTTATTTAAATTCAAGATTGTTATTTTATGAATTGGTAGATTTCATGTTATTCTTTTGTGGATTTTAGACAAATCACAAGTTGCTAAATGCTTAACATGTAAGTAAAAATTAGGGATATGTGGTGGGGTTGTAGCATCCTCGGTTTCGAGGCGTTACATACTGGCTCAACATTGAGCTGATTTTAAGAGAGCCAAATGTAGTTCGAGATTGGATGGCCGGGTTAATGCATCAACGGAAGGAGAAGAATCTTATTTATATATATTTCCCTGTATTGTCGACAGCTGTTTTAAATATTTATTATATTATGATGCTTGTTTTAGAGAGTATAATACTCCATTTAGACTATCTTTTGTCTAAGGAGAAATTTTTGTAACTGAGCGGTTAAATCTACTCCTATGCTTGTGAATATAATAACTTGCTTCATCGAAAAAGAATCTTTTTATACCTAGATATCGATTTTTATAAGTGTATAAATTGCTTTTACATCCTGTAGCCTTTTAGTTTGTCCATATTGTGCCCTTTACTTGCAAAACAAGAACTTGGATACCTTAAACTTCCAAAAATCTATTAGGATGTATGCACACTAGTGTTAAGACATTATAGTTAATAAATGAGTCCAATTAACAAATGCAAATATTTGTTGTTCATTAGTTACATTTTTTCTGACAATTTATTTATTGAAAAGTCCCATGAGAACAAAATGTAATATTCGCATTTAGGTGTTGTTGCTCTTCCGTGAGGTTTATGAATTTCACATTAATCTAAAAGACGTCAGCGATGGAGCGAGTGCCTAGAAAGAATATGGATATGAGATCGGCTTACATATTGGTCCCAAGATGTAATCATCATTAATTTAAGAGTGAGCATCATGTGATATTTTAGGTCAGCTACGTAAAGTTGGTTTTTCAAAATGAAGTTCACAAAAAGCTTTATCTTGATATAAGTATAAGCTAATCAGTAAAACTTGTTATTTATCAAAAATTTGAATTCTAAGTTATGAAATATAACTTGATATTAAAGATAATTTATTTGTCAAAAAAAGTCAATAGTATGGAAGTAATTTAAAAAATAAGGTTATCAAATTTATGATTCTATCATAATTGTTAGAGAGTCTATAAACTTGAAACATAAAAACGTAAGTTTCAACAATTTATATAAAATAGCTTTAAAAAACTATAAATGTACTTATAATAGTTATTTAAACTTAAAATACAAGATGGAAATAAAGAAATGTAGAAACTAAATTCTTTTTCTATGAAAATTCTTAATATATAATATGACATGTGCAGAAGAAAGACAAGGAGTTGAAACTAAATTTTTTTCCATTTGTTTTTGTTTTTGTTTTTTTTATACAAAAGTAATGAATTAAAGAAAATAAAATATTTTAACTCATTTTAAGTTATTGAAGGTATAAATTGAAGTATATAGTTTTTTTTATAAACTTTGTTGTTGGAGTTGGAATATGGATGAAGGCTATAAACATAAATAAGGGATTAGTTTAGAGAAAAAGAGGAAAAAAAATTAGAAAAGGATAGAGAAAATGATGTAATGCCCCAAAGATTGATGACTTGTAAAATCCTAGTTGTATCTTTTTATTTTTTAACCATTTAACTCATGTACATAGAATTAGTAGATTCAATCAAAAATATAAGTTTCTATCGATTTTATATGTAAACTCAACTAAAAATATAAGTTTCTATACAAAAATGATTTCATACCTGACTTAATATGGAAGATTCTCCTAAAATTGTAAACTCGTAGAATCGCATGAATAGAATCACGATTTTGACAACTATGCTAAAAAGCATTTAAACTCATTAAATATATATAATAGTTAGTCTAATTACTTACATAGTAATATAGATCATCAGATATAGATGATTAAATATGCACCCCTAAAATGTTATATTTATTAGTTTAAATCAAACTAAATCACTAATATATATTTGAATCTACTCTACATAGGCAAAAAAGGGCATAGCAAAATCATGAATCCCTCATCTGGAACTATGCATATGACATCTACTTAACCTTAAATGGCGAACTATGTAAGAGTAAATTTGAATCAATGAATATTCCCACATATGTACAACTCATATATATATATATATATATATATATAAATAGATTATCAGCTAACTAAACTAATTAACAAAACTGTTGTTGTTGTAACTAACAACTAACCCATTCAACTAATAATTATTTGTTAGCCCCCATTAAGCTAGACCATAAATATTATGAATGCTTAGCTTGCAAATTGAGTTCTTAAATAATGAGACTGCTAATGCTTTGGTGAAATAATCGGCCAAATTAGTGATCAGACTTGATAGGAAAAAGTTGAATGATCCCTGCTTGTAGTATATCTCGTACCACATGACAATCTATTTTTATATATTTGGTCTGTTAATGAAATACTAGATTTTTGGCTATGTGCATTGCTAATTGATTATCTCAAAACAAGAGAGTATGTCCATCATGAGTGATACCAAAATCTTTAAGTAGATAAATCACCCACTGCAATTCACGTAGTAGATGCCATTGCCCTATACTTTACTTCAAATGATGGTAGCGATATTGTATTTTGCTTTTTTGATTGCCAAGATATCAATGATTTACTATAGAAAACACAAGAACTAGTGAATGATTTTCATGGGTCACAATAAGATGTCTAATCTAAATCACTAAAAGCCTTTAGTTTTAGAGGTGAAGATGATAGAAAGAAAATACCCTTTCTTAGTGTAGATTTCAAGCATCGTAGCACCCTATAAGCTGCCTTCATGTGAAATTCAATTGGACAATTTAAGAACTAAGATAACTGTTGCACAACAAAAGTAATATTCGGCCTAGTGTTTGTAAAATAGAACAATTGCCCAATAAGCTTTCAATACTCAACAAAGTCAAACAATAATGGAGTTCCATCATGCCTAGATAACTTCAAGCTAGGCAACATAGGTGTGTTAATTGTTTTAGAATCATAAAAAACAATATCCTTTAACAAATCTAAGCAATACTTTCACTAACACAAATTAATCCCTTGCTTACTTCTTGTAACTTCAAGTCACAAAAAGTATTTCAATTCACCAAGATCTTTAATGTAAAAAGCTTGATGTAAAAAATCTTTGATGTTCTAAATTGCATCAGGAGAGGTACTAGCAACTATGATGTCATCAACATATATCAACAACATAATAAAGCAATTTGAATCATTCTTGAAAAGTAGACTATGATCTAAAGTAGATCGAGTAAAGCCATATTCTATCAAGGATGATGAAAGTTCTACATACCATTGTTAACTAGTTTGCTTCAATTCATATAGGGACTTAAGTAACTTATAGACTTTAGAATTATTCTGTGCTTGATAGCCTTTAAGAAGAGTCATATACACTTCCTCATCTAAATCTCTATGTAAAAATGCATTATTGATATCTAATTGATGTAACAACATGAGAAGCTACCAAAGTAGGCATCATTTGAACAATGGTTATTTTTGCAAGTAGGCTAAATGTATCCAAAAAATCAATGCCAAATTGTTGGGTGTATCCATTTGCCATTAGTCTTGCTTTATACTTCTCTATAGTGCCATCAACCTTGTATTTTATCTTGTATACCCACTTACATCCTATTGGTTGTTTGCTTGATGGCAAATCAACAAGTGTCCAGGTATTATTAGCTTCAAGAGTTGCAATTTCATCATTCATAGCATTCCTCCATTCATGATGTTTAACTACTTGTCTATATGTCTTTGGTTCCTATTTTTGGTCAATAGCTAAGGTTAATGCATAGTGTTTTGGTGTAAGGTTAGATTAGGTAAGAACTGATGAGATGCTATGTGTACTTCTATTTTTTATTTTAGAAGTAGTATGGGAACACTCACAAATTTGAAGATAAGCAAGTGGTCTTCTTTTTTAAGTTGACTGTTGATATAATGCTCTAAACCAAAAGCAGTGAATAGCCAACCCAACAAACATTGATGAACTCATTTCAATCACTTGGCCCAAAAGTTTCAACCTTGTGTTGATAAGGTATTTATAATCATGGCTTTACAAATAAGTATCATAACCTCCCACAATTCATATGGAATATATAATCATGAGGTCTCATAATATACCCCTCTTAAACATGTGACGTCTTCGTTGCAAGACTTTATAATTGGACTTAGATCTTCCCTCTCTTTTCAATGTACGATTCGGGCCACCTACTATTTATAGGTTACCCTAGAAGTATACATTGAGTTATACTCTGGTAACACTCCCCACTTTCCTCGAACCTCTTTTTTAAACTAGAGCTAGACCCAAATCATTTACCTACTAGCAGGGGGGTCCACTTTAATATCATTTATAACGCTTTAGGCCAAAAGCAGTAAATAGCCAAGTTAACAAACACTAATGGACTCATTTTAACCATTTAGTCTAAAAGTTTCATGCTTATGTTGATAAGGTATTTACAATCATGACCTTATGAACTAGTACTATAACCTCCTATAATCCATGTGAGACACTTAGCTATGGGGTCTTACAATTGAAGTAATGGTAATGTTGGTTGAGCAATTTATGTTTGTGATTCAAAGGTCTATGTTTTAGGCTCAATGGTTTATGTTTAAGTATCAAGTGGTTGAGGGTCAAGAGTTTGTGTTTGCATGTCTAGTGTATACTGTTAAGTGGCTTAATCAATGGGATTAATGGCTATTGAAGCTTGCTTAAGTGAATTGTAAACAAGCGTATAATTAGGAAATTCTTGTTATAGATTGTATACGTGAGATTGTATGGTAGAGCCATCCTTAAGAAAAGGAAACTCCATTTCATAAAATATTACATTTCTTGAGAGAAAAACTTGTTGATTTTCAAGATCAAGAATTTTTTAGCCTTTAACACTTCGACTAAAACCAAGAAAGACACCTTGTATAGCTCTAAGATCAAGCTACTTTGCTTTTTATCATAGGCAGAAGCAAAACACAAGCATCCAAAAACTTTCAACTAATCATACTTGGTAATTCTTTAAAAAGCAGCTGATATATGAAGTCTTATGATCAAGTATTGATAATGGCATCCTATTTATTAAATCTACTACACATAAAACACCATCCCCCAAAAACTTCAAAGGCAATCCAGATTGCATCCTTAATGCTCTGGCAACTTGCAAAATATGTTGATGCTTTCTCTCCACAACACTATTTTGTTGAGGAGTATTGACACAAGATTTTTTATGAATGATTCCCTTTGAATTAAAGAATTCGAGATCATTGAATTCCTACCCATTGTTAGTTCAAACACATTTTAATTGTCACCTTAAATTGTGTTTCCACATAAGCTACAAAGCTCTTTAATGAAATCCTTACCTCTAATTTGTATTTCACTCAGAAGATTTAAGTCAATCTACTAAAATCATCTACAATGGTTAACAAATAGGATTGACAATTAATGGTCATTAGTGGCATAAGTCCCCAGATATTAACATGTACCAAAGGAAAACATTTAGAAGATGATGTAGTACTAATAGGAAAAGGCAACCACTTTTGTTTAGCAAAATGGTAAACACTATACAATTCAATACACTTAGATATAGCAACATTTATGTTAATTTGTGACAGCAACTTCATTTTTCTAAAAGGCACATGACTTAACTGATAATGATATATGCAGTTGAGATCTTTCTAATTCTTTACAAAGGCAACCATTGCTTTTATCCTTTGTGTAATCTCCATCTGATATAAGCCATCAACTAGCTTAGCAAATCCAATTGTTTTCCATTTTTGTGAATCCTAAACAAAACATTGTCCAAATGTAAAAACCAAACAACATCCAAGAACTTTGGTTAATTTGTTGGTGGAAACCAAATTAAACTTAAAGTTGGGAAGATAGAGAACATCAACCAATTATATTAAAGGGGTTAACTAAACAACACCAACATGAGTAACAACAACTTGTTGATTATTTGGAAGTTGAACAAAAACTCTAGTGACTAACTTATATGATGCAAAATAATACAAAGAACATGTAATGTGATCACTCCCTCCAGTGTCAAAGATCTAACTATTCTCTATTAAATTCCTATTAGGTGTGTTGAAAGAGAAATAAGTACCTGAAGTACCTAATTTTTCTACCTTTAATGCATTTGCATGAACAGATTCTTAATCATATAAATGTCGATTTGTAACATTTGGTGAATATTCGATTAATTGCCTAAGCATTGTATATTGATGCTTTGTGAAAGGAAATCTTAATTCAATTTCTTCATTCTCTTTCAAAATAACATCTACTTGGTTTACTCTTCTCGATTCCTGATTATCTCTCTCAACCCTTTTAAAATTTGTTGGATATCCATGTTTTTTATAGCATCAATCCACCGTATGACCAGTATAAACATAATGAGAACATATCACTTTTTTATTTGTCATAAAATTCCTTTCTTTTCTTTGATTTTGATTCACTGTTCTACCTAAAAATGCATTAGCTTCACCATAATTCTAATTTGAAACACAATTCGATTGTCTTTCCTATTGTATCATTAACAAAAAAGCTTTGTTGATTGGAAGCAGAGGTTTCATAAGAAGAATCTTTATTTTCACTGAAGAAAAAACATCATTAAACCCTTTCAAGAATCTACTAAAGTGATCACTACTTTGATATTCTTTTATTGATTTAATTGCTTCACAGTCATTTGAAGTATTGCACATTGAAATAGGTCTAAGAATATTGAGTTTATCTAAAAAAATCTTGAGCTATGTAAAACATTTGGTGATAGAAAGATTACCTTGATGAAAATTATACATTTCTTCTTGTAATTCCAAAATTCGAAGAGAGTCCCCATATGTGAACCTAGATTGTAAGTCTTTCCACAACTCATGTGCATTATTAATCCAAATGATACTTTGAGCGATGGATTTTGACAATGAATTTATCAGCTAAAAAAGAACCATGGTATTACATCTTTCCTAAATAGGATATCTTTCAACTTCCTTCTTTGGAGTTATGATACTGCCACTAATGAACTTGAGTTTATTCTTGGAAAGCAATACCATTCTCATTGCCCTATTCCAAGAATGATACTTTGATTTGTTAAGAATAGTAAGAACAAGAATTAATGAAGGATTTTCATTTGGGTGAAGGTAATAAGGATTGAATGGAAGATCTTCTACTTTTGGATTTGACATAACTTTGATACCATAACATGAAAATGATATCTGCTAGTTTGCAGGGTAAAGTGAAGAGAGGAAGAGAAGAATCATGAACTATGTAAGGGTAAATTGATAATATGACACTTAGAGAGCACAAGATGTTCTCTTCATTGAATCAGCCAAGGAATGGTATAAGGAATTGTCTTATGAGTACTAAGGTTTCAGTTTAAGTTAAACAAATGTTTGAAGAGGTGGGGCATTACAATGCAGTATTAGAGCACTTCACTAATCGAAAATCTTGATCAAGCTATTTGGAATTAATTAATTAATTTGGAGTTGACAAAAAACTAAGGTGCTTTAAATAAACTAATTAATTAGGGTTCTAGAGTTAAAATTCATCGGGAGATTGAGGTGCTCGTAAAACCAGAAAATTAACCTTGGGTTTGTGATCCATGACGACCCCATGACCTTCCACATATTGTAGGGTCTTGTGTTTATATCAAGTACTTTAATAAAGAAACCTTATGAGTTTTAGCCTATGATCCATCCCTTGTGAGTAAAACTATGTATGGATATGATGTGTCAACTTGTGATTGGTGGAGAATAAACAAATGTACATGCTTTCCACAAACAAATAATAGCCATCTATTTATTTAACCAAAGGGCCAAAGGGCTCATACATGATCACCTAATACATGAATAAAAAAGAAGCAAGAATGAGTGAATCCACAAGTTAGCACATGCTTAAGAGAAAATTATAGAAATGGTGACTCAACAAATCCACAACCTTAATCATACCCTTATTTGGTTGGCAACATCCTAATGCACTACCATGTACATTATTACTTTTATTTTGCTAAATACTATATTTAATGTTTGAACTTTATCTATTTTGCAGTTAGGTACTTGAAATTTAAAAGTATCGATTTAGTACCTAAACTTCATTTAATTTTACAAGTAATTAACTAATCTAGATATTATAGATGACTCGAAAAGTTTATAAGTAATAAATTAATATATTTAAACTTTAGATAGTTGATTGTCAAATTTGGTAAACTTGAAGCTCTAAATATGATATTTATCCTTTTTATTTTCTCATAAATCCAATTTCAATTCTAATCTCTTAATTAATTCAATTGATTCGATTGAAGAATTAAGGTGCATATTAAGTGAAATATAGGACTTGTCTTGTCTAACCTTATGTGCTTCCGGGGGATTCCTTAACTACTTGGTCGCAAATTGTGACGTATTATCGTGGAATTTGTTTAGTTAAGTATGAGTAAATTGCAATTTAAATTATGAAAGCTTTTACATAAAATATTTTCTTTTCGACGATGAGAAACTAAATATTTTATCTTTTATGTTATAATAATTTTTTAAAGCACCGAAGCGTTGCCCTAGTTTAACAAAACTGTAGAAGGCGGTGGAGAGACAACAACTTTTTTATTTTTTTTATTTTTTTATGCCTATTGTAGGCAGATGGATATGGGTCAACAATCGCCCATCAATATTTAAAAAAAAAAAAGAAAAAGAAAAAAAAAACCATCACCGGTTAATTTTAAAATTTCTTAGAAGTTGCGAGGAAAGTCCATGAACAGAAAATAAGCGAGTAATGATTTTCTCCAAGGAATTGATGCACATCCTAGTCGTTTTCACACATTTATAAAAAAACTACGATTTTTGTTAGAATTGGAACTTCCAAATAGGATTAAGTCCGGGAAGATGAGAAGTACTTTTTCGTTTTTTCAAAAGGGATTTGGTAGATAGGAGTCCGTTGCACCACCACCTAAATCAAACAATACTGCTTGCGCTTTCTTCACTTCTAATAATATTTAAGAGACAGCTCACAGAAATAACAATATTTGAAATAAGATATATATATATATATAAACATGTATATTTATATATATTAAATGAAAGATAATATAAATACAACCTTGCATAGGATATCGATTTAATAAATAGTATATACTATAGTATATACATAGATGTGTAACTACTAATTATAATTAGATATGTAACAGTGTTGATAGTAGTTTTTTAGATAATTACACATTACTATACATTTACACCCATACTTTCAAATCTGATTAATTATATGTGATGTGTATTCATAGGTGACATATATTATGTATTAAATCCTTGTTGGTCGACTTGAATTTATATATTCATAGTAACAATGTCGGATGCCATGTGGTATCCCATGAGTTTCAAAATATATATATATATATATATATAATATAATTATCAATTATAACCGGACATAATTAAATATGTAATAATATTGATAGTAGTTTTTTAGATAACTATATATTACCATATTTATATCTTCAAATCTAATTGATCATTACATATCATATATATTCATATATGATCCTTTATTTATTTATTTATTTTGCCCAAAATGATATTCAACCATTTCTTGTGGACCAGAATTGAGATATTCACAGCGACGATTTCACTGCATGCCAAGTAGTACTACGTAAGCCTCGGTAATTGAAAAAAAAAATACAAAAATTTTATTAAAATCACTAAAATCACCAAGGTCACTCTCTACTAGTTTTTTGCCGGTAATCCTTTTCCTTTTTCCTTTTTTCAATTCTACTTTTTATTAGTCCGATAATATTATTATACTTGAGAAGTGTAACCAAACAGGATAATAACAGATAAAACACTCCAAGCTCTAGAAATACTAAGTAAGTCTCTTTGGGATTTCATTGCATATGTAAATGCAGAACTATAAATCGTCGAAAGATTGATGTCAAGTAGATACATAAAATCAACATCCAGGTCATCGTCACAAGCACAAAATGAAAGCTCTCGTTAAAAGTAAAAATGAAAATTTGATGTAGGACAATAAAGTTAGGTATTTTTAAAAAATATACTAAATAAAAATATTAATTTTTTATTACTATATTTATTATTTATTAATCCACATATTATATTAATATTATTGAAGGATGATCCATTCATCAATTTATATGGAATGTTAAAAAAACCACTGTTGTCTCTCTCGAAGTGCACATGTAACACGTTGAGATGTTATGTATATCTACAAATGGCACGATCTAGACAATGATGTATATATAAGTACCAGCGGGTGCTACATTCGACCATTTATATGTCGAATAAAATGATTATAAACAACCGCTATATATCTTTATGTTTAACTTTTTATCTGTATGTATTATATTAAATTAATTATGAGAGAGTGAGAGTCTATTGGGATAGTGGATTGTTTTAATTAGGTTGACACTTTATGACTTGTACGAATTAAAGTAAAATTGAAAGTTATAAATATATCAAAGTTTTGACTTCCTACCTTAATCTTTGCGCTTTTGTGAAATTGGAAAATTTTTTATTAGAAGCTTTCTCGACAAGTTTAGTGAACTCTTTAAACACTATAAGATATGCTTAGTATTGCAGTTCCAATCAACCGCACAATCCTACGGCATAAGATGCTTTGATATTTAAATTAAACTTTTATGATAAATTTTTTGGGGTATCCAAACTAAGTTTTTTTAGCATTATACCTCCATATTATTAAAGTTTTTTGGAAATTAAATAATCGTTACCCTTAAAATTACCTATTTAACGAGAAAATTAATAATAAAATAAACTATTAAAATTATAAAAAATAGATAAATTTGTGTACTCATTCCTTTTTCTCTCTTCTTATCTATTTCTATATCACTTTTCTATTTTCTCTATCATTTTTTTTTTTCACTTTCTGCTATTAACTACACCTTACGTTTCTCTTTCACTCTCTCTCCACGAACATTTTCATTACTCTATTCCTCTCTCCATAACTCTCTATCTTTCTCATTTATTAATATTTTATATTAATATTATCATATATTAGATTATATAGTATAATTTTATTTTATTTTTTGCATATCTAATGCGGATGTATTGTGGATTAGTTATTTAGAAAACGCATTATTCAAACTAATAAATTAAATAAAAAGGAGGGAGTTATATAGAAAGTGGGTGAAGTTATTTTGTATAGAGTCTTGCAAAGACATATTTACCATTTTTTTTTATAACTGTAATATATTCGAAATCTGCATTTTCTTTGAAAAAATAAATATAATTATTTGTCTATTCTTAGACATATACAACGTGGACAACTTCCACCAACTCCTGCCACTTTGTCCCAACCCTCAACAAATGTCATATTAACTTGTGACTCTCTCCTGTCACTCCTCTCTACAAACTATTATTAGCTAATGGCATCGCTCTTGATTGGCGACATAATGTACCAACCTTTGAAATAACACGAATTGAAAAAATAAAAAATAAAAAACACCCTTACCGAAGAACAAGCACACTCTAAACAAACCTACATCAGAAAATTTTCAAATTCAAATGTCAGGCAAAATATGAAATTGAACTCAACAAAATAACATTGTATTTGCTGTTTCCAACTGATTTTAATAATAAAAATGAATATTTTATGCACTTATTCTTTGAAAAACTGAATATTGGTCGCTCTTCTGGCACATCTATATTATTCAATGGAAAGAGAAGTTTGTTTTAAGTCATAAAATTATAAAGGTTAAATTCCTTTATAATTTTTTTAGATGATATGGATACCCTACTTTTTCAAAAACCTATAATTATCTCCTACTTTTGTCTACTAAAATGTTGATGTGGTATAAATGATAAGTTATCATTAGTACATCATCATCTCATGAGCATTATTAATATTTTTATTTAAATATCATATATTAAATAACTAAAATTAACTAAAAAAATTAAAATGTACTCTTAAAAAAAGAAAAATATGCTAAAACTTTTCTTTAAAATATTATATCACTTTACCATGGCATACATGTTCATATCCAGAGAATAATGTTAGAACAGGAACACAAAGAATTGCATCTTGACCAAAGCGATTAATCAAGGAAAATGCTTAAGTAGCCAAAATTCCTATATCGGAGCTAGAATGATATAGTAACGTCATGGCTGTTTCCTCGTCTTTCAAAATGACAAAAATTGGAATTCGTAATAACTTTCGATGAAAATTTGAAAGCTCATTGATTTAAAAATTGAAGAGCGTGAAATTGCTGTATATGTCATTGTTTTCACTCCTTTAACCATAATAAAAGTAGTTCTTTCTTTGTAGTATACGTATGAAGATGCTCCTGTGCCTTTTTAAATTTTTATTAATTTTGGTTATTTAATAGATAATATTTAAATAAAAATATTAATAATGTTGACGGCAATAATGTGTCAATAATATATCTTCATCAGTGCCAGGTCAACGCCCTAGTAAACAAAGTAGGAGGTTAAGTGTAGGTTTTTAAAAACGTGGAGTATTCATATTATTTACAAAATTTACAAGAGTTGTCAACTTAATTTTCCCTCAATTATCAAATTACACCCATATTGCTAAATGAATACAAGATTATTATGCATAAATTATAATTATTGAATTTTGAAAGATTTCATATAATTTAATAATTTAAATTTTCAAAAAGGAAACACCTTTTTAGACAATGGTTTTTCAAATATGTAATTGGAATCTATATATATATATATATATATATATATAT